>JBBMEF010000001.1:10251369-10284421 GCA_037832685.1 Sicyos baderoa | reverse complement strand
GTTCGAGACCAACTCAATGAATAATATTCTTCTTCCTTTTTAACTCTTTTTCATTCCTTTCCGAATACCTTCAATATTTTCCAAGATAATTTGTTTGACAGATTTTTTATTCTCTTCACTCGAACTTCCATGATAATTTCCACAAGTAAAAACATACAACATCTAAAATAATATTCAGCTAAGACAGAGTTGGAGCAAAGTTTAGAAATTGGTTGATCCCTCCCCCATTACATTCATTATATTATTGTGAGATTACAACAAATTAGAGTGGGAGATTCAAACACATTCTTTTTAACAAATCTTTAATAAAACGCTTGTAGAATTCCGCCTAAAAAATTATACACTCCTTTTACGTTCTTTGGTGGCTCCAACTTGTCTATAGCTTCAATCTTTGCTTGATCGATCTTCATTTCATGCTTAGAAATCTTATGTCTAAGAACAATTCATTGACCATGAAATAACATTTTTCTCGGTTAGGCACAAGATGCGTTTCTTGACAACGTTTCAACACTTTGTTCAAGTTTGCTAGACAGTTAAGAATTCATTCATTATACCAAACCCAACCAAATCACAATTAAAAAAATAATAATAAAATGTCAATTTACGTTACATTTATTATAGCTTTAGAAAAAAGCTAAAGCTTGAATTCAATTCAATGTTTAATGATGTCTAAAAACATCAAGCAAACGGCTTCTTCCGTCAAGAACCTCCGAGAATGTTCCGTCCACTTCCTTCCCCAATTTCTCCACCGCCGTCTCCAGTCTCCCCAATCTCCTCCTCATCTCCGCCGCCGCCTCTCCGCCGCCGTCAACAATCTCAGCCGCCGCAACGTTCACCTCTTTCACCTCTACCGGCACACTTCCGTTCCCGGAAACCACCGCAAACACAACCGAATCCACTGCCGCCAACGCCGGAACTGCCGCGCCGGCGGCCAATTTCCTCATCTCGAAATACGCCGCCGAATCTCCCTCGCATCCCGAAATCAAAACCCCGCAAACCCAATACCCAATCCCCTCCATTACCGCCAAAGCCTCCCCAATCGCCCGCTCCTCGCCGGAGCAGCCCTTTTTCCGACCACCCAAAACTCCCCTGTTTTCAAATCCTCTGTAATTCCTCACCAAACCAATCGGCTTCGCAACCGCCGTCGAATTCAAAGCGCAAGCAAGGGAAAGCCGTGATTGCGCCAATTGGGTAAGCGAAAAAGTGATGGAATTGAGCAAATCAAGCAAATTCAGACTGTAATTCAAATACCCATCAACCAAATCGCCGTCCCATTTTCCGACGGGATAATCCAAATCGGCGGCCAATTTCGCAAAGGCTTGGTAGAGGGTTGGCAGAGCTTGGAGAAGATGGAGAAGCCATTGTAGCGAGAGCGGCTTGGAGTCGGAAATGGAGGGGATTTGGCTCAGGGAAGAGGAGATTTGGGAGATGAAGGCTTGAAGATGAGAAACAGAGGATGAAAGTTTATGGCTATGGCGGTTGTTGGAATAGAGCTTGCGGAAGGATTGAAGCAAAAGCACCATTACAAGAACAAATGGGATTTTGAAGAACTCAAAAGGAATTTGAAAGTTTATATAAAGGGAGAAATCCGCGTAATGGTTGACTGGTTTTGTTTTTGAATTTCTTCATCATCTAATTTAATACCAACTCTGCTTTAGGCTTACGATTTGTGGGTTTCTCTTTAGGGAATGTCTTTCCTATGATACTTCATTGGTTTTTATTTTTTAAATGTTAAAAATGATTTTGGTATTGGATATAAATATATATATTAAAGTTCAAACAACAAGTTTGGGTAAGTATGTAATGATGTCATTCAATAGTAGAGATGTCCATTTTTTCGGCGGGGACGGATGGGGCGGTGAATTCTCGTTTAGGCGATGAATGGAGGAGTGGGTGGAGATGAAAAAATTACCGCAACCTAGACGGTGAATGTATTCTCCATCCCATTTTCTTGATCCGCGTCCCATTTACATTTTTAAATGATTTTTTTCACTTTTTACTAATTTAATATTTAGTTATATTATTTTTTTTAGAAATATTTATTGGAATGCATATTTATTTACAATAATTAGTTATTTAATTGAAATTAATTTATATTTTTTATGAAAAATTAACTATTTAAAAATATTATTAAAAAAAAGTTATAAAAAGTAAGATTAGAAAAAGAAATAATTAAAATAAAACGGTGAATTTTTCACCGCGGGGAACCCAATCCCCGCCAATTCCTCGCGGTGAATCCTCGTCCCCATCCATGCGAATAGAAATGGTGAATTTTGCGGGGATGAGAAATAATTTTGGTGGCGAAGATGGGGACGGGGAGGGCATTCCCCCGGCCCCGCCCCGCCTCGTGGACATCTCTAGTTGGTATCTATTTCCAACCTTGGTCAACAGACCCTGCAACATTCGGTCAAGAAAACTCGTAAATATTAATTTAAAATTAATTCGTTCACACCCCAAGGTGCTCTATAACCAATTGGGCTATCCTATAATGGTTGAGTTTGTGTTTTTTTTTTTTTTTTATAAAACAACTTAGGGATTTTTGTAGGAATATACCAAATTGAAAAAATATTTACCATATTAGACAAAAAAGAAAAATATTTAGCAACCATAGTTAAATATATGGTATAAGTAATTGTATAATTAATATATATGGTATATGAATATTACTTATATGGTATATTTGACTATGAATGCTAAATATTTTAAAATTTACTTAAATCTGTAATTATTTTGTGAAATTTGACTATCGAGCACAATTTCCCTAAATATTTTAGTATGACACAATAATCATAAGGTTATAGATACAAATTCATTTCTACCAACAATTCTTACATTTAAAAAAAAAAAAAAATACAAAGATGATTCCTAGTGTTCTACGTCATGTGAAGTCATGATTGATGCGACAAAACATTAAGAGGTATTTTCATCTTTAGAATGTATATCTTTAACATTTATTTTTAATAAACAAATAAATAAAAGATAGATGATATTATATGTGAATTTAGATTACCTTTCTTTTGAGTGTATGTTACTTAGTTAAAAATCTATCTTATTAATTAACTTCTCTTGCACTAGTTTAAAAAAAAAAAATTAACTTCTCTTGCACTCGACGAAAATGATAAAATCATAATTCAACTTTTATAATTATGGTTGGGTAGTCTGCCCCGATTTTTGGTTCTTTTGTACACCTTTAATCTAGACCCTTACAAATTTGAGAATGGTTGTCAAACGGAATAGAATCCTATAAATATTTTAGTATGACACAATAATCATAAGGTTATAGATACAAATCCATTTCTACCAACAATTCTTACATTAAAAAAAAAAAAAAAATACAAAGATGATTCCTAGTGTTCTACGTCATGTGAAGTCATGATTGATGCGACAAAACATTAAGAGGTATTTTCATCTTTAGAATGTATAATCCTTAACATTTATTTTTAATATGATTTTTATTTGAGTTCATCCATTTTATATTAATCTTAATTTCATTTTTGTTAAAGATAGTATGCAGTTCACTTTTAAATTTAAGAGTAAAACTTCACTATATATATAGATGAATCATACATTTTGTTTATATGACATCATTAGGTATCACAAAATTTTATTTACCTTTTAATATTTTTATTTATAAAGCAATTTTTCGGTACTTAATGGTGTCACATAAATATTTATATAGAAAAAATTTACTCTAAATTTAATTAGTCATGAAAAGAGTAGTCGGTTAGATTTCATTCAACTTTTTTATGTGAGGTCTACAACCATACATACATAAGTTTCTAATTTTTTTAATATAATATCAGAAAATGCGAGATTTTGAATATAATAGGAAAAAACATCAGATTTTGAACTTAATACAATTAGGTTTTATAAAATGATTGTTATATATTTATTTTAGAAGGCTAGAATAATCATTCAAATGAACCATTATAGATGGACTTTTTAAAAAAAACCACCATTATAGATTGACTTGATTATTATACAAGTTTTTATAGCTTAAAATTTATGTGCTCAACTAAGAGTATTTATATATTCTTTCTTAAAATTTCTTTCACATTTAATATTGTTTAGTCAAAAGTCTATCACATAAAAAGATTTGTCTGATACAAAAATACCGTTGAAGTGGTTTTTTTTAACCACCAATTTAATGAAGGAAAATTATATTGGATAGTTCAATTTTACAAAATAATTACAAATTTAGGTAAATTTGAAAATATTTAACATTCATAGTCAAATATATAATATAAATAATATTCATCATATTGTATTAGTTATTAGTTATTCGGTATAAAAAATATTACTTTATACCGTATATTTGATTATGATAACTAATTTTTTTTAAATTTACCTAATATTATAAATATTTTATCAATTTTCTTTATTCCTGCAAATACCACTTTAATGAAAACCATGAGCTCTTATTTTTTCCATTAAAAAAAATGTGAGCTGTTGATTAGACGACACGTAGGACAGCACAGCTTTTCCTTTATATTATCCACTTCTAGCTTTAATTATTAATTATTTGGTTAAATAATTTAGTCAACATTGACTTTTTATTGCTCTTCAAACACCGAGTAAGAACAATTTGTACAATTGGTTGTCAAGATATTCGTTGCTTGCGACGAAGTTGGGATATAAATGGATAGGAGAAAATAAAGAGTTTATTTATAATTAATTATATTTGCTTTGAATGAATTTTATGTATATTTTTATATATATATATATATATTTTAAGATAACACAATTGAGAGTGAGAGATTTAAACCTAATATCTCTTCATTATTGGAGGTACAATATTGTTTTTGTTGGAAATCAAATGAATGTACATTATAAATGAACTACAAAATAAAATAGAATAAATTCTAAATAATATTTTATCATGGGATTTTGCATGTATAGCAAGACAAATAAAAAAAAAAAAAAAAAAATACCACCACTAACATTTTTTTAAAAAAATATCAGTTAAAAATTTGTAATTTTTGTAAAATTACCAAAATACTCACACTTCAGTTCGTATAGATTCAATCAATTTTTTTATTTGATAGATTTAATAGTTCGTTAATAGGTTCAAGCACTTTGCTATAGATTTAATCAGTTATCTAATAACATTCAATCAATTCATTGATAGATTTAAACAATCTACTAAAGAATTGAATAAAATGAAATTAAAAAAATCAAAATAAAATTTACTATAAATAAAATATTCTTTTTTAAAAAATGTTATAATTATAAGAGATGACCTAAAAATTGTTATTCATAATAATCTCTCTTTATTTTTAATATATTCCCTTTAAATATATGAAATATGAATTTTTTAATTAGTGCATAGTCAATTTTTGTTATATATTTAACAATTTTCATAAATGAGCGTGTTGAGGTAGAGTCTGATGTTTTGTGTGTGATTAATCTGTAACAAAATCGTTGCAATAACCAGTTGAGTAAATCATTAATGAAACTCATAGTTTTGCTAGAAAATTCAGATTTATCTTGTACAAATGATATAGTCCGGAGACAAATACTCTTGCTCATAAACTAGCACAAATAACAATTAAGAAGGAAGATGGATAGAAAAATGGCTAGACAATCTAAATAGGCTATATCAACAAGAGAAGAGTAGAATTGTTTGTGAAAATGTTTTGATGTAATTTCAATTTATACATTTGTTTTTTAGTAAAAAAAAAACAATTTTCATAAAATTAAAAATTGGACAATAAAGTTGAATTTTATGAAGAATAAGACATTTTTACATACTAGAAGAAGCCAAAATACCGAAATACCCTTCATCGTTTTCATATCTTTCTCCTTCGTCATCGTCGATTCGAAACCCTAACCCTAATTTCTTCAGTCCACGATTACCAGTACAGCCATGGTGTGCATACGCAAAGCCACCATGAACGACCTTCTGGCAATGCAAGCCTGCAATCTCTTCTGCCTGCCGGAGAATTACCAGATGAAATACTACTTCTACCACATCCTCTCCTGGCCCCAGCTTCTGTACGTCGCCGAGGACTACAACGGCAGAATCGTCGGCTACGTTCTGGCCAAGATGGAGGAGGAAACCACCGAGTGCCACGGCCATATCACCTCGCTCGCGGTTCTCCGAACGCACCGGAAGCTGGGGCTGGCTACCAAGCTCATGAGCGCGGCTCAGGCCGCCATGGAGCAGGTCAATGGAGCGGAGTATGTGTCGCTCCATGTGAGGAAGAGTAACAGAGCTGCGTTTAAGCTGTATACGGAGACTTTGGGGTATCAAATTCATGATGTTGAGGCGAAGTATTATGCGGATGGGGAGGATGCTTATGATATGAGGAAGGAGCTTAAAGGGAAGCGAGTTCATCATCATCATCACCATCATCATCATGGCGGTGGGTGTTGTTCCGGCGGCGATTCCGGGAGTGCGGCATCGAAACAATGAGGAAGCTGGATGAGAGGTTGGGGCTAAACTTTTTTGTTTTTTTTGTTCTTGAGAACTTGTTTGTGATTTGAACTTGTGTAATTCTGCATTGTGGGTATTTAGTACTTATATCTGATATAGTTGTTGTTGATTAATAATCATACCCTTGTCTGAGAAACTTCACTGGCTGTTCATTGTGATCATTTTGGTTTCTGTTTAGTGTCATCTTGATTATATGATATGTTTGAACTCTTATGAGTGATGGATAGATTTATACTTGCTCTGCATTTGAGGGTTGTCTTTGGGGTATAGGATTCATGATATTGAGCCTAAGTATTACGCTGATGGTGACGTGAGGATACTACTTTTTTTTTTATGAAACCGGGAAATCGAAGTTTCGCTCCACTTCACAATCCCCAGGGGTAATCATGCCCTTCCCTAGGCCAGACGGTGGGAGACATCGAAGGAGCAGATATATGAGAGGTGTCTACAAATTAATGTCACATGTGAGTTTCGAACTTGAGACCTTGAGGGGAATACACCTTCAAAGCCTAAGTCTTCAACCAGTTGTGCTACCTTTTGGGGACGTGAGGATGCTTATGATATGAGGAAGGCGCTTAAAGGAAAGCGAGTTCATGGACTGGGCATCACCATCATCATCATGGTGGTGGGTGTTGTTCCGACGATGATTCGGGGAGTGTTATATTGAAAGGGGCTTCTAAGGTTAATGAGAAAGCTGGGTGAGAGGTTGGGGCTTACTTTTTTTTCTTTTTTTTCTTTTCTTCTTGTGAACTTGTCTGTGATTTGAAGTTATAATTCTGCATTGTGGGTTTTCAGTACTTATTTGTTTACATACTTATCTGATGCAGTTGTTGATTAATACAATACCTGACTGAGAAACTTCACTGGCTGTTCACTATGATTCTTTTGGTATCTGTTTAGTGTTTAGTGCCATCTTGATTATACGATATGTTTGATTTTTTTTTTGATATCCGTGACTGTCTGGGCCAGCTTTCGTGCACATCAACTAATGTCATGACACATACTACCTGACCCTACAACATTTGGATGTCAAAAAAATTCGCAGGAAATTAATTTCTAGGTAGATGACCACCATGAATTGAACCTATCACCTTATGCACTCTAAGACCTTCTTTTGGGATTTAGAGTTAAAACCTGTTTGCTTTGTCAAATTAATAATTCCTTAAAGATAAAAGGTTTGTTGTGGATAGTGGCCCTTTGAGCATACTTAGGTGGGCAGATATCCATTACCTTATTTGAATAGAAGGTTTGCACTTTCTAGCCAGCCATAGGTTCAAATCCCCTAATTATTGTGGCCAACTTAAAGAATTTATAGAAAGATAATAATTACATAATGTTTCAGGTGATTGGGCAAGAAATTGTTGATTTGTTTGTACTCTTGGCACTTGAAACATCTCTCTGTTATTTGAGTGTGGGTGTGTAAAAACAACTGGCTAGTTGATTTTCAACTTTGATGATAACAAATCATCTACCATAATCAAAGGTGTAGTATTATTTGTACTAGTTGATGGTTATTGTATCATATAGTCGATAGTCGTAACTCGGGAACATAAGTATGTGCAATCCTTCCCTTCTAGTTGTTAGAACTAAAACAAATATGCTGGTGTTTTGATTTTTTGATTTTTCGGCCTCTTAGACGGAGAAATACAATTAATTTAACAAGAGCAAGCACATCGTGATTGATTATGCTAAAGGCAAAGTCAGGTGAGTTTTCTGCATATTCCGTCTTCCATAGAAATTGTTCAAGGTTTAAAATGTGGATGAAAATATAAGTTTTATTGAAAAAGAAAAAGGTTGATAGTATTTGAATAACAATATGATTTTAATTTATGATACAAGGCAACGTTATGGAAACTTTTTTGATTTTTTGATGGTCCCCGATCACTAGTCGAACCTTGAAGGGAGCATACCTCCAAAGCCCAAGTTTTCATCCACTATGTCACCCCAAATATGTTTAAGCATTATCTTATCCTCAAAACAAGTTTTAATTTCTTCGCTTCTTCTTTCCATAGTTTAAAAAAAAAGTTAGTTCCATTATGTTTTTTTTTTTTTAAATATTACATGTACTCATTAATATCAATATGTTGTATTTCTCAAAAAAAAAAAAAAAAATATATATAATTATTTTTTAAATTTAACTATTCTTAAATGTTTCACCTTTTATTTATAGATACTAGAACACAACAGTTCACCGTTATCATATAATGCCAAACATAATCAGAGATAAATCAATTTCTAACACCCCATTAAACATTTGGTTAGTGAATTGTGTTTACTGAATTTTAGTCGTGTAAATTCTTCTGTGTTTATTTGCTTGTTTTATTATCAAATTTTATGAAGCAATCTTTTAAAGACTATTAACTATGCAAGTTATGAAAAATACAGATTTTGTTTTAAAATGACTTGAATTCGAATGCTTCATCTTAAACAAGCACAATTACAAAACACCCACTTGATAATTCTACTACAAAATTGTCAAATTCAATTCCATCTTAAAATCTTCCACAATCGTTCTTACGGAAACAAAAACCAAAATACACATGTAAATAGTAATATTACTCCTAACAAAATTGAGAAATGCGATAGAAGACATACAACCGGACGGCCTCTCTCTCGAGTAGATCAAAATAAGAGAGAAATACTTGCGTCCTTGTCCGTAAGAACCCAAGTATTACTCTTAAAATAAACGATACCACAAATAATTTCACACTTCATCGCAAGTCAGAACAATCTAATCTTTCTTTGCACTACCACTGCCATTACCGGCATCTGATGATGTTTTTACAATACTCAACTGGCCACCTTCCTTGTTGGCTAAAGTAGCAGCCTTTGTCTCATTGCAGTAGTTTATGAACTTGCTCACTTCCTGTTATTTTTCAGCATCTCAAGTTCATCATTAATGGAGAAAAAGTAATATAAAACATTGCAGCTCTATTATATAAAAGTAAAACAGCATGCACCAAGGGTCCTATACATTCACTAAAAGTTAAAACAACTCATTTTATTCATTTCTAACACAAATGCACCACTAGGTACAAGATTCAAGAATATAATAAACATTATAGCATTATGCTAAAATACAGGAACAATTTGCAGCCATTCTCAACTGGAAATGATAAGAAATCAAATTTTCCATTAATATGACTAGTTTGAAGAGGGGGGTGATAAACGAACAACGCGCACACACAATAAAGCATTAATTGCTCCCGCGTACTAGAGTCTCGAAAATTAATTTTAGTCCAAAGTACCATGTATCTCACATTCAGGATTGCTCAAACACATAATCACCCTAGAAGACATACTATTATTGATGTAAAAGGGCACAAAAACTTTCTTGATAATTTGATGTAGTTTCTATTCATCCATCCATAGTTGAACTTTACTAAAGAGAAATAAAACTAGATTAAAAAAAACTAATTCATACCAAAAAATCAGCTGGAAAAAAAAATCCCTTTGGATATGAGGACATAATGAATGTTGTAGGTTTTACTTGATTGGAGACCGTTTAGAGAGTGATGTAGGTTTTACTTGATTGGAGGCCGTTTAGAGAGTGATGTAGGTTTTACTTGATTGGAGACCGTTTTCGTAAGTTTCCTTGTAGTGTTGAGATTTCCTTTTGTTTTTGTTTGCCCGTTTTTTTTTTCTTTCCTTAGTTCTCCGTGGTTTAGTTGTTTTTTAAAAAACCAACTCAAAGCCTTTCCCCATTACATACACAAAGCACTCACGCCCACTTGCGCCTGTTTCAGACGCGGAAGACAACAAAGAATTTTACAATTAAGCTCACTTGTGTTTCTCAAACTCGAACTTGGGACCTCCGAGGGAGCAAATCTTGGAAAAACCAAGCCTCTACCAATGAGGCCAACCCTAGGGGATAAAGTGGCGTCGAGTAGTTGTCTTTCCCTTTATGTAAACTTTTCGATTCTCCTTTGCCATCAAAGGTTTTTCACCAACAACTCAAACACAATTAAAGAGAAACTACTAGGTACTCACAATGACTATGCATGAATGCATATATGCAACAAAAGTAGATAAAAATTCATCCAGAGTCATATTTTTTTGGAAAAATAATAATAATAAGATAACTAAGAAACTACCAATTTCAACCAAAAGAAGTGAAATTAAGAACCATACACAAAATCCATCCTAGGCAATGGAAGTGCATATGAAATTGAGAGTCAGAACTGTTCTCAGCTAACCAAAACAATAAGAATGAATACTAGTTCACATTAATAGCAAACGACCTTAACTATTTCAGTACCTAAATTTCGATTGCAATGGACGGCCTCACATAACCATCATGGGGTGGTCTACGGGTCAATAGAGTCTTGAGGAACTAAAATGTGATGTGTTCAATTCATGATACTTACCTACCTAATAATAAATTTCCTACTTATTTCCCTTACACCCAAATATTGCAGGATCAGACAGGATATAATAGTCAAGATGCGAAAAAAATGACCGGCCTCACATCCAATATAATTACGAAAGTTAAAATATTGAAAGACGAACAAACCCAACATAGACAACTTTTTTTTTTCAGTCAGGGCAGCTTTCGCGCACATCGACTAATGTCACGGGACATACCATTACCGCCTGACTCTACAACATTTGGATGCCAAAGAAAGCCGTAGGAAAATTAATTCCTAGGTAGGTGGCCACCATAGGGTTTGAACTCATCACCTTATGCACCACAAGGCCCCCTTTGACCAATTGAGTCACCCCATGACGGTTAGACAACTTATCGATTCTACCTCACGGTTACTAAATTCCACATCAATTACTATTGAAATTTAAGCCTACGACACTTACTTCAACACATATTTTTTCTTACTTGGATATCTACATCTTTACCTATGTTTTCAAAACCCAAATCAAAATTTGGAAACAAAAATTCGACATCAATTACAGGCTAAACACAAAAAGAGAAACATACCCGTTCCGTTTCCATATCTTTGGTGGTCTTTGATGGCTTTATATATCTTTTCCCTGCACAAAAAAAAAACGCCAAATTAATACGGAAGATGAGAAATTGTAAATTTTACGCGAAAATGCAGAGATCGAAAGAATAAGAAAAGTAAAAAAGAAACCTTTACGAGTGACGGGGGCTTTGCCATGGCGATTAGGAGGAATGGATTTCCTCTTCTGTTGGCCTTTGAAGAGATTCGCTTTCTGAGTCATCTTCTCCGATTTTGTTTTTCTGCGGAGTTAGGGTTAGGGTTTATGAGATTTTCTCTTTTTAAATGGTCTTTTTAAGGCAAAGTACCAATAAAGATAATTGAACATTTATTTATTTTATTTTAACAACAACTATAAAAAATAATATATTATAAGAAAAACAATTATAATCAGGGAATTTTGCAGGTATATTTAAAAAAAAAATGATTGAAATCTATTAATTGAACTGATACAAGTTTAATGATGATAGAATATAAATTTTGGATAAAATGTAATATAATTAGAAGGAAGAAGAAAAAATGGGGTAAATTCCCTTATAAATTATTCCTTATCAAAACCTATAAATTTTCGGTCACAAATACATATTTTGTATTGTTTTTTTGCAAAATTAGATTGTGATTTAGTGTCATCATATTGACTCAATACCCAAGTTTTATTTCTTTAATCCTCAATTATTAATGAATTAAAAAATACTTAAGTTAATAAAAAAAAAATTACTAATTATTTAATTTAAGGGTAAATTGCACAAATCACCCTTAAAGTATGTGGTTTGTAACAATTGCACCTTTAAACTTCTAATTTGATCAATTACATTCTCGTGATAATTTGTTTCGTATTCTTTGTGAAGACTATTTTTTTTTTAATATTTATTTATTTCTTGCTCGACATGCCCGATCGCTCCTCAATCACAAGAACCACAAAATTCAAACCCTAAAGCTAAAATCTACTACTAAGTCAATAAAGATCAAAGGGACGCCATTACAGACGAAATTAAGAAAAACCCACAAGCAATTATGGGAATATAATTAATTAAATTAGGAATTTAAAGGTGTAATTGTTACAAACCACATACTTTATGAGTGGTTTATACAATTTTCCCTTAATTTAATAAACAAAAACAATGACATCAAAAAACAAAATAAACAAAAACAATATCTCTCTCTATATACGTGGTTGAACTTAGAAACATTTAATTTATAGGTACTTGAATATCATAGAATTCAATCTTTTAGGTCCCGTTTGATAAACATTTGGTTTCTTGTTTTTGATTTTTTAAATTTAAGCCTATTTTCTCTCAAATTTCCTACAATTTGTTTCATTTTTTCTAACATGTATACATCTTTCCTTAAGAAAGTAGGGGAAGATCAACCAACTTTTAAAAACAAAAAAAAGTAGCTTCCCAAAGTTTGTTTTTGTTTTTAAAAGTTGGTTAGTATTCTCCTACTTTCTTAGAGAAATATGGATAAATAATAGAGATGATGGAGTACATTGTAGGAAATTTGAAAGAAAATAGACTTAAATTTGAAAAACAAAAAACAAGAAACTAAATGGTTATCAAACGGGGGCTTAGTTACTTAATTCTTGTATGATTACTACGTTCATCTATGATATTACTATATTCTTACTATTTTTAAATTAGATTGAATTGGTGAGTGATGTTAATCAAATTCCACCCCATAGTCACTTATAATCAGGATTCGTAATCCTCTTTCCTCAATTTGTACTAAAAAAAAATCAAATCGAAAAATGTTTAATTATAAAATTGTTGATATATTGAACACAAATTAATTATTATTGATTGCAAAGTCTAACCTCCTTGTTTTAATTTTAATAATTTTATGGGGAAAACTACGTTATTTGGTTGGAATTTAACTTTTCTCCAAATATTTCAAAATCCAACATTTTTATCGATATTTTAATAAAATAATTCTAATCATTGAGATCATTGATTTAACAAACGCATAGACTAGGATGATGTATAAGTTAATTTTAAAATATAATAAATTAATTACATTATGGTGTTTAGTGAATATTTTTAAAATACAATAATTAAAAAAAAAAAATTAAAAGACACATTATATCCATCTTAATTATATTTTTATAATACCTATCATAATTATAATTTTAGATAAAAAAATGGGATTTTTCATGTATAACAAAAATGAGGTACAAAATTGCATCTATAACACATTTTTATCAAACATTAGTTTATAGCAAAATTTCAAGTGATTGAGTTCAATCTAATTGATTAATGAGCTCAATCACTTAACAAATTGATTGAATACAATTAAATATTGTTGATTGAGTTAAATCACTTGGAATTTTGGTAGAAACAAATTTTTGATAAAAATGTCCTATAATTTGAATAGACAGTACTAAAGTTGGTATACAATACAAATTCAAATAAAAAATACTTAAAAAAATATTAAAAAAAAAGATAACTTTTCATCTTCCAAAGTGAAACTCCAGCTAAAAGGAAGACCAAAAGAATAGTTTTTTTTTTAATATCTTTTTTTAATTCAATTATGATATCTTCTAAAAAAATATTTGGACATCAAATTTTAGTTAAGTTGAAATGTATTAATTTGAAGCCAAAATATTGAGCTCATGACTGAATATTGACTCCGTTGACCATTTCTTGGTTACTCTTTTTCAACCGTGAGCATTGAGCTGAGCCTTCCATGGTTAACACCATTGAAGCATGTCAAATTTCAATTCCTCGATTCTGGTTTTGATTCTCGTAATTCTTCCACTTTCTCAATCGGAACAAGAACCAATTGCAGCAATAATCCATCGCTTGGATTCCGAATCCTTATCTCCTTCGATTCAGGAATCTGCGGCGAAGGGTCTTCTCCGGCGGTTGATTCCGACTCACGTCCATAGCTTCCAGTTTCAGATCGTTTCTAGGGTATCAAGGATTAGCGACTCTGATTGTGTTTTTACTTAATTTCCGTTCTATATATGGATTGCAGTTTTTGAGGAATTTTAGTTGCTTAGTTGTGAGAATGTGAAATGCGATAATCTGGATGTTTTGATTATCCTTTTTTTTCTTTTTTGAGTTATGTTAAATCACTAATTAACTTAAAAGCTTAAGCCGGTGGGTGGATTGGGATAAACTTAATTATATCAACTAACACCTCCTCAGTTGTGAGTTTAGACATTTGAGCTTAATTTAGTTGGGGAGGAAACAAGAACCTTCCACTTTGATATCATATTAAATAACGTGGATATAAATCTCAAAACTAATTGGGTCCCCAAAGACTGACGCAATTGATTGAAGACTTGGGCTTTGAAAATGTGCTCCTCTCAAGGTTCCAGGTTGGAGTCTCCACTTTTTCAACGTGGGATAATAGTGGGGTCCTAACACTTTTCATTCTAATTTTGTGTTTTGTAATCAGCTCAAATTTTAATCATGTTTTCTGATTTTCTGTTTATCATCAGGACGTTTGTGGTGGAGGGAGCTGCTTCTTGATAAGTAATTTCAAGTCTTCAAGTTGCAATGGTGCAGAGATATTGTATGTTTCCTTTTTTATTGTTAAAGATTTCTTCATATGAGGAAAAAAATAATAAGTTCTTCTTTGGCCTTACCACCAACAAGTGGTTAAAATGCTTTAGTTTGATTTTGACAAAATAGGTAGACTACTCCTCTCATAACCAATCGATTTTGAGATGAAATCTCATGTTGTATGATATGCTACCAGAGTCCGTTAAGCTAAAATGGGTATCCGGTCTAAAATCTAAAATTGGGATCCACTCCAATAATATTGATCCCAAAGAGACATCATCTTGAGGGGGCATGTAAGGAGGCATTACAGCCTTTATAAGACAAGTGGGCTACTCTACTCCTCTTATTGTCAATTGCTTTTGAGAAGAAACTCTATGTTGTACGATAAAAAAGGGAATTAGGATTCACTCCAAGATTGGTGAATCCAAAGAGGCACCATTTTGATGGCATGTTGAGGATCTCACGTTAGAAAGGTGAGGAGACTTCACAACATTTATAAGATAGATGGACTACTTCTCTCATTTTCAATTAGTTTTGAGATGGAATCCCATGTTATCTATTAGTTAACCTTATGGAGGGACTTAGTGGCCAAGAGGCCATTGGAGAACTAAGAGGTGATGATTTCAATCCATGGGTTTTCTTATCATCCAAATATTTTAAGGCCGGACACTATTTCCCATGAGAATAGTCAAGTTACACGTAAGTTGACATGAACATTAATGGATATAAAAACAAGTTTACCTTCTGATTCCGAAGGTCGTTCTATTTATTAGTGTAATGTTGATGTCACATCCTACAATTTATTTATTCAAAGTACTATACTGTCTCTTGGTGAAAATTTCATAGGCTTACGAAAGGAAATAAAGCAGAATACAGAGTTGAGTAAATGTCACTTATAATCACCATTCTGAGAGGAATATGATCCTAAAAGATTTTACTGATTTTGGTTTTTTTTGCAATCTTGTGTAGGATAAGAGGCACCACGGCCGTTGAAATTACATCTGGCCTTTACTGGTACCTAAAATATTGGTGTGGTGCTCATGTTTCTTGGGATAAGACTGGTGGAGTTCAATTAGCTTCAATTCCTAAACCCGGATCTCTGCCTCGTCTAAAGGGTGACGGAGTTGTGGTTAAGCGGCCAGTGCCATGGAACTATTACCAAAATGTTGTTACTTCAAGCTGTAAGTGCTAATTTCTTATTTGTGATTTCATTCAACCCCTCAGTCTTTTTTTCTTAGTATAAAGTAGGGGAGGAGGACCACAAAACCTATATAAAGTGTGCTACTGCTCTCAAATAAATGAGAGCCAAATATGAATTATCGAGATCGAACCTGTGACCATGGTGTTGAACTGAATTACCACCAAATAATGAAACCAACACGCCACTGACACTTTCGGTTCAACCTCTCAGTCAAGTGCTATGGTTGTTGATTTCTAGCATGAAGAAGATTCTGTTTGTTCTATGATGGGTACTTATTTAAGCTAACTAAATGTCCCAAGTGCTTATTTATCTAGAGATCACTTAGGTAATACATCTTTTTTCTTTTTGAGTATAACTGATATTTTAACCACTTTTTTTTTTTTTTTACTAACCACTTTTCAGATTCCTATGTTTGGTGGGATTGGGAAAGATGGGAGAAAGAGATAGACTGGATGGCCCTCCATGGAATCAACCTACCTTTGGCATTCACTGGGCAAGAATCTATTTGGAGAAGTGTTTTCAAGGTGAGCAATTACCAATGTCTTAGTTTACTCTTAGGAAAATCCTATTCGGGACCACCTCGATATTCAAATTTATTTCAGGATTGAGGTTCCAACTAGGTTGGAACTTGGGACTATAATATAGAGATTAGAAATGTCCAGATTGGATGAACTTTTGGACATATGGATTAAAGATTTTTTTCTATTTTTGAAGAGTAGAATTGTTTTGCAACATTTTCTTTTACTCCCTTGTATTCAAGGATCTGATTCAAATGGATTAAAGAGTTATTTCTATTTTTCTTTGGTGTTAATGTCCTTCCATATTCATAGGCATTTGTCACAAGTCTCCCCATTTTTATTGAGTTTTTTTTTCCCACCGTTCGTATTATTATTATTTGTAGAAGAAATGTAAGTTATGTTCGAGGACACTATTTCAAAATAAGTGTTGTCTTTGCCAACAAGAGCATAGCTCTACCAGCATCGTGTACAACCTAGTAATCATGAGGTTATAGGTTCAAATCTCCCTTCCTCCAAGTTGTATCAAAATACTAAAATAAGTGTTGCCTTTATGCATAATTTTTAGTTTTTCTCTCTTTTCTCTTTCTAAATGGAGTTCCTAGGGTCCATATCAGTTAGTATTATCACATTTTCAATTTCACCTGAGTGAGGCTACTTGTTTCTTTTTACTTGTAGGATTTTAATCTCACCGTCAAAGATTTGGACAATTTCTTTGGTGGACCTGCTTTCCTTGCCTGGGCTCGCATGGGAAATCTACATGGGTTGGTGAAATTAATTGTTCTGGAATATTTTTTTTATTAAAAACTTGAACTACAAAAGACAGTTTCATGCAACTTTACTGAGTGTATATATTCAGTCTCGACATATATTTTTTTCTTTTGATATCCGTGACTGTTCGGGCTAGCTTTTGCGTACCTCAACTAATGTCACGGGACATACCGCCTGACCCTATAACATTTGGATGCCAAGGAAACCTGTAGAAAATTAATTTCTAGGTAGGTCGCCACCATGGGGATTGAACCCATCACCTTATGCACCCCAAGGTCCTCTTTGACCAATTGAGCCACCTCATGATGGTTATTCAGTCTCGACATATTATTTACATTTTATGCATGTTTTCTAGTTTCTGCATACATGTATGCACTCGAAGAATTCAAATATATTTGTGCTGTGCTTTATCAAGTATTGGCATTTTAGGAACTTGTTAATAAGAATCTCAACTTATGGAAGATAAAAGTGTGGGAGGATAGATTTTTGAAGACAATAGCAGTGAAGGTGTTGTAGATGGGATTAAGATTTCAATTATTTTGTGTCTTCTTTGTGGTTCTCAGTCACGGATAAGTTGTCAAGTATTCCTAAACATTTTTATGAACAATTGGAAAGCTTTCTGTGTGGTCACCTTCGAGATTGAGCGTTCGATCGTTCTTACTTTTATATCGTTATCCGTTAATTGAAATGTGTCTTAAGACTTGAGTGAATCAATTACAGAAACACTTCCAACTTGTATTATGTATTCTAAGATGGCTACCAAAGATAATCTGGCTTACCTTGATGTTCTCATCATTTCTTTGTTCCATTCATTTACACTGACATCTATCTTACCAAAGGTGGGGTGGTCCTTTATCACAAAATTGGTTGGATCAGCAATTAGCTTTACAGAAACAGATACTATCCCGAATGCGAGAGTTGGGGATGACTCCAGGTTTTCTACTCCTTGTTATTTGATGAAGAATGAATTAATGATTATGAAAGTGATGATAATTTGTCTTATCATTTTACTTGTAAACTTGATTATTTAACATAAGACATTTTTTTCTTTCTGGTTTCAGTTCTGCCATCATTCTCAGGAAATGTTCCGGCAGCGTTGACAGAGATATTTCCCTCAGCAGATATAACTAGATTGGGGAACTGGTATCCCATATTTATTTCTCTCTATATGAGATATGATAAGTTTTAACTCTTAATTCTTGTGCATTCTTGTTAAAATATAAGGGGATTATAAGTTATTTTCACCCCTAATTTAATGACATTAGTAATTGCAATTTTCCTACAAACACTTTTGATTCTAGTTAGATTTCCCATTGCTAAAATATAACTTCTATGAATTAAAGTTTTCCATTTCGTTTTCCCCCCCGGTAGGAACTCAATTGATGCCGATCCTAGTACATGTTGCACATATCTTCTTAATCCTTCTGATCCTCTTTTTCTCAAGATCGGGGAGGCTTTTATCAGACAACAAATAAAAGGTGCAATTTCATCTGTTGGCTTTGAGTTTTTTTTTTTTTGATATTCATGACTGTCCGAGCTAGCTTGCGCGCACCTCGACTAATGTCACGGCACATACCGCCTGACCCTATAATATTTGGATGCCAATGAAACTTGTGGGAAATTAATTCCTAGGTAGGTGACCACTATGGATTGAACTCATCATCTTAAGCACCCCAAGACCCTCTTTGACCAATTAAGTCATTCCATGAAGGCTTTGAGTTAAAAGATGAATATAGTATTGTCACATTGCCATGATTTAAATATAACGTATTGGCTAAAAAGAGTAGCAATCATTTGTGGATATATGCACAATTTCTCTTGTTCATAGTATGCAGTTGCTCACTCTTGGTATTGATAGCTTATTATGCACACTTATCACTATGTCTAGGTAACAATTCGTCTGTTTTTTTTTCTTCAGCTCTAATTAGAAATTACGAGAATGTTTTTGAAGTTTTCATTGAATGAATGCTAAAATCTATTATTATTGTGCACATTGACTATTTGCAAATTCACGATTTTAGAAGAAAGAAGATTTCTATTTTTTAATAGGTTATTTTTGTTCACACAGACAACGAACAAATTAAATTAAAAAAATAAAAAAATAAAACAGCAATTAAAACACATTCTTTTTAGAATTTTTGTTTAAAAAATAGAAATCTATTTTGAGAATAGTTTTCAAACAACCACTTATCGTCCAATTTTATATTGGGAGCCCCTGTCTATGTTGTATAAAAGGATGCATTTGCTAAGACCGCTATAATTTATTTTGTTTAATTGCATGATGCTTATCAACTAGCTAACCTATCAATGTTAGCTTCAAGTCTCTTAAAATATTTCATATTGATTAATAGTATGTTGTTGTCACACTATTGTAAATTTGCACTGTTCACAAAAAAAATTTCATAGTATCTTCTAGGTATACATTACTTTTGACATTGTACTAATACTTTTGTTTTTCACATTTTCTGTATTTTCTGCAGAGTATGGGGATGTAACAGACATTTACAACTGGTAACTATTATGTAGCTTTCAATAATATGTATCTTTATCACGTTTTTTCTTTATGTACATTTTCCCCTCTTGATAGATTAACACTTTCCCTTTGCATTATGTCACTGTATATAATATGGAATGATGTACTGAAACTTCACTTTCGTTAGACTTTCTTAGTTAGCATTACATTTTTCAATACTTAATTTACATTCGTGTCTTATTGGAAAAATATTCAATTTCCAAGGGGTAGATAGAGAGAAAAGTTTGAGTCATAAACAAAATTCACCCACTGGACAACAATTGATTGTTTTCTTTTTTTCTTTTGAAAACTATTTCAACAATTTATTTCTATTTGTAGTTCGAGTTCCTTTTGTAAAATTATTCCTTCCAGCAAAGAACTAGAAGTGTCCCTTATTTCCAAATGAGGGCCCTCAGGCTCATTGTTTTGGAACATGCTAAAAAGTACTGTAATCTAAGGAAGAGTAGAAGAACTTGTGGTTGGTATATATTAGAGAATATGAGGTTCCACCTCAAAACCAATTGGCAATGAGGAGAGTAACCCATATCTCTTTTATATTGTTGTTGGACTCTGCACTTTTCCAATGTAGGACTATTTTGAGATCCTAACATGTCCCCTCAAGATGGTGCCTCTTTTTGGGCTCACCAATCTTGATTTAGATCTCAATTTCATTTTTATTGGACCGAATACCCGTTTGGGTTTAATGGGCTCTGATGCCATATTAGAGAATATGAGGACGTTCCACCTCAAAACCAATTGGCAATGAGGGGAGTAATTCATAGCTCTTTTATATTGTTGTTGGACTCTCCACTTTTTCAATGTGGGACAATTGTGAGATCCTTACAGTATTTAACCTAAAAAGATCCATCTTGTTTATTTTCTCAGACCCTTGATTATGGCAATAACTAGATTGTGGTAGAACGTAGAAGTTCCCTCACTTCCCTTATTAGTTATTTTGCTACCATGAAGAACTGAATGGTATGTATCCTGTTCATTGCAGTGATACATTCAATGAAAATACTCCACCTACTAATGATACTTCATATATTTCATCGCTCGGAGCTTCTGTCTATAAAGCTATGGTGAAAGCTGATAAAGATGCTGTTTGGCTAATGCAAGTATGCTCCTTAAGCAATGAACTTTTGTATCCTTCATTAATTGACTAAAGAAGTTGGTAAAATTTGAAATGGTTTGCTGGGCAACAAATAGGAATTGAGGGTCAGTTTTGTATTAAAATTGATTGTTCTATTTGTGTGCAGGGATGGCTCTTCTATTCAGACTCTACTTTCTGGAAGCCTGATCAAATGAAAGTATGTAACGCACATAAGCCACATAGAGCTTCTTAACAGTTATTGTGTAAGCTGGTCCGGACAGTCACGGACATCCAAATGTTATAGGGTCAGGCAGTATGTCCCGCGATATTAGTTGAGGTGCGCGTAAGCTGGCCTGGACAGTCACATATCTCAAAAAAAAAAACAGTTATTGTGTAAGAGTACTAGTAAGGACCTTAAGGGCATATGTAGCTATTTTGCTAATATTAGTATAATAGTCGTAAAGGTAATTAGTTAAGAGTAGTACTTAGTTATAAATAGGACTATTTAGGGACTTTAGTTGGGACGGATAATTTTGGTGAGAGTTTCCACCGAGGGACTTTGTGAAAAAGATTGCCCTCTCGAAAGGCTATGGATATTGTAATTTTCTTCATTGAAATTGCAATATATTAGTTTATTTGAGTTCATTTTATTTCATGTATTTGGAAACCTAACAGATGTCAAATCAAAGCGTGTCTAAGCAAAAAATGCACATCTGTGGGAGAAGGAGCCCTCTTGAGGCTATTTACTTATGTGTTTTCCCACATACGTTTCTTATTTCATATCATTTATCTATGGTCTATTACAAACAGGTTTATTATAGCACGAAAATGTTATGTTTTGTTAAGACTAAGAGTTATGTAATCCATAGTCCAACTACTAAACGCTAGTAACATACGCTAAATGTAAATATCTAAATTCTAATCAATATCAAAATGACACTTTTTCTGGCCTTCTGGCTGTCTCATAATTCCATTTTATTAGCTATGGTTTTATGGGATTTGCAGGCACTTCTTCATTCGGTCCCATTTGGGAAAATGATTGTTCTTGATCTTTTTGCGGAAGCCAAGCCTATTTGGAGAACATCATCTCAATTTTATGGCACACCCTATGTATGGTTAGTAACCCCTTTATTACCCTTTTCAAGGAAGCCGATAATGTCCTTTCTATATTTTTATTTTACAAGTTTATTAAAAACTTAGTTGGACTTTAGGTGTATGTTGCATAACTTTGGTGGAAATATAGAAATGTATGGTATATTGGATTCAATCTCTTCAGGTCCAGTCGATGCTCTTGCGAGTGAAAATTCAACAATGGTATGTTTAATTTTGTATTGTATAATTTACTAAGGTCATATGTACGTGATGCATGTTTGTAGTACATGAATTCCTATGAGCTTGCAGCTAGCTAATATTTCTAAGAGATCAGAAGCTATTTTGTTTGCTGTATATCTTTTTGACCATAGTTTTATTTTTTATTTCATCCCCATTCATAAGCGGATGGTAGAAAGAACTAAGGGGGCCAAAAACTTGGAATTTGTTATTTTTTTTGTATATAGAAGTGGGCCTCATCCAGATTTTAATACTATTTAGGGAAAAATACCTTTTTAATTCCTAGATTTTGAGCCTGGTTTCTATTTGATTCCTATGTTTCAAAATCGAACACTTTTGTTCCAACATTTCAATAATGCTCACTTTTAGTAAGTAAGATAACAAAGCCGTTAATGACATAGCGCAATGTTGACTATGATAATGACTACACTAAGTTTGAATTTCAATATATTGATAAAATAATTATTTTAGTCATAATGTGAATTTAATTTTCAATAGAAACAAGTATAGAAGTATATTTAAAAAAAACATACCAGCACTAAAAGTGAGCATTATTAAAATGTTAAGTGTAAAAGTGTTTGATTTTGACCTCAAACCTAGGGACTAAAAATGTTTCTTTTCCTACTATTTATGTAGTGCATATAAGACGGTGCTCCCCAAAACCTTGAAATTTGTGATTTTTGCATATTAAAGTGAACCCGTTGAAATGATTCAAGTTTGGCCCCAAATTTTTTCTCTTAATTCGCCCCTATACCATTCATGCATGTGAATTTAAGGTGTAAGATTGAGAATCTTGATATTTTATCCTCTTACACATGGTGTTTCCTTCACTATCGTAGGTGGGTGTTGGGATGTGTATGGAAGGAATAGAGCATAATCCAGTTGTTTTTGAATTGATGTCTGAAATGGCATTTCGCAGCAGAAAAGTTGAAGTCCAGGTAATTTGATCTTAATGTCTTTTAATAGTTGAGGCGAAGTCCCAAGGGGTGGCACAAGTTGAAGACTTGGGCTTTGAAGGTGTGCTCCCCTCAAGATCCCAGGTTCGAAACTCACCAGTGACATTAATTTGTAGACACCTTCCGTGACTCCATTCCTTTGATGTCTTCCGGTGCCTGGCCTTGGGACGGGAGTGGTTACCCCGGGTATAGTGAAGTGAAGCTTCGATTTCCCTATTTCAAAAAAAAAAAAAAAAGAAAAAAAAAAGTTGAGGTGATCTCTATGTTTAGTGATTCACAATGCATTGATTGTGCATGTAAGCACAACCTAAGCTAGCGCTCCTCCAACAGTCTATAACGCTGATCATTAGAAGATGCTCTGTCATGAATTATTGTGTGTTTGTTTACAACTAAAACTGATGTATTTGTATAGAACTAAACAGATTGTTATTTTGATTAGTTTTATGTTTTTGTATGTACATGTATGTTGCAATCTGCATAATCCAGTGATAACCTATAAGATGTTGACTTTTAGTAGTTTGTTAATCCTAGCAAATTTCTCTCAATAGATGAGAGAGTTTGAAGGAACCATATAGATTGGCATGGTTCAGACCCGGGTTTTAACCACCAGGAGACAAAAATATGAAGAACCACAATATTTGATTTGAAAGGAATTTTATGCAATTTTAAGGTTGAAATTTAGTTCAAACTTAGCATATCATGGAAAAGCTTACTTTTTTTTTTTCATCCATGAAAGGGTTTTGAGATTAAATAGTTCTAAAGATCGACCATAATGAGTCCATGGTTAGCGGTTACGCAAGAGGCCGTCACAATGTAGTTGACAACTTCGTACCTTAAGATGCATATGAGATAAATTGCAAAATACTTCAAATTTATATAAACTTGTTATTAGGGAGAATACAGATTTTTGATCCACAACCAACAGTGTAGCGACCTCTAAGTTTTCCTTACCAAATGGGTCAGTAGCGCGATGGTTTCATTGTTTGGTTGTAAACCAGTTCAACACCAGCGTCATAGGCTCGATCTCGAAAAATGGTCTTTGTCCCCCTTCCCCCGACTTGTACTAAAAAAAAAAAAAGTTATCCTCCAAAGTGATGTTATCTCCCTCTTTCTTTTTTCTTTTTCTTTTTTTTTTTTTTTTTTTTTTTTTTTTTTCTGTTTTCTGTTTTCTTTTTAACTCCTTCACTGTCAAAATTTCTATTCTTCTCCTTATAATATCTACTGTGGACTTGACACAATAGAGTATTCTTGCATATAATGGATTTATGTAAACGTATATAAAATAATTTTATGATGGCGATCAAAGAAGGGCCATAATGAAATATTGTAATTTCTTGTAGAACTGGTTGAAGACCTATTCCCGTTGTCGTTATGGCAAAGCAGATCATCATGTGGAGGCAGCTTGGAAGATTCTTTATCATACAATTTACAATTGTACCGATGGCATTGCGGTATGTAAAGTTGAAATATAATGTTCAGGAAAAAAAATTACATTGTATAATTATAAAAATAACTTTAAATATTCTAAAATCACTTTAAATTTCTTTTAGCAAAATTACTTAATTAGCGTTTCATCTAAACATGAACCTTTTTTTTTTTTTTTGTAATGTCAAATTGTCACCTCAAGCTTATTATCAGTAGATTCTACTATTTTTGTTGCTTTGCCTAAAAAGATCTAACAAACTTATGTAAATTTTGAGACCACCCTTATTTCTAATTTAAGTGAATCAATTGGTTAACACAGGATGAAATGCAACTTATCTCTTTTTTTTTTTTCTTTTTTTTTTACTGGCTGTGTTGCATTTGATAATTGTGACTTGAGGATTAATATAAGTAAGATATGTTCTCTAATCCATCCCTTTAATGTATTTCAGGACCATAACACTGATTTCATTGTCAAACTTCCAGATTGGGATCCATCTTCAAGCTCTGGTCTGAACAAGCCACATCTATGGTATTCAACCCAGGAGGTTATCAATGCCTTGCAGCTACTTCATAATGCCAACGATAATCTCGTTAACAGCGCTACATATAGGTAGAATGGCACATTTCTATATGCATGTGTTAGGAGCCTCCTAAATACAGAAAACACAATGAACTAATTCTATAGTATAGCAATATCAACGAGAAATACGATACAGCTAAGCCTCCCCTTATATAATTCCACTCAAATGCTCCACACCTTTCTGAGAACCCTAACTGCCCTATTTATAACCAAGACACCCCTTATCTAATCACCAATGTGTAAGGTATCCGATACCTTACTATTTCCGAAAATTCAACCCAGAACAATACCAAATACAATAGAATAGAAGAAAAAAAACAGTAGAAACCTCAATATATTTGATATAAAATTTAGAATCCAACATTCACTTCACTACAGACACTAATAGAAACAACGAATTAAAATGATAAAAGGGTAACGACAAGCTAACCGGTGAGTTCGAGAGTAGAGTACCAGTCACCTCTCCTCCAAATCCTCAAACCTAGCCTCTAAAATCAGACATTTCACTCTCCTTTCATTACAATATTTATACCCCCAAGAGTCCCCATCTTCCCCCTCACAATAATAACTTATTATGGAATTACCCAATTTGCCTTTTCTAGAATGTTTACAAGAATTGAGGACCTTAATGAAAATTTTGTTTCCTGTTTCAATTTTTTTTTACCATTTTGCCCTTACTAATAACATACCCATCTTCCTCATATAACCCAAAGCAAATAATACTAGTACTCTCACAATATGGTTGAGTCTTAAGGATGAGCAATTGATATATGTTAATGTTATAATATGACTCATCTTATCAAGCACTAAAAATGCAGCCATTGTTGCCTGTCTGTAATTGTTGAACAGATATGACTTGGTTGACTTAACAAGGCAAGTGCTCGGGAAGCTGGCAAATGAAGAGTATTTGAAAGCTGTAACTGCTTTTCGGCGCAAGAATGTGAAGGCCTTAAATCTTCATAGCAAGAGATTTGTTCAATTAATAAGAGATACTGACAGACTACTGACTTCTAATCCAAATTTTCTGCTTGGAACATGGCTTGAAAGTGCAAAGAAGTTGGCCACAAATCCAACTGAGATGAAGCAGGTTAGGAACTTCCCTTTCTAATGGCATAATTATAATAATAACTTGACTACCATGTGTTTTTAGTTTTATGTTTTAAAAATTATTTCTACTATTCCTCAATTTCTATAGTATGTTTCCATAACTTCTGTAAAGACATGTGAATTAGAAGCCAAATTTCAAAAACAATAACAAGGTACTAAAATGTAAAAACATTTTTTAAGATGGCTTAGATTTTGAAAACTTTTATTTTGAAATAGAAGACAAAGCAAATAAATTATAAATACATAGGTAGAAGTAGTCTCTATAAGCTAAAATTTCAAATTCAAAAAGAAAACAAAAAAAAAAAGGTTATCCTTTAGAGTTTAGATTAGTTTCTTTTAGGTTTGAGTATCCTCAAAGCTCATTTTTACTTGATTAACGATTCGGTTATTGACCGACCAAGAGTAGCAGTAGAAAGAACTTAGTGAGATAAAGAGCAGGCTGCAAAAAAAGTTAGCAAGCGTACTAGTAGTCTAGTAGATGGCCTAGTGAGAGAAAATATGTTGTGGACAAATCAATGAAGATATGTAGACAAAAATTAGTTTTTTTTTTTTTTTTTTTTTTTGATATCCGTGACTGTCCGGGCCAGCTTGCATGCACAAGCGCACCTCGACTAATGTCACGGGGCGGCTCTCTCGATATCCTTCTCGTCAGAACTCTTCCTTCTCTTCACCACCAGAACCATCATCCATACCGCCTGACCCTACAACATTTGGATGCCAAGGAAACTCGTAGGAAATTAATTCCTAGGTAGGTGGCCACCATGGGATTTGAACTCATACCCTTATGCACTCCAAGGCCCCCTTTGACCAATGAGCCACCCCATGATGGTTGTAGACAAAAATTAGTAAGAGAGGTAGAAACTAGAAAGAGACTTGAGAATAAGTACCAGATAAGATTTAAAACTGCTTTTAGTTCTTTTCTATTTTTTGCCCCTCAGAAACACTTTTAATTTGTAGTCATACTATACTTTTGTTAATTTTGTTCAACCATTTGGAATCTTTTAGCCATAGTAAAAAATTCTAATGTTGCATTGGTATTTCAATTAAAGGCAACTCTTTTTCTTCTTGCATTATCATTTTATTTTCCACTTTACAAGTTGGCTTAGCAAAGCAAGCTTCAAATTTTCTCTCCTTGGTTCAGTATGAATGGAATGCAAGAACACAAGTGACTATGTGGTATGATAACACAAAAGTCAACCAGAGCAAACTTCATGATTATGGTAATACTACAAACTTCAATTCTATTTTTCTCTCTTTCCCTTCTTTCAAAATTAACATATTGTTGTGGTCCTTATCAGCAAATAAGTACTGGAGTGGGCTACTTGAAGGTTACTATCTCCCAAGAGCTTTGACCTATTTTTATTACCTTTCAAAAAGCTTGAGAAAAAATGAGAGCTTCCATTTGGAGGACTGGAGAAGAGAGTGGATTCTGTTCTCAAACAAATGGCAAGCTGCTTCAGAGCTATACCCAGTTAAAGCTGAAGGAAATGCAATTGCTATTTCTAGAGCTTTGTCTGAAAAGTACTTTGGTTGAAATTGAAACAATTTCTGTACTCTACAAGAACAAATATGGTATAACCATTTTAATTCTTAGTTTTTTCCTTCTTCCAGTGTCAAAGATTGTTCTTGGTCCCTCAGTTGTTTCTGTTTTGCAATGAGACCCTCTAATGTTCTGAGACAATAACTTATCATAATATCATTATTTTGTGTCAAAGGTGATTCTTTTTCCGAAATTTTTAATCTTCTTAGAGGATTACTTATCATTTGTAGGAACCAAATAGTTATGGGTTTTAATCTATAGTAGCCAGCCACCTACCTAGAAATTAATTTTATATGGATTTTTTTGACATGAAAATTGTTTGAGAATCCCACATTGATAAGGTGAAGATATCTCCTAGTGTTTATAAGATAGGTGGACTACTCTTCTCATTGCCAATTGATTTTGAGATGGATGTCTACACTATCTAATAAAAATGTCATAGGGTGAGATGATTTGTCTGCGGAGAATAGTTGAAGTTTACTCCAATCCATGAGCTTAGGCTTTTGGATTGATTGGTGGTTTAACATAACTCAACATGGTATCAGAGCAGGAGGTCACGAGTTCGAATCTCTGCCAAGTCGGAAGAGTGTTGGTTGATATAATTAAATTTACTCCAATCCATCAGCTTAGACTTTTGGATTGATTGGTGATTTAACATAACTCAACTATATATATATATATATTATTGACCATTTGCAAAAGGGACTTGATGATGATTGAAGTCCGGTTCTATAGTTAGTTCTTGGATTCCCTTTTGCTGTTGGAATTGTTTTTGTATGCTATTATTTTTTCTTCATTTTTCTCAAATGAAATCTCGGTTTCTTACTAAAATAAATAAAACTCATCATTTAAACAACTATGATTTGCAAATGGAAAGCAAATCGATATACAGTTCACATAGATATTTCTTCTAAACTTTCTCTACAAAAAATTGAATGTGAAGAAATAATTTAACCAAAAAACTTGAGGAAAAGATATGGCTCCAAATTACACATACATATGTATACACAGGTTTCAAGTATTTTCGACTCTTAAACCGACTCTTTCAGTAGCGGGTCACCTGCAGCCATAAGTCTCATAAGCTCAGAAAATTCCACTTCATCGGAAACTCTCAATGGATGAACAGCAGGAACTTCGGCAGCATACGACTTCATACAATTACTGAACAGTTCCTCTGCTTGTGTCTTCTTATATACCATCTTACTGAAAACATCATCGAAATTTAAGGGCGAATCCATCGCCGTGAAAAACATCGCCACAGCTACTCTGTAATCGATCCTGTAGCTGCCAACAAGAGCAACAAGGTCCTTGAAGTCCCCTGCAAACTGCTGAGGTACGTAAAACACTTCACTGTTGCAAAACGCAAGATCTTGCTCGGTCGGGTTGCTTTCCTTATAGTTGACTTGAAAATGAACAGGCATTGTGCTCACAACCCTCTTCACCCAGTCTGCTTGTTTAGAAAACCAGGTAGAATCATCCTTGACTCTGGTCCAAGACTGAGGAACCTGTTTGAAAGATAAAGATTGATACATTTTTCAACTGATCAACAAAGCAAGAGGCTTACAACTGACTGAGGCCTTCATTACCTTGTAAGTGATCCAAAGTTTATCTTTATCTGCT
This sequence comes from Sicyos baderoa, assembly GCA_037832685.1. Classification (NCBI taxonomy): domain Eukaryota; kingdom Viridiplantae; phylum Streptophyta; class Magnoliopsida; order Cucurbitales; family Cucurbitaceae; genus Sicyos; species Sicyos baderoa. The sequence goes on along the minus strand of JBBMEF010000001.1, from coordinate 10,254,875 downwards.
TGAAGTAAATTCCAATAGTTGAGAATGGTATTATCTTGAAGGAACAGAAAACCTTCTGCAGTAGAATATCTTTCAAATACCATGGGCAGGTACCTATAAAAGAGAATTAATTTGTTGAATTTGTCATCCATGATCTTTTCTAAATAAATATTTAGTCATTCATTTTGATCAGCAATGTTTTCCTTTTATTCTGTTATCAAACTAAAAGATAACTAAGAAATAGCATACATTGACCTATTTTAAGTATAATTATCAGTACTCCTTTACGCTTAATTATTTTAATCCATTTGTAATATATCACTATTTATTTTTTAATAATCTCAACCCATTTTTAAATAAATTAGTATTATAAAATAATTTTTTCAGTTGATTAGGAGTACTTTATTCTAAACTTCTGTTTATTTGATTGTTTTAGTAATTTTTTTAGCTGAACTTTTATCAAAAAACCATTAATTCCACTACAAGTTGAAATTCAAGTCAATATTTAAAGATTGGATTGACTTACTCATCAACAAGTACAATGATATATAAAAAAAAAAAATAATAATAAATAAATAAATAAAAAAAAAACAAAATAATAAACACCATGCAAGTCCAAAAGAAGCCAAGAAAAAAACTCAAAAGACAAATATATATCCAAGAATATGAAACAACTTACTTGTAAATGAAGTCCAAAGAAGCTTCCTCCACTCCCAAATCTGCCCTGCCATGCTCTGCCACCACCACCACAGTTTTGAAAATCCTTCCATAAAGCAATCTCCATTTCATGACAGTTCTATCCACACTCCCATTTTCAACAAACAAAATCATCACCACATTTCCAAACCTCTTCCTCCACCTCATCAACTTCCCTATCTCAAAGTTAACAGTCTCAACCTCCTCCACCCCAAGATGAAAACTAGGCAGTTTTTGAGGAACAAAACTCCTTCCATTTTCTTCATCACCACCAATGCTTCTCCTTTGTTTATTCATTTCAAATCCTTTCATTCTTGGTTGTATGTACCCAACAGAAACCAAATCTTGTAGCCAAGCACCACTCATTTTCACATCATTTTCCTTCCAAAACCCTTCTTCTCCCATTGCATAACTCAACTCCAAAGCCTTCTCAAAGAATGTGGCCTTGGCCTTGTTTGGTCTCCATGAGGTCAATAATTTCACCAATCTCCCCACATTCACATGGAGATCTTTCTCTTCTGAAAATGGATACCCTTCAATGTCATCATATCTAAACATTGTTGGTGGATATATCACTACAAAACCTGTTGAAAGATGAAAATTCAAATTCTCTCAATTCTTCATTTAGTAATGAACCCAATGTTGGGTTTAAATAGAATACAAGAGATGACCAGAAAAAATATAAAATCTAATGATAAAAGGAAATATGACCTAATAATAAAAGGAAAAGATAATATCTAATATAAAAAAAGAAAATAAAATTTAACCTAATCCTAAAAATAAAATATAATAAAAAAGATTAAAATATTATTTTACTAAAATTAACATAAATCAACCAAACCTCCTAATTCCCATAAAAGCCTTTGTGCCCAATACCCCCTCAGGATATCAGCTGCCATTGTACTAACTGAAATTGGAAGCATCAGAGCCCATAATGCTGAGGCATGAAATAGAGTATTGAAGGAATTCAGTGGTACCATCACGCCGGGAGGTAGGGAAACTTTCGGGGCATGCTTGTCGAATCTTATGTCAAATGTCTCCGAACCCGTCTTTCGAGTGAAGTAAAACACTGAATCCACATCTGGCAAACCATTGGATATGCCCTGTTGAATGAACTGCATTCCTCCAAATACTTGGTTGTAGTGTTCTTCATACACTACATCTCCTACATTCTCCAATGGCAGCCCTCTAGGCCAAACCGATCGCTGTCCAAAATGAATATACGGATTCACGACAGTCTTATTCGGGTTATCGAAACCAAACTGCAAGATTCTCTCCTGCAATGTATCCACACTGGACAGTTTCAAATCGAAATGCTTCCCGAGATCCCCATCGATCACTTCACCCCGATCATCTGCATCGAATATCATTTTCGCTCCGTGTTGGATAGCGAAAAGGTACCCAACAGTCTTTCTAGCATAAGAATCATAAGGCAAAAAATCCACAACCCTAAACCCTAAGCTAGATTGCTGCTCTAGAGACAGAAACACAACTCCCTTGAGACTCCAATCCGATGGAGTTCTCGAATTTCCCACAGCTAGAACCTGCCATCCTCGGGTTTTCGCAAGCTTCCGTAGCGAATCGGAAGGATAACTCGAGACGGAGACAACAATCCACCGATCAGAGGTAAAGGAAGCATAGACAGAAGATTTATCAACAAGGGGCCGAACCAAATCAAAATCAATTCGCGGGAAATGGATCGGTTCGGGGGTATTGGGGCGGCGAGAGTTGAAGCAGAGAAAGGCAGCGGAATCGAGAGCGCCACGGAGGAAGACGAAGGAGGCAATGGTGAGGGTGAGGAAGAAGATGGAGGCGATTTTGAAGAGATTGAGAGAGACCCAGTTGGAGAAATCGAATGGTTTGGATTCAGGGAAAGGATTGGTGAGTGGGATTTGGTGGGGTTTTGAGATAGGCCGATCTTGGACCAACATGGCTAAGTTTGAGCTCTCTGTTTCTTGAACAAGCTCAAAAATGGAGGATGAAGAAGAAGAAGAAGACAAATTTGGAGTGGTTGTTTTGTTTATTTTAATGAGTTTGTTTGTTAGGAACACAAAAGAGGCAACTACCAATGAGTGAAGAAGAAGAAGGATTAAGAATTTGAGGGCCATATGAAATAAAATTAAAATAAATAAATAAATAAAGAAAAGGAGAAAAATAAAAACTATAAGAAAATAATTGAGAAAGGAAGTGAGGATTTGGAGAGCAGCCAACACCGACAGAGAGAGAAACTCTTTTCTTACCAAATTTGACTCTTTATTTTTCTTTTGCTGTCCCTTCCTTGTTGTCCACATACTTCACAAACCTTTTTTTTTAAATAAAAAAAATTAGAGTTTAGTTAAATATATGAGTTTTTGCGGACCAAATTGATAAAATATTTATAACACTAATCAAATTTTAAAAAATTTAACAATCATAATCAAATATACGGTATAAAGTAATACTTTTTATACTGAATAACTAATACATAATACATTATGATCAGTATTATTTATACTCAGTACAATTTCCCTTAAATATATTGAAAATTCTTACCACCATTTTGAATCACATTTTTTTATTTTTTAAAAAATTCTACACTTTAGCATTTCTCTCTTCATCAATCAAAGTCATTTTTAAAAAAAAAAACATTTAAAAAAAAAGTGATCCAAAATGGTGATAAGTATTTCCAATATACTTACAGTTAGGGGTGAAAATAATGTCCAAAAACTGAGTGAACCGAACCGAACCGATCCAGTGGTTCGGTTCGGTTTTTAAAAAATAAATTGGACTAATTGGTTCTAAAATGCGAAAAACCGAATTTATTTGGTTCGGTTCGGTTTAGTATTTAAAAA
>JBBMEF010000001.1:10237986-10251269 GCA_037832685.1 Sicyos baderoa | reverse complement strand
TTTCTTTGAATAGATCTTACAAACCCTTGTCTTGGTTGGTTCAGTTTAGGATTGTTTTCTTTGGTCATATTGATTAGCTTTTAAGTTTCTTTGTTTCTCTATTCATCAATCTAATCTTGTATCGAGCTTTTATTCTTGTTCTACCTTTCTTTATGCACTTTTTTCTACTCTTTCAAGTTTTTATTTCTTATTAATTAAAAATGGACTTCATCTGTTTAATATTGTTGATTTTCATTTGTTTTGTAACTTCACCTGAGTTGTCACATGATACAATACAATACGTATGTAATATTAATATGTTTTGTAACTTCATCTGTTGAATTGGAATGTGCTGTGTTTATTGAATGTTGAGAGCTTTTTTTTCTTTTTGGAGATGTTATCTTGCTGTTTATTTAATAGAGGATTTTTTTTTTCATATGTTCTTACTAGTAGTGTTTTAGTATGTAAGGGAAACCGAGAAAGAGGCAATTATTTTAATTGGATATTGGATCGGATCTAAAATTGAATGAACCAATTAAAAACCGAACCATTGGATTTATATTCTATTGGACATTTGATCGGATCAAATTTTAGAAAATCGAAGATATCGGTTTGGTTGTTGGTTTGGTACAAAACCGACGAAAACCGAACCGATATCACCCCTACTTACAGTATTGCTATTATTTTTGTGTGATAGATTGTCTCATGCTATAAAATTTAGATGTAAAAAATGTATAAAAAATTGTTTTCTAATAAAGGATCATCATGGATTAAATTATCCCGGATTTTAGGATCTCTTTGTCATAAATTAAATCGCGCCAGGTAGGGGTCGAACCTACGACTTTCTGCTAAGGAAACAAATGCTCTATCCACTGAGCTACAGGCGCTTAATATTGATTAAATATGCTTAATATTGATTAAATATCTTTGTCTTAAATATTTAAATATAAACAAAAATGGCATGTCTACAATCTAGTCCTCACAGTTTTGAAAATGTCTACAGTCCAAAATGGGAAAAATCATGTTTTAATTTTGTGTCTACTAATTAAAATCTATTATGATAGTAAAGGGTGTCAGCTTATTTTTACAAATGAGGAAGTAAATTTTCTCCCTACATTTTTTAACAAGTAATAATGATGATAAAGACAATCCGATGAGTTAGTAGCTTTAAAAAAAAAATAAAGTACGGGTTAAAATATCATTTGGTTGTGCTACTATTTGTATATATATATTCTTGAGTATTTGGTTGTGTATTTAACCATCGTAAAATGATTTAGTGGTCAAGAGTATTTTGGGAATTTTGAAATTTGATGAATTCAATTCATGATCACCACTTACTTATGAATTAATTTTGTACAAATTTCTTTGACATCGAATAAGTTCAAAAAATATTTAGTCTATTAATTCTAAAAGTCATACTTTAATTTCAATTAAGATAGGGACATCAAATATTACAAGGACCATGGGAGTTAGAATAAAAAGTCTAATTTTGGATGCAACTCACCTATTCTACCGAATGGATCGGTGATGCGTTGATTATCTTTTTTGGATCTCATATTATTTGAAAGCAGTAATACTCTTAGGTAGAATTTGTTGGTCTCTCTCCCCCAATTTGTATTAAAATAAAAAATCAAATAAATAATTTAATTTTTTTTTTTTGAGATTACAACAATTAGGGGTTGGGGAATCAAACCCAAAACCTCTTAGTCATTGAATGTACACTAATATCACTGAACAACTAATTTTGGTTGGCATAATTTGATTCACACACCTTTATTTTATTCACTTATTCTACTTCATTTTATCATTTTGTTGTCAATCTTACTAGTATAGTCAATATAATACCACTTCAACATTGTTAGAATCCAAATTAATGGTATAGAATTTTCAACGAGAACAATAACTCAATTAATATAAATATATTCATGATTAAGAGATTATGTACTCAAATTTTATTATAATCAAAGTGATGAACCGCAAGAGAAGTGTTACTCTATCACATACAATATGAATCATATGCAAAAGATTCTATCTTTCACTTGGTAGAAATTCCGTTACAAAGCGGTCCTCGCGACTCATTCGTCACGAGTAGTTGAAACATTATAGAGTTCAAAAACTAAATTTGCAATTTAGTAAAATAATAGACAAATATGAAGCAATGGCAATATCAAAAGTGAGAGATCAACTTCTTTCTTGTATTATTAGATCAGTAACAATACAATTAGAAAATCCAATATTTCCCCCACCAATTCCTCATAAGAACTTTTTCACCAACAAAATAATTTCTAGAACTAAAACCCAAATTAATAGTAAACCCTTCAACAATTAGCAAGTGAACACACACACCTTCATTTCTATGAAGATCATCACCTCATAAACTTTATTTTCTTCATCTCATTTCATGCATTCTCCTTCATGGACAGTATCGGAGTCCCGAATCGAATATGGATTCAAACTCATCGTCGTCTTCTGGTCATCTTTGTCACCTACCATGTTTCCTTCGTCGTACAGATAAAACCTATGACGTTCTTCGTTATGTCGTCCATGTAGTCACAAAATCGCTTCCTGGATACCGAGGTTGCCGTTGAGGTACAATTGTGTTGGAAGATCACATTTGTGAAGGCTTGAGACTGCCTGATCTGTTTGTGTCATAGTCAATGATTCTGTTAGAGCTAGCAAAGGCTCTAACAAGAATGATTGGCCCTCACTTTTTCTTTCATTATCTTTCCTTATTTCTTCCAACAAGGCATTGCTTGTGTCTATGCCTGTTCCATTGGTCAATAAAAAAAATAATCTCATCAGAAAAACACACAAGAAAGTATGTAAAAGTCTCCAATAAAACCAAATTGGATAGTAGGTATTTCACAAACCTGCAAGATATCCACCATGTACATAGCCATTAAATCTTTCGCTTGTGTGCTCTCCAGTGAAGAAGATATGTCCAATGGGTTCCTAGAAACAACACGACCACGAACGGAAATTTGTTAAAGTGAAATATCGAGCATCGAAACAATCTAAAACTCTATGAACTCTCAACAAGTGTCTTCATTATTTTACTGATACAAGAGATCAACATCGGGTGATATTAACCTACAAACCAAGTGATACCAGTAGTAAAGCTATTGGGGACGACAACCGACTCTCGACAGGTCTCTTGATACGATCCCGGAGACGATACAAGTTTACAAGCGTCGTAATAAGACGTGAAGAATAGCTCGACGTAGTTTATTATTATCTTTATTATTGTTATTTGATTTATTACTTTAATGAAGGGTATTTTAGTATTTTACTTGTTTAGTATAAATAGGAAGATTTAGGTCATTGTCAGGGATCCTAGAACTTGAGGCTTATGCTCTTGTTCTTAGGAAGAAACTCAATACAATATTTGCTTATTCTATTCGATTGGTGCTAGTTCCTATCAGTCTCCACTTGGAGAGGTATGATATTGTCCACTTTGACATTATCCTTCATGAATTTATTTTTGGTTTGCACAAAAAGTCTCATACCAATGTAAATGATTGTCTTTGCTAATATATATGTGATCTTTCCTTTATCTCGTCAATGTGAAACTAGTTTGTTTGTATTCCCAACAAAAACGGACTCAAATCAAAATATCAAAACAACTCTTGGACACATTATACTATAGCGTGTTTGTGCTTTGATAATGTCATTTCAGTTCAGTGCATTTTGATGCTCTTATAACTAATTAAGTCAGATTTTTTTTTTGATATATGTCTGTGCTAACGAGTTGTGTGCATCTCGACTAATATCACATGACATATCGCCTGACTCTACAATATTTGAATGTCAAGAAAATCCATAAGAAATTAATTCTAGATAGGTGACCATCATGAATTGAGTCCATCGCCTCTTAATTCTCCAAGGTCCTCTTGACCACTAGGTCACTTCATATTCAGTCAGTTTTATGTGCTTATAATAGTTGCTTATAATAGTTCAATGGTGTAAAACTAATTGGTATTCAATTCACAGGCTTCTACGCAGAGTTTCTACGGCTACAACTCGATCGACTGTACAATATCAGTTACAAAAGAAAACTCGAAGAGGGAGTAGGAAGTAAACCTTCATGTTTTGAACAAGTTGGCAATCAGAGATGATGGGGTAGTTGCTGTAGCTACCACGCTGGAACCTGTTACTCCACCAGCGAGGAACAAGTATGTCAATAGCGTTTGGGATGTCAGGTCCGAACATATCTCTAAGCACTTCCATAGATTCTCTCATTGTCTCCTCATCGGATTGAGCTTCGATACGTTTCGACTCTCCATTCGTTATTGTCACTACCAGGATATTGGACCCGGGATAGGCATTCTCCATGTTCTGATGTCAGCATAATATAGTCAATTAGGCAGTTGTGTATGATCTTTAATCAATAGCAAGCATAGAAGGAAGATTGAGTATCAAATGCCATAACATTGTTGTCAGATGAGACATTGTAGATATATGCATATATAATACATCCTCCACCAATCAAGCAAATTGACCCCTCCTTAAATCATTATAGCTCCATCATTCAAGATATAGTGTTCATGGAGCAGATGTTGACAGCTATGATAGCTGACAAACATATCAACAATGCAATGGAAAAGAAAATCAACTACATAAAAGAGAGTGCCAAAGCTTTATCTTTGAAAAACTTAAAGCACCCTTGTATAATTCAATGAAGTCAATTGTGTAGGTCTGCACAAAAAAAAACGCTCTACTAACATGATGTATGACCCAATAACCCGGAAAAATTTATGTGTTCAAACTCCCAACTCATTGTTGAATTCTAAAAATAAAATATGTAGGACCTTAAAAGTATAGTTTGCAGAGTGGAAAACAAATTAATGAAGGTATTTTTCAATCATCCATTAAAAGAAAGATAATCATAATAATCAACTAATCAAATTGTTCATAAATTTAGCTTAAAGATAGTAAAGTCTTAGAATTAGACCATTGGCCTATGAAATAGTACAAGATCACTTATCTCTTGAACTATACTCAGAGTCTGACATTAGACCTACTTGAACAATAGTTCAAATATAAAATAACAAGATACAAAAGCTAGAATTTGTATTAGCTTGAATTGTTTTATTTAATTGATAAATTTGTGATCTGAAAAATAAATATGTATCCTAAGAAATGAATATTAAAATTTTGAATTCACGCACTAAAAGTGTATTTGTATTTACAACTCAAACCTAAATAAATCCAACTAGAGGGTCCAATGCAATGACATCCAAATCTTGAAAACCAATACAATATACTACAAGACAAATATACATGATATGCAATTCAAGGATTGAGAATTAATAAAATATGAGAGTTGATAGGTTCCATGTGACCCATGTGCGCTGAGGCATGAATCATTATGAATGTACTTCCAAGTTCTAATCGTATAACAAGTCAATAACGATTAGAGTAAACTAATATAAAAATAAAAAACATATAAACAAAATGATTAATAGCACATAGATCATAGACTCATACGGCGGCTATACTACTTGTTCAAGCTAAGACCTGGCTGGCTAGCCCCTCGTGGGCTTATACTGCCAAGCATGTATTTCTTGTAACTAGGAAGCTTTTTTTTTTTTGATATCCATGACTGTTCATACCAGTTTTTGCGCACCTCGACTAATGTCACGGGACATACTGCATGACCCTACAACATTTGGATGCCAAGAAAATCCATAGAAAATTAATTTCTAGGTAGGTGGCCACCATAGATTGAACTCATCACCTTCTTTGACCAAGTGAGATAAGTTTATTCACTAATATTTATGGATAGGTATAGATGATAAGTTTTAGCTGGCAACAACAAACAACTTATTTTAAAAAGTACTAACGAACCTGCCAAAACGTGTAGTAGCCCCTTCTTTCATGGGCGTAAATAAAGAATTCTTTTCCGGGCCCGCACGGCCAAAACCTATTTGGAAACTTGAGGAAAATCTTTGTATATACCATCACGTCACATTTCTCTATGGCCTCTGTTTTCCACCTCTGTTTCATTAATTAAAAAGACCATCATGTTTAGTTAATAATACTAAACCCAGCAGCTATATAGAAATTACAAGGAGTATCAGTACACAGAAACAGAGGGCGGTGCAGAAATCTTTTACCAACCAACAACGAATGGTTTCAGTATATAGAAACAGCAGTAAACAAATATAGAGATAGTTCTTTTATTTCATTTGTCTGAGTGTGTGGACAAGCTTATGCTTGACTAAAACTCGAAATAGGTATCATGGATTGAACTAACAACCTAAAATTCACTTTGACCAAAAGGCCTAAAGCTTAAGGGGGTGTTTGAAATTGAATGAATAGTTGAAGCTGGAGTTATTTTGAGTGGTTAGAATGTGGAGTTATTTTGAGTGATAAAAAATTAGGGAAGTAGTAATAACTCGTTTAGACGTGGATTTTTGTAGAGAGGTTGCACATAATAACTCGTTTGGATATGGATTTTTGTAGAGGAGTTGCACCCACAACCAATAGCTCGTTTGGACGTAGATTTTGTAGAGTGACTGTAAAAATGAGTGATTTTGAAATGAAGAGTTACTTTGAGTGAATAGAAATGAGTAATTATTTTGAATGTTTGCGATAACTTGTTTGGATATAATTTTTTGAAGATTAGTTGTAATGTTCATTTGTAACTTATCTATCAAACCAAATTTTAAAGGAATGGTAAGAAGTGGTAGGGTTAAATCTTCTTCATATTATATTCTAAAGAAGGAGAGGGGTAAAAAGTAAACAAAAGAACCATACACACACAGAGGATACAAGTCAAAATGCAAAGGTGAAGTATGATGCATGGGAGTTGCACATAGACACACTGGGAATCCAATTCTTACGTCATGAGTCAGAAGAAGGTCTTGCCATCCATAAATTCTGACTCTGGCCATTACATTAAAAATTAAAATAATGGACCAGGCCTTAATAAGAGATATATATGAAGAGAAGTCAAGTCAGAGCGAAAATCCCACCACCCCACAGGACGGACAGAGCCCGAGAGATCATATTTATTGTGTGTTCTGAATATTGAAATTAAAGGTCAAGATTCTTCCCCCACACATCTCAGAAAAAACGGGGAAATAGGTCTCTCTCTAATATAGAGGTTCACAAATCAAGGGACAACAGATACGACACGTCGTCATAAATTGTAGGGGGCACTCTTGATCTTGGTGGGGGCAAAAAAGTCAGAGAGAGAAAGAGAAAAGAAAATTGGTAGTGAGTAACAAACAACATAGAATAAATAATAGAAGGAAACGTACGGGTAAAGGTGGAGTGAAAGAAATGAGGTCGCTTTGAAGAACACCAATGCTAACAGACAAAACCACATAGTTGGCTTCATAGATGCATCCATCCTCCGTTGTTACAGTAACGCCGGATCTCGAGTGTTGTATTTCCCGAACAACCTGCACAAAATTATGGAACAGATAAGAATTTGACACAGCATAGTAGGCCACCTATCTAGAAATTAATTTCTTATAAATTTCTTTAACATCTAAATGTTATAGGGTCAGACAGTATGTCTCATGACATTAGTCGAGGTGTGCAAAACTCACCCGGACTGTCACAGATATTAAAAAAAAAACAGTAAACTACAGCGAGAACTCGAGCCAATTTCAATTTTTAAAGGGAGAATCATAGCCGATTGAATGAATCATTATAGCCCATTTATGGCTGCTATCTTCAAATATCACAGTGATTAGTAGCACTGATAACAGGACGATGACAACAGGGGAGGCATCCCTTATTTACTGCAATTCGCATCAGATTCGTTGGACAATAAAGGGAACCAAAACAACAGCCCCATTAAATGAAGATATTGACAAGACTCCCCACTTTCATGTTTTTACTTGAGTTGATTTGACATCTCACCCCATGGGTAATTATTGTTCATGGTCATAAAAACCACTGTGCAGCCAAATGCAAATTGGTATCCAGTGACCCTACTAATTTAATAATGGTAAAAAAAGGCTTCCAAAAGGTTGGATATTGTCCTCACAATTCTGTCAAAACATGATTCAAGCAGGACAGTCAAAATTTTGCTATTTAAGTAGGGAAAATGCTATCAAAACTTACTGATTGTTTGGTAGGGGGTAAATCAAAATTTGAAAACCCCCAATTAACAGAAGCAGGTGGTGGGTTGATTATACAGTTCCGAAAATTACTTCGCAGAAAAAAAAGAATAATAAATAAATAAAGGTCCAAACTTTTTAGTGTCAATTTGATTATTAAAAACCCCAAAAATAGAACCACTATTATTGAAATCATCATCATCTAACCGGTCTAATCAGGCGTTGAGCTTCAAAAGATGTCCACATGAAATAATCTAAACAATAAGCTATGAAAGTGATATCTCGATCATATGACCACATACGGATGCCACTAATTTCAACCAATATCTTAAAAATACATATTTTTTGGCAGCTAAGATATTATATTGTAAAAGCTCACAAATCCCAAGACAGATTTTTCTCTCATTAGCCAGGTATCCAATGCGAATCACACAGTTTCTTTAGCCGCTAAAAAGATAAAGCAAAAGTGAAATAATCAAGTTGACCAAAACTTTGGCTAAAACACATCTTCTAATATAAACAAGCAAATGGCAATAGAAATAAAATATAATATGAATGGAAATTGCTTTCAGAGACGTCATTATCTGCAAAGTCCCAAAAGTGGGTCAATCATCAAGCTCAACGACAAATAAGAATAGCACATGCAAACAAAAGAGATACCCAGGGATTTCTATCCTATACTTTTTCTGTTTCTTTACTGTGTATTTTTATCAAAGCCCATATCCGTCCTTTTGTTTCATCATATGATTGGGTAATCAAAAACCAGAACAGACAAAAAATTTATTTTAAAACATGAATTATAGCTAAAAGGCAATTTTTAAAAAGGGAAAAACAAATCTATCTTCCCCTCTCTTTTTTTCTTTTTCTCACCTTGTTGAGTTTGAGACGACTATCCAAGATCTTCCCCTCTGAGGTAAAAAGAAAATCCTCAGCCATTTTGTACAGTAAAAATTCATACCCTCTTTCATCTGCTACCAAAAATTCCCTCTCTCCAAAATCCAAGTACGTCGATATAGGTTCAACCTCTGCACAAAAACAACCATGAATTTCGAGATTAATAGGATTTAAACTTTTAACTTGTTGATTACTAAGGCCCGATTTGATAACTATTTACTTTTTTGTTTTTGGTTTTCTAAATTAAGTCTACAACAATTATTTTTATCATATGTTTTTTCTTACTTGCATATCTACATCTCACCTATATTTATAAAAATCAAATTAAAATTAAAAAAAAAAAAAAATAGTATCCAAAAGTTTGTTTTTTGTTTTTGAAATTTGGTAAGCGTTCATAAACTTTTTTTTTCTTTTTAAAATAAGGGTAGCCACGTTCATTCCTAGGTCGGGCTCCAATAATATTCACAAACTTTCTTAAAGAAAGATGGATACATTTGTAGAAAAAGTGAAACATATAGTAGAAAATTTGAGTAAAAATAAGCTTAAATTTCAAAAAACAAAATGGTTATTAAATATGGCCTAAATTATACACGAAGACATTAGAACTTAGCATAAACACCCAGTTCCCTATACAAAATTCCCATATAGAAAATTGGAATAAGAAAAAGAACAAGAACCAGACAGCAAAATAATGACCTGCCATCTCGAAATCGTGAAGTATAAAGTCTATGGCGAGTTCCATAGGAGTCTTTGGCGTACTGAAAACAAAAGAACGAAAAGAGATAACATAAAAATATGCTTTGAGAATATTAATCCCAAACTTATCTCTCCTTTTGAGACCTCATCAAACCAACAGTAGCCTTACCAAGGAGACTCCGATACAATGGAATCATCATCTTCATCCGCCCCCTGGTTCTTCAGATTCCGAATCGCCGAGTCGACCGCCTTCTTGTACGAGTCGGCCGCAACTCCACTCGGAAAAATCTTCCCACTGCAAACTCATTGATTCAGAAAACCTAATTAACTCTCACACACTTCAAATCAACCAAGGAAATCAAAGAGCGGAACAACACAATTGACGGATGCAGATTCAAAATCTCAACCTAAATCATCATCACATTGTTCAATAGAACTAAACCAACATCAATCAGACCTAAAACACAGAGATTAAGGGGGGGAAACAAGAATTCGAACCTCCGATCATAGATATTGTAACGAGCATTGCTATAATCAGAGAAACAAGTACGGAGGCTCGATTTGAGAGCAAGTTCCCAAACCGGATTCGGTTCTTTACCACCAACTCCAACGATCCACCCCGCTCCGAGCTCCGCCGATACGCCTCCGAAACTCTCCTTGCAAACTCTTCCTCCGATACGGTCGGAAGCCTCCAGAATCACCACGTCGTGGACTCCATTCTCCACCAGCACCTTCGCCGCCGACAGGCCTTCCGATCAAAAAAGGAAACCAAATCAGAACATCCGATCTCGTAAACAGAGAGTGAAATCAACAATATATATATATATATATATATCAAATTAGTGAAAAGGAAATTGGAGTGGCGGAGTGACTCACCGGAAACACCGGCGCCGATGACGATGACGGAGGAGCGAGAAGGGGAATCCATGGATGGAAGAAGAAAATTGGGAGAAATTGAAAGGAAATGACGAGAAATTATGAAGAAAATCTAGCGGGAGTTGGTTTATATAGTTTTTTTTTCCTTTTTTCTTTTGGAGACTCTGCTTAGTGGAGATTCCCCAAACGTGTATTTCCAAAATTCGTGAAATTAAAATAAATGATAAAAGATATTGAATTACTTCAAAAATAAAAAATATATTGAATTGTACTAAACAAAAAAGATAAAAGAATATTTTGTTTAATACATATTAGGAGATATGGATAAATATGTTGGTATTTAACTAAATTACAACCGACTAATAAAATTATTATGTGATTGACCCATTTAATAAAAAAAGATTTTTTATTTTTTTAATAAAAAAAAGAGAATACTAATATTTAATACATAATGTTACTAAAATATTATCTCAGTTTTAACTTTCAACTTACCAAATCATAATCATCAAAGTTTTTAAATGGATTTATTATTCAAAATCTAGACTCTCTTTTTAGTTAGAATATATTAATCTTATTATAACTTGAAGTATTAAATTCTTTTAAAAGGTTTTCTATATATATATATATCTTTTAAAAGGCCCACAAAAGTTATTGTTCAAGAAAGTCTTTAGTTTGAATTTCCCACTTTTATTTATATAATCTCAAAAAAAAAAAAAAAAAAACAAATCCTTTTAAAAGGAACACATTTTTATTAACATCTTATATAACTTAACTACTAATAAATTATAAGTGAATATTTCATTTTTTAGATTTATATTCAATCTTAATTTAATCTCTTTAAGAAAAAGTAGCACTACATATCTAAGTTTTTAGTATAGCTTCTATTTAGTTTTAAAGTTTCAATATTAAACAATTTTACTTTGAACAATTTAGTAATATATAATTTAATTTGTATAATAATATACAATTTTAATATACAGATAAAGTGGTTATTTTAAACTTAACATGAATTTAATTCTAAAAAGATACAAGTATAAAAGTAAATTCAAAAGATAATACAAAATTAAAATTAAATTACAATAAATGAACTAAAACAATAATTCAATGACATTAATGTATACATTTATGAACCAAAAAATCATAATATCCTATCAAATCTACCCCATCAATCATGTGTGACTAGTAAAATGATTAAGTTTCATTAAATATTTTATATTTTTTTATAATCAAAGTATAAATGTTAAAATTAGAGTGCAATTTGGGTGCACTTCCAGTAGCATCTCTATCATGATATTATTCATTGGAGTTACACATATTCTTTCTTTCTTTTTTTTTAATTTATAATAAATATGAAGTAAAAAAAAATGTGTGGCACTAAATATCCCACATGGATGATATCATGGTGCGGGATGCACCCAAATCTTTTCCCTAAAATAACATATATATATATATATATATATATTTACAAAAATGAGTCCCACACGTGTAAACCAGCTCCAAAGAAAGGGTAATTTAGTAAAATGAGGGAAGAAAAAGGACACGAGGTGGGCAATCTGAATGGGAGTGGGACCCACAGGATCATAGAGAAGCTGCACCGCGCGTGTGGACGATGATCCGACACGTGTGAGTGATGAGGCGTCCGCCTAAAATCCAGTTTCTAATTCGAGCTGTCACGGTGCCAATTTTGACAGCTCGGTAACTGGCGGCCAAAAAATTAGGAAAATAAAAATAATAAAATAAAAAGCTTTTAAAATATATATATAATAATAATAATAAGAAGAAAAACGGGCAAGGTCCACGATACCCCTGTTGTTCCTGCTGCCAAACAGTCTGTCCCGGTAACCATCCCTTCTGTTTCCCATCTCATCTTTTATGTTTTTTTTTGTTACATTTTCTACTAATTTATTTGTCTTCATGGTTGGATAATTTTGTAATTTAGTAGAGTGTTTAGAAGGAGAACAATGAAATTAATTATGTATAAAATGAAATTAAAATAAAGATTACAAGGAAGCATTATGAGAAAATCATTATTTAATATTTATATCTGAGAAAAATTATGATTAAAATAATAAAAAGGGAATTTACCGCCCATACCAACTTTTCAGCCTAATATTTTAATTATAGCAATTTCTTTAAATTATTTCAAATATAGCAGATTTCTGTTTTTTTTTTATAATTTCCAATTCTATCCTTGCAAGCACTAGATTACGGAGGTTTTTTTTTTTTTTTCTTTCAATTTCAACAATTCAATATATTCTTTTTCAATTTAGTTTAATTTTTAAAAATTACTTATAATAGTAATTAATCCTAGATAATCTCTTTTATAATAATAATAATATTATTAAATACACTCTCTTGACCACTTGATTTTTTTTTTAAATGTAATAAATATTCTACCCATCCAAATCTTTCCTAATAATTTTTTTTGGTCGATTGACCCTTTTAGTTTGATACTTTAAATATTGTTACGAGACATATCACAAACTTCTATAACACTTTCAATATTCTACCTATCCACATTTTTTTTCATGTTTCTGTCATTCCTTTTTTTGGTTTTGTTTTCCCTTTTTATCATTTGAAAATAGTAAGCATATTAGGGAGTTGAAAGGCTAGCTCAATTGAAAATTTATATCACTAGACTAATAGATTTCTATCACTAGACTAACTGATTTCTTTCATTAGATTAATTGATTTCTATCACTAGACTAACTGATTTCTATCACTAGACTAATTGATTTCTATCACTAGACTAACCGATTTCTA
>JBBMEF010000001.1:10200509-10230411 GCA_037832685.1 Sicyos baderoa | reverse complement strand
TAAGGTTTGTCAATTCATGCAAACTCCGACAGATGTTCATTGGCAAGCAGTCAAGAGAATCCTTAGATATCTCAATGGAACTTTGAACCATGGACTGTTATTTCATAAACCAAAAGAATTACTGCTTGAAGGATATGCGGATGCAGATTGGGGTTCAGATCCAGATGATAGAAAATCTACATCAGGTGTTTGCTTGTTTTTTGGAGGCAACTTGATTCAATGGTCATCTAAGAAACAGGCTATAATCTCACGTTCAAGTACGGAAGCTGAATACCGAAGTTTAGCACATGCAGCTGCTGAGTTAGTCTGGCTCAATTCTCTTTTTACTGATCTATGCATTCATATACCTCATTCACCAATTCTATGGTGTGACAACTTAGGAGCTGTTCACCTCAGTGCAAATCCAGTTCTTCATTCTAGAACAAAGCACGTTGAAATCGACATATATTTTGTTCGTGATCTGGTAATGCAAAGGAAGATACGTGTTTGTCATATTCCAGCAACGGCTCAAGTTGCAGATATTCTTACAAAACCTCTATCAGCAAATACCTTTCTATCTATTAAGTCCAAACTTCATGTCTTTTCTTCAACAGACATTGATTTGAGGGGGAGTGTTAAGAATGCTCATTAGGTAGCTGGTCAAAATGGTTTATTTTGTTATATTTGTTAGAACTGTATTTGTTAAATCTGTTTGTGTGTAACCATTTGCAAATGTCTTATATAAGGGAATTTGCTCTGTTTGATAAAATAAGGAGA
Organism: Sicyos baderoa; assembly: GCA_037832685.1. Classification (NCBI taxonomy): domain Eukaryota; kingdom Viridiplantae; phylum Streptophyta; class Magnoliopsida; order Cucurbitales; family Cucurbitaceae; genus Sicyos; species Sicyos baderoa. The sequence continues at coordinate 10,229,655 of JBBMEF010000001.1, read as the reverse complement.
ATCACTTCTTTTCAATCATCTTCTTCTTCATTTTCTTAAGAATATATATATATATATATATGAGATATAAGATGTGATATATTTATATATTGGTAAAGGAAGAGAAAGAAGAAGATAGAAAGGAAAAATGGGAAGATGAGAAAGCCACATAGAATTGTCAATCAAACGGCCGACCCAACAAAACTTAGTGGGAGAGCCCCACCTCACAAATCATCAAAAATAACATATAAAAATAAAATAAAATAATGGTTAAAATGTAATAAGCATCATATATATAATTAAAAAAAAAACATGATATGACTATAATACTCTTAAAATTATAATCAATTAAAATGCAATAACTATGCTACAAAAAAAAAAAATGCTACCAAAATTAAGATTTTTTTTTTTTTTTTGAGAAAACCAAAATTAAGATATAATTTTTATTATTTTTTTCAGTTTTTATAAAACTCAATACCTTAATCTAAAAGAAAATTGTAGCGTTTTAAGATATAAATTAATAATCGTCCCCATTTAATTCCATTTTCAATTTCAATTTCAATAGGAAACCCGTAATTTTGATATAAAAGTTTTATAATAAAAACAAGATAATATTGTTTAATTTATATTAAAATATAACAGACCAAATAAAAAAAATAAGTATAAAAATGATAAAAAAAAAGAAGAAGTGATTCATTTGCTAAAATGGCCGACCTAAAAATGTGGTCTTGACCAAAATTCATGTATATGCAATTAATATATATATATATATATTTTTTTCGTTCTTGCAAATATGACCGGATCATTTTTCAAAAAAAAAAAAAGACTGGATCAAAACTCTTGCTCAAAAAAGTTTTATCTTTATCGAATTCAAATATGACAACATAAAATATCGCTATGACAAAATACACAGCTAATAACTAGTCCAATTTCCTTTTCAAAATTAAAAATTAAAAGTGAAAGGAAGAAGAGATAATGTTTAAAGTGAGCGCAACTTAATTGTAATTGATATTTGTTATGAAAAACGGAATCAACAATTACAGTCGCATTCATAAAGACCATCTCAAACAGCTAAAATTTTGATAGATTCTGCATCCAACACCCCAATAATCGGTCTACACACAAAGAACATATAACTTCCCCCGAAGAATTTCGAACGATTCTCCCGATACTACTTCTTCCATCTCGACTACTTACAATCGCATTCATATCAATTTTGTCATTCTCAACATAAGAAAGGTTTTCACCCCACATTTAACTCCTAAAGAGGCTGTCTTCAAGCACTTTGCAAAAACAAATTCTAATTCTAGCAGGCCACTTTGAGATCTATCATTTGAAAAAATAGTTGAAAAAATAAATAAAATTATTTTCTTAATAATTTCATCTTAAAACATGACCATGTCTTCTATGAAAGAAGGACGGAATTTACCATATCTCTTTCTCTTAAAAAAACTCAGTTACATCAAGAACGACAAAAATGAGTGATCATTATGAATAATATGTTATTTGTGTGTATTTTCTTTTTTATATAGATAATCATTCTTCATTTAAATTTTAGTTGGTCTTCAACATCACTTAACCACTCACACCCTATCTTTTATTTTCAAACAACAATAATTCATAGGGAAAAAAGAAAAATGTACAAATGTTTAAGAATGTTGTACAAAGCACAAGCAAAAAAAAATGAAAAACAAAAAGGTTTTCTATGTAAGTAATGAAGATGGTGAGATTGAAGGGGAAAAGTGAGAGAGAAAAAAAAAATAACAAGGAAAGAAGCTTTTGAATGTGAGAAATGTCCCCTTAATATTCCAAAAGGGCCATATTATAATTAAATTCTGGGGGCCCCTCCACTTGTTAAGTGTTGATTATACTAGGATTAAGGTCAATTGATTAATACCGAAAAGGTCGGTGGCACAATTATTTTATCATTTGATTGTAAATCAGTTCAACACCAGCATTACGGGTTCGAACCCTAAAATAGTAATACTTATAATTCTCCTCTACAATGTAATAGTTAATACACCATTTTGACTTATACTATTATATGAAAAAAATAAAGCATTATATATAATTTTGCCGGTTATATTTTATATAATATATACAAACTTTAGCGAAAAAAAAAACATCTCCTTTCTTCTTCTTCCTTTATTTTCCCAAATTATAAGATCTCTCGTAAAAAAAAAAACAAGAAGATAACGACAAAACATAAAGAAAAATAAAAACAAAAACAAAGAAACATTTAAGCCCCCGTTTGATAACTATTTGGTTTTTTGTTTTTAGTTTTTGAAATTTAAGCATATTCTTACTCAAATTTACTACAATGTCTTCCATCTTTCCTACAATATATCCATATTTTCTTAATATATCCATATTTCCTTAAGAGAGTATGAGGATACTAACCAACTTTTAAAAACAAAAACAAACTTTGGGAAGCTACTTTTTTTTTTGTTTTTAAAAGTTAGTTGGTCTTCCCCTACTTTCTTAAAGAAAGATGGATAAATGGTGGGGAGGATGGAGCACATTGTAGGAATTTTGAGAGAAAATAGGCTTAAATTTGAAAAACCAAAAACAAGAAATCAAATGGTTATCAAACGGGGCCTTTGTTTTTAGTTTTTGGTTTTTGTAATTTAAGCCTACATCAACCATCTTACCATAGATTTTTTCTTACTTTGACATCTACATCTTATCTATATTTTAAGAAACCAAACCATAATATTTGGGACAAAAAAAAGTAGCTTCCAAAAAGTTTGTCCATTTGCTAGCTGAGTACATGGGAATCTTCTTCCAAATGGTCTTTCTATTTCATTTTTCTCAGTTGAGATGGACTTTCTGTTATTTAGTACCTTTGACATTCTCAGTAAAGTCTGCATTCTATTCTATCAGATCCTAGTGTTTACCTTTTCAAAGTTTTTTTTTTATGAGAAATTTCCAATAAACAGAGGATGAGAAATGGGGCACTAGGTAGCTTTAGCAGATACGATAAATTAATCAAAATTGAGGAAGAGATTCAAAAAGGGGGATTTTAGTTTGATGTTCATGATTTGTTCATCAAGGGTTTGTGTTTTTTTTATTCGTCAATGATAAATGTGTGTCGCAGTCGAGTGCTTGAAAAATATCACCAAAGGCTTCTGCAATTTCTTTGTGGCCATGAGATAGAGAGGTTGAGCTCGTGGTTGAAGACAAAGAGGTTGAAGAGAGAGAAAACCATGGCATATACTAAGAGGTTGAGGTGAGAAAAAAAAAAAAAAAAAAAAAAAACTTCAGCCCAATTTATATATACATATGAAACAATGACCTATCTAATCTTTTCTATGATTAATTAGAGTTTTTTAGTAGAAGAAATGATTTTATTGATTGAATGAAATGTGTTAAAACCCAAGGCCTTAAAGGCTTAAAAATAATTTCCAGTTTGCTACATAGTAAGAAAGCGAAAAACTTGTGATTGGAGTACTATCTTTGCACCAAAAATACATAGATGTGAGCGTTAATTCTATAAGATGCTCTTTAGTCCTATTGGTATTCCTAAAAATACGCGAATTACGCTCATTTCAGAGAATTCATAAGAAAACCCTACAAAAAGACAACCACAACAGCTACTTTGTCCCTTGAATGGATGACTCATAAGAATGGTGTAGAGGAAAGATTTGATGTCAAATTGGAGGGCAAGTGACCACTCAAAAGCATGCAAAAAACAGTTCCAAAAACTAATCGTATAAGAGCAATGAAAGAACACAATGGCCCGGTGAAAGAGAAATATGTGGCATCCTACGTTGAAGCTTATCTACAGTATTAATCGCCCACTTGCTTAGTTCCCAAATAAAAATCTTGATTTTTTTCGGGTAATGATCCTTCCAAATGGATGAACAAAAAATAGTATCCTCAACTAGATGATCAGCCTCAAGTAGATAAGTAACAAGTGAATGAACCAAAAATTGTCTCGAAGACTCCAAACTCCAAATCCATGAATCAGGAACATCCCGTAGTCGAAACCGATCCAAAAACCCAGAAAGTTCTGCCCACTCCATCATCTCTAAATCATTAAGGTTTCTACGCAGGTGTAAGTTCCAAGCACCCGAATGAAGGGTCCACCCATCTGCAATAAGCAAATGGTTGAGTTGTTAGTCGAACAAGTCTAGGATACACATAACTGATCGTACCACAAGGCAGCCAAGGATCTAGCCAAAAACGAACAGATGCACCATTACCAACCCGATGAGAGATCTTCGATCTCAAAGTATCCAAAGTTTTACAGATGAAACGCCATGGGGCACGGTATGATAAGGAGCTAACATTACGAGGCCAACGCAAATCACTCATCGAACCATAATATTTGGCGTCGATAAGTCTCCTCTAGAGGGCCCCGTGCTCATGAATAAAACGCCAAATTCATTTTGCAAGAAGACCAAAATTCTGTTGTTTTAAATTACCGATACCCAAATCGCCAAGCAGTTTAGGAAGCTGTGTAGTCTCCAATTCACATTATGAATGCCACTCGAATCTTTAGCACCCTCCCTAAAAAAGTCTCTCAGAATTTTCTCGAAACATTTAACCATAGTCGATGGTACTTCAAATAAGGAGAAAAAATAAATGGGCATACTTGCGAGGGTAGCTTGGATCAAAGTATGTCGACCACCATTAGATATAAATGCATATTTCCAATTGTGTAGTTTCTTCACCATTCTCTCAAAAATAGGATTCCAAAAATAAATCGATCTATGGTTTCCCCCCAATGGAAGACCCAAGTAAGATGAGGGCCAACTACCCCGTTTACAACCAAAATGAGAAGCAATTGAATCCAGAGAGGAAGGTTCCACATGAATCCCAAAAAATTCGCTCTTGCTCAAATTCACTTTAAGACCCGAAGAAAGCTCAAAGAGTTTAATTACCCGAAACAGATTCTCAAGAGCAGGGATATCGGTCGTAGAGAACAAAAGAGTGTCATCAGCAAACTGCAGATGATTGACACTAAAATGAGATAAACCAACCGGATGTGCAATAATCTTACCAATCGCAGCACTATGTGACAAGAGTTGACTTAGACAATCTGAAATAAGAATGTAAAGAAACGGCGAAAGTGGGTCACCCTGTCGAATACCCATAGTAGGAATTATCTTCCCCCGAGGGCGGCCATTAATAATAACAGAGTAGTTGACACTAGAAATGCAGCCTCTAATCCACTTCCTCCATGTATTGCCAAAACCCTTCGCAACTAATACACCATCTAGAAAATCTCAATCAACAGTATCAAAAGCTTTTTCAATATCAAGCTTGACAACCATTTTTGGTTTATTGTGAGTTTTCCAGTCATCAATAATCTCACTAGCCATAAGTGAAGCATCGAGAATTTGGTGGCCCTCCACAAAAGCAAGCTGGTGAGTAAAAGGAAACACCATTTTCAAACGATTTGAAAGAACCCGAGCAATAATCTTATAAACACAAGGCACCAAACTAATTGGCCTATAATCAGATACCGACTTAGAGTCTATTTTCTTCGCGATAAGACAAATATAAGTCTCATTCATTGATACATTAATAATACTAGTGCTATAAAAATCTGAAGCGATAGATAACAAGTCACATTTCAACGTATCCCAAACGCAATTAAAAAATTAAGCCGTGAACCCATTCGGTCCAGCTTGACTGCAATAAATAACTCATCCTCAGGAAAAGGAATCTCCAAATCAGCAGCCATAGGTGAAGTAATAGGGCTTCAATTCAATCCATCCGGCAAAAATCGGGGGGAGTCGTTTCTTGTAAACAAACGAGAGAAATAATCAAGCAATAGAGATGAGACTAGTACCATCACGCGACAAAATTTCTGAAATAAGGCATTTTCTTCTTCGTGTCGCCACAATTCTATGGAAAAATCTTGTGTTCTCGTCCCCTTCATGTAGCCACTTAAGTTTACAACGTTGTTTTCATGCAATATGTTCACGAGCTGTTTCATTTTCAATTTGCTCTCTGATAACACGACGTAAATCCAATTGTTGTTCCGTTAAAGAAACCGTCTCCTCCAGGTAATCCAATCTTTCAAGGTCAGTGTGCAAGGATGGAAAGCTCGTCGCCACAAGCCTACTCTCTCTATCCCAATTTTGAATCACACTCTCTAAACTCTTCAATATCATCATAAAACCATGACCGGGCCAACCAATCATAGGGTTTAAGTTCCACCAATCCACCACAAGAGCTTTGAACGAAGGTTTCAATATAAAGTGATTCTCCAGATGAAAAGGGCAAGGACCCCAAACAATATCGCCAAATGAGAGCTCTAAAAGGAAGTGATCAGATGTGATCCGAGGAAATTTTCTGAGATTGGCAACCCCGAATTTATGTAAACAACCATTAGTAACCAGGAACTTATCCAAACGAGACAGATATTGAACATTGCCAAAACTGGACCACGTAAAGCAACCGTTCTATAGCGAAATATCAGATAAGTTGTACTGCAAAAAAAATTTCATTAAAGGTCCGCATACTTCTAATGATCACATGATCATGAGATTTTTCCCAAGACTAGCGAGTAACATTGAAGTCGCGACCAATTATCCATCTGTCGCCACCCAGGCCAGCTAAATCATCGAATTCCTGCCAAAAAGAGTCACTATACGCAGACCCAGATGGTCCATACACCGAAGAAAGCCAGAACGAAAAACCATCCGCCAAAGTGACATAGACTGATAATGCAAAATGACCAGCAATTACCTCAGTTATCGAAAAAATTGGCTCACTCCACATAATAAGAATACCTCCACAATGATCCACGGCATCCAGAACAACCCATCCAATAAATGAAGAACTCCAAATTGATTTCACCATTGCATCATCAATACTATTAAGTTTAGTTTCCTGTAGTAAAACAATTTCAGGGTTATGTTGTTGAAGGAACTGTTTTACCAATGCTCTCTTGGTCCAAAAGCACAAACTCCTAACATTCCAGGAGATGAATTTCATGGGTTCACCGGGCCTCCCTCCGTAGAAACTTATGTGGCTTTTTTTATCATAATTAATAGATGATTTAAGTTTTAATAATTCCCTCTGAAGTCTAGGCTTCTTCGTAGATTGAGAATGAGCAGATGTTGGTTTTTTCGGCTGTGATATGGGTATTGGCTGCGAAGAAATATGGATAATACCCCGACCAAATTCTTGGAGAAATTTAGCAATGTCATGGAAGGACATGGTGGTAGATTGAGACCGAGGAGGTGGAGATGGGTTATGGTTAACTGGTGGTTGATGCTTAATGAACAAGGGAGGATGAGTTCCCGGCGATGACAAAATATCGGACGGTAACGGTGGCAGAGTGGCCAGAGGCTGTTGGTAATTGATACTAGGTTCGTCACCGAAAATAGTGGGGTCTAATGGTTGAGGATCAAAAGATAGTCGGGGGGAATGAGCGGGAGAAGGGCTTGATAAATAAGTATCAGATTCATTCGATAGAAAGGGAAGAGGGTGAGATGTAGACGCAGAAGAATGAGTCGATACTAGCTGGAGATTCGATGGACAATTTGGGAAAGTAACAGAGGAGAGAGAGGGCTGTGAAAAGGATGGTGATTGGTTATTTTTTATTCCAGCTGAACGAATAGTTGGTGAAGCGGGAGAGGTTTGTAACGGGTTAGTGTTTGTTGATGGAGGGACAACAGTTAAAGCAAAAACAGAGGCCTTAGAGTTGGCCAATGGTGGTAAAGAAATTTGAATTGGTAAAGGCGGGAGTGGCAGTTTAGCGTAACTCTCTGAATTTGAGGGAAAGATAATTGGATCGATTACCTGAGGGGAGGATTGATCACGTCGACCGCAATAGGCAAAATATCTTGTTGAAAATCAGGAGCAGATAAGTGATTAGGCGGAACGTTGGTTTGCAAAGATTGTGAGATTGCTAGAGCGTAACTGCCAGAATTTTGTCGAATTAATTCCTGATTTTCCGCGCCGATGATGATGTTGAAGCAATAATTTCGTCGGAAGCAATCTTTTCGGTCGACAATCCCCTGATCCTAACAGTGATTGCAACTCCGGCGAGGGATTCCAAGACCCAGATAAACTCCGGTCGACAATCTCGTGCGTCCCACACTGGCCGCGCGCCTCCGACCCGTGCACCGCCGTCCATGCCCCACGCTCTTTCGCCGTCCGTCGGAAGCAATTTTTTTTTTCAATGTCATTTTAAAATTTATTTAATTTCATTTGTTACTTAAATTAATTTAAAATTTAGTATATTTTGATTATAAAAATTCAAAAAATTAAACTTAATAATTATAATAGAAAAAATCAAAGGATAAACCAAAATAACTTTTATTAAAAAAATGTTAAAAATTTCAAATCAAATCAATAAAATATGTATTTTGAGTAATAAATATATGCATTTGAATTTTTTTATATAAAAATAAATATTAATAAACATTCATTTATAATCCATCAAAATTTTATAAATGCAAATTTTTTTAAAAATTAATATAAATACATATTTATATATGAATCAAATATACTATTACTCGAATCTTTCTACGGACATTAGTTAAACCAAATCCAAACAAGATAAGTTCCAATTATGAATATTATATATATATATATATATTTTGACATATTTTCGAGATCGATTCGAGTTTCGAAAATCAATAAAATAGATCTAAGGGTTTCAAACTTAATTTTTACATAAATTCCAAACTTAATTTTGACAATTTAATTTTGAATAATAATATAACAAAATGTAATTATACAAACATTAATTTTTTTATACAAAAATTTGCTAATTTTTAGTTCAAATGATAAATCATTTTATTTTAATTGTTACTTAACAAATATTTAATTTTTATATATTTTGATCATTGTCACTATTAAATAATTAAATTTGGTAATAAGATATGAACAATCAAAATACCAAAAATTTAAATTGCTAAGCATTATAAAAAAAAGTTGAAGGCAAAATTCAAAAAATTTAAAATATAAATACAAAATAGGTTTGATAAAAAAAATAAAAATAAAGAGAATAAAATTTGTAAATAGGAATTTAAAAAGTAAAAAATGGATTAAGAAAAATGAAAAAAAAAAAAAAAAATGCTTGGTTATCCGTTTCCGGTGGAAAAAATAAGTCAACTAGTTATACAGTGGAATAAAATTTCTCTCCCCTTCCCAATGATAACCAAGTAGGCCAAACAAAGGACATGACTGTAAATTTAAGCCCCACACCAACCCACAAAAATTGGGATATTATTTTATTTTCTCCGAACTATTTGGTTCGGTGTCGTTGGGCTCGTAGTTCTAATTTAACGCGGCGATTTTTTCCCGCGTACTTATGAAGCACGTGCTTCGCTCATGGGCCCCGCTTTAATAAATTAGACAACTCGGCAAATTTGAATATTTAATATTTTGCACCGATGCCCTCTGACCTCTACTTTATTTCTATTCCCCCCCCCCCCCCAGTTTTTTAAGTACTTAATTTATTGTCTATTTATATAATCCCAGCCTCGGACTTTTTTTCCTTCGGGAAAAAGGACATTTATCGATTATCACGATCGAATCTGTAATATTGATATTAAATTAATTTATAATCAAATAATAAAATCATTACGTTACTGATCCATTATGAAATTGCGCTACCAACCCATTAGGTCGAGCTTCAGACTTATTTAATGATTTTCTAATTTGACAAATTAAATTAAATACATTCAATGTTTTATCATGCATAAGGAAATAAGAGAAATAAATAGACTTCAATAAGAAAGTTAATTTTTCAGCCAATTATTTTACAACTCCTTGCCTACACAATACAAGGGCTACATTTTTTATAAGTCGCACGTTAATAAATACATAATTAATTTTCTGCTGGTACTTTAATTTAGAGATTTGACCTTTTACTGTCAAATAAAATAAAATGAATTTTACTATTTATAATAAATAAATAATAATGTGATGGAACACATTAAGTCTATATAATATTTAGATATCAAAGAAATTTATAGAAAATTATTTATAGGTAGCTGTTACTATGAATTGAGTCCATCACTTTTAGCACCATGAAGCAATGCCGCTCCCGCCAACTCAACTCAAGAAGCACGTGCTTAATAAAAAAATTTATTTTGATGTCAAGGAAACTCGTAGGCGTATTAATTTGAAATTAAACCATGAAATTTGAACTCATCACCTTATGCATTCCAAGCTCCTCTATGACTAATTGGACTACCCCATAATGATTATGCTTATTAGATTTATTACTATTATTTCATTCTTTAAATAAATATAGGAGATTTTGCATGTAAAATAAATTAAAAAAATATATAAAATATTTTCATCTCTACACACAATTAAAACCAATTGATCTATAGTAATAAATTTAAATTGAGTTTTATCATTAGTTGAGTTATATCTACAATAAAATTCAATCAGTTATAGATTCATAGAAAATCATGTATTATAAATAAATTATTTTAAAAATTATGGTGCAAAGGTAAATATAATAGGCTCTTCGATTTTCTAAAATATATAAATATATACAGGCTGGTGGGTAAATTCTCATAAATATATTCGTTATTCACATCACGTATATATAATTAAGGAAGTTCCTCCAATTTCATTATTTCATTAGTAGATTGTGATTTAATCATTTATTTGCACGCTCCAACATTTTTTTTAAGTCAATTAAATGAAAATGAGGTTAATGATATTAAAATTTGAGCATTTATCATGCTTTAGTTGCTTGAGAAATTTAATTTAATTTAATTTAATTACAAACCATGTATTTACGCTCCATAAAGTTGCTTAAAAAAGACAAGTTCGATTCTTAGGTAAAAGTAAAACTTAACTTTAGCAACCATATGCGATTTTATATTCCAATCTCACTTTTCTTAAAAATAAAATAAAAATTCCAATCTCATTTCTCAAATATTTTAAATAAATAACTTATTTTCATCTTTACTATTCTAACTAAAAAAATGCAAGAGAAAATTCATCTTACTATTTTGGTCCTCAACAAAATTGCCGAAAATAAATAATCAATCAAAATTACAAATGTCAATAAGAATGATAATTCAACAACATTAATAAAAGAATAAAAATAAAATAAAAAATTATGGGTGAAATTTCCCACCATCGTTACAAAAAAATATATAGAGAGAGAGTAAAATAACCAAAACTATCATTAATTTAAATATTAAGTATATAATTACGAGACTTTGTAGTACAAATAACGATCATTATTAATTTTAGAAAAATTTATAAGATTTGTCAAATTTATAAAATAAATACAAATATGGGTACTTTTTTAAAAAAAATGTAGCAATTATAATCTAAGTATTAATAAATATTGAATTACTAATACATAATACTTTATTATTAAGAAATAATATTGTATTAATGGTATAAATAATACTATATTTAAATGCATTAATGACTATGTATATAAATATTTTAACGTTTGACTATATTTATAATTATTTTGTTAAAACGACGCATTTACTATAAATTTCATTTTTTTTTTTTTTTTTTTTTTGTAGTGAGAAAGCCCTAAATTAAAAACTTTGTCATTTGTTTTATACAAATATTCATATTGAATCAACATTCCAATATCCTCACACCTTTCGGCTTTCATAAAGTTTTAAGATTACCATTGGGATAGAATAAATAAAATTGTTGGATGACAAATCAATGTAATATGAAGTTACCATAACTTTTGAAATGTCAAGAATAATATGGTAACTTTTGAAAGAATATTATATGTTTTTTTGAATAAGGAGCAAATATTGAACATATATTATTACATATTTGATGTCGATGAATTTATAGGCTTGTATCTATACCTTAAAAAATGTAATAAATATCGAGGGTCGGTAACGCAATTGATTATTTTGTATGGTATTAATCTATTTCAACTTTATAGTCACCGGTTGGAATCTTAGGTATTTAATTTTCATATTATTTAAGAGCACTTATGTGATTTGTTCGTCTCTTTTTCTAGTACTAAAAAAAAAAAAAATGTAATAAGTACTAATTTGGTTTTTTAATGGAGAAAAATATGGTCATTTGATCTTATTTTCAATATCTCTCGGTCAAGAAATGGGAATTTTATTGGGAGAATAAATATAACCAAAGAAAAAGGTGGAAAGTAATCGGGGTTATTTAGAAAATTATTGGAACACATTAATTATTATTGGAAAGTATTTTTTTTTTTTCTTCAAAATGAATTTAACAAAGTTGGATGGTCAATTAGCACCATTGAATCAAATAAACTTCTAGAGGGTCAATATTCATTAGTCAATATTCATTAGAGTTTCATTTATTATTATTATTATTATTACATTAGTTAGTTTAAATTGGCTATTATCGAAAGGGTCAGTAGAACCTATTTATAGTAAATTCATATATTTGACACATCAACAATTTTTTTAAAATGATAAGACTCGAATCCAAAATCTCTAATCATTACATATACATCGATATTCCTTGAACTATAGCTCTATTTGCAACCAAGTATAGATATTGAAGTAAGAAAAATTAAAATAATTATTAAAGACATAATTTTAAAAATTATTTATAAAATAAATACGAGGAAACGCGTTACGCAAAGCCAGCTGTGCCTATAAATACAAATCCCTCACAATTCTTACCCTCATATCAAACCCTCAATCCTTCATGTTTATGGCCCTTCTCTGGGACGTCTTCTGATCCTCCACGCGCCGCCGCCGCTTCTCTCTCCCGTTCCGATTCCGACTCGGCGGCGTCTCCATGGGGAAGTTCGTGGAGATTCTCGACGCCGGCGTCAGAATTGTCGCCAGATTTCATTCGCACTGCCCTCAGACTGGACGGATGTACTACCATCCGCCGCCGGTTTCCGACGACGGCCACCACCACCATTCCGATCTCCACCTCGGCGGCGCCGATGTGCCGTCTCGTCAGACTGCTCGTTGCGGTCCCGATGTGGCGGGCGGCGGCCGCCGCGTCGAGAGTAATGAGTTCATTCTTTACTCTGTTTGATTGTGATTTGAAATTGAAGAAATAGATCTGGAATGTTCTTGAGGTTTCTCTCCGATCGGGATTTTTTGTTTTTTTTTTTTTTTTTGTGATTTTGATATGATTTGATGAGGACTGGTTAATTGTATTCTGATTCTTTTGATGATGATGAAGATTATCGGGAATTGATGCTTTACTAATATTACCGATTTCTGGCTTTGAGTTCTTGTTCTTGAGTGTTTTTTTGTTATTTTTTAATTGGCCCTTCTTTTTTTTTTTGGATAAATTATAATTTTAAATTACAATTTATATGGTTATGGTAGTCTCTTTAGTTTTTTAGTTTTTCTTTTTGAATTTTAAGACTACAATAATATTTGATTATATATTTTTTAATATATACTTCTCAATAATATTTATTTTTAAATAGATTATTATATAAAGAACAGAAATGCTTAAATTTCAAAAATTAAGAACAAAATACTAAAGTTTTATCTAATGACCTAAATGATTGAATGAACAAAAAAAACACATAATTTATTAAAAGATTTTAAACAAAGTTATTATTTTTAAAATCGTAAGAATTAAATTTTAAATTTCTTTGATGACGAAATTTTTCTTTATTTTTTTTTAATTCTAATTTTATTGGAAAATTTATCATAAGTATAGACAAATTTTAAAATATTTGTATTTATATATATTAATATTATATTATATATAATAATCGTTATTCTCTAAAAAAAATAAAAATAATCGTTATTTTCTCAAAAAAAATAAAAATAATCGTTATGTATCATTAATACATATTATAAGAAAATTTTCTAAAATTACTAAATTTATAATTATTTTTTGAATTTAACTAACATGAAAGATCTTGTATAAAAAATGTAGAACGTCAATTTATGTGTGGGTAAATTATACTTTATTATCTATCAAAATAAAATTATATATATTTTTTTTAAGGATATGTTTGGCTTTGAAGGGATGTGTTAGGTTGGGATGAGAGTTTATTGGGTAGAAGGAAATAAAAGATGAGTGATAATAACATTATGTTTGATGAGATGAAAATAAAATTGTTGAAGTTGTTATTTAAATAAACAAAAAATGGATATTTAAAAGTTTTTTAATAATAGAATTATTTGATGTGATAGAAGGAAGATTGTTAAAGTTTTTATTTAAATAAAAAAATAGATATCGAGTAGTTTTTTAATATTTTAATATTTAAATAAAAATGTGAAGCACACACGTGAAGTTTGGTGGACTTATGAAAATCTATGCGACAAAAATGAGATAGAACCCAATCCATTCCATCACCGTACTTTCCCCCACCCTAAACATGCCTTTAATTTTCTCTCCCTGGAAAGTAGGTGAAAAAATATGTGGAAATTAAAAAAAAAAATAATAATAATAAATTAAAAGCTTGTTATTATAGTAATTTAATGTGAAATTTGAGATTTCTGTCAATTCATTCCACCCGTGACCCCCAAGAAACGTTAAATTATCGTTTTTACCCTCATTCTTTACGGGTGTTTGTTTTCCCTATTTTGGGAAAATTTAAATTAAAGTTATACTTGGAAGTTATTTTAAATAGTTAAAAATTGAGAGTTAAAATAAAAATTCGTTTGAATATAGTTTTTGTGTACAAAATTTAAAATTAAAACTTTGTTTGAATGTAAATATAAAATAAGTAGTCATTTTGAATAATTAAAAAAATAAATAATAACAAATAATAATAAAAAATGATTGAATAATTATAAATTAATGATTAAAAATGAAAATTATTTTTAAAAATAAAAAAATGAGTTAATAAATCTTCCAACTAAATCATTGTTAAATAGGATAAACAAAGAGTCTCTTACTTTAGCCTACTAAATTGAAGATTTCAGTTTACTCCCTATTCTTTTGCTACAATTTTCAAAAGAGCACTGTTGTTTTGTTGACCAAACTTTGAATATATAGTTCTATTTTGAAATTGTTGTAGAAAGTTTATTCTAATTTAAATAGAAATATTTTAAAAACATTGACTTCAAATTCTCCCCTATTTGTTATTTATTATTATTTGAATGCTTATTCATACCATTTGAAAAAGAAATATTCTAGAAAATAATGTATGCCATCACTACCACTAGAATTCACAAAAGCACAAAAGAACGAGGACAAACCATCAAATTTTTATCTCAATATTAGGAGTGCAATAAAAAAATCTAATCGATTTAATCTAATGAATCATATCGATTTTTAACATAAAATTTGTTATGTCGATTTGTAATTTACAAAAAAATAAAAATATTAGATCGGTTTTGATTTTCGTGTTAAAAACAAATAAACCGAAAAAAAATAAATATAATAAGTTATATAAAGTCATCTTTTTTCCACTGCTGAGTAGATTCTCTAAAGTATTTAGATCAATCTCTTATAAAATGTTTTTTTATCCATCAAATATCAATATATTTTCCGAGTAATTTTCTCAAACTTTACTTCTTCTTTTTTCATTATCTATTTGAAATTAATTTTACAAAAAAAAAATCGGATGCAAGAAACGTACTTGTTAATGTTCAGACTTTTCTCATTCATTAATAAGGTGAACAAATGAACTAGTAAAAGCAATCACTCATATTAAGATACATGGTTTTGAAATAATTTACAAAAAAAGAATTGGACATTGGTCTTGAAACTCTTGTTTTCTACTTTAGTGGGCAGTTTCTTAGTGGTTTCCATGTTGATAGTGTTTACTCCCAAAATAATTTCAATGTCAACCAATGAAGTGTTGACTAATTATTACTGGCTATGTCGATTCGAAAAGTGTCTCATATTACTTCATAATCTCTTTGTTTTACAACTTATAATGGCCGTTTGCCTTGTCTTGGCCAAGCTGTGGGTTGAGATCAAGTTGCTTTTGGAGGTTTATTGTTTTGTTATTTTGATTTTCCTCCCAGCAGTTTGTTGTAGGTTGTGTTCAATTATTTAATGAATTATTTGATTTCAAAAAAAAAAAAAAAAAAAAAAAAAAACACCAATAGTACCAATTAAATCAGATTCATATTTAAGAAATGGAAGATATCGGTTCAATTATCGGTTTAAAATAAACCTAATAAAAATCGATTTGAAATCACCCCTATTTTAATATTGTGATGTTTGAATGGAATTCCAATATGGTCTTCTAGATGTCATATGAGCATTTTTCTTTTTCATTGTAGAAGGGATTTAAGATTTTTTTTTCTGACTGAGTTGAAAGTAAATCACCTGAAGAAACTATACATTTTTAACCTTTTCAATTAGATTTTTAGTTCATAATTCAAACAAGTGATTGTATATTTTGGATTGATATATATATTTTGAATACAAGTTGGAAGAAATGGATTACAAATATCGATTATAAGAATCGAAATTGTGACGTTGATGTTGAGCTGGTTTACAACCAAATAATGAAATTATTGAGTCACTAATGCATTCGATATATTTTAGATTGATTGATAAATTTGATAAAAAAAATATTTTATTGTATATTATATAATTTAAAATTAAAAAAAAAAGTTTGATATTTAATAAGATTTGATGTTGTATTGAAGAGAGGTTAAAGAAAAATTAAGAAAATATTGATGTACTCAAAACAAACATAGAACTGTGAAATTCGAGCTCTTTTCCTTTATCTCCTCAACACCATATCCCAAACACCCCCTAGTTTATAAGTTTTAAAATGTCACAACTGTCAAAAAAAAAAAAAAAAAAAAAAAAAAAAAAAAAAAAAAAAAAAAAAAAAAAAAAAAAAATCCCCTTTTACTTCAAAAAAACGTGACAACTTTCCAGTTTTATTATTTTAATTTGTAGTGTTAAATAATTTACATTGAAATAATGAGAAGTCTCACGTTATTTTTTTCCTTGTCGATCAATTTTGAAATTAATAAAATTTATCTAATATGGTATGAATAAAAAGTTCACATTCTCAACAAAATAAAGAAATCAAAAAAGAAAAAAAGTTCACAATATATAAATTATAAAACACTATCATAAATTATCTAGCAATTAATGAGAATGTTTCAATATCATTTTGGTGAAGTTTGTTCTATTTTAGTATCTAAATTTTTAAAAGTTCAATTTTATTCAACAATTTTAAGATTTGTTTCGCCTTAGAATTTTGATTTTTAAAAATTGATTTTTTTTCTTTTTTGATTCAATATATTAGTATATTAGGAGCGCTAGGTCGTATAAGATGCAACTAGAGCTTAGCTTATGTTGACTACAAAAGTTCAATTTTAATTACTAATGCCTCATTTGATAACCATTTCTTATTTTTTATTTTTCTTTTTAATTTTTTAAAAACATATTTTTTTGATAACTAATTTTAGTTTTTGTTTTTAAAATTTTTAAAATATTAAATGAATTATAAAAACAAAAAAAAAAGTAGTTTTTAAAAACAAGTTTTGTTTTGTGTTTTAAAAAGTATGAAAAAATCAAGTCAATTGTAAAAAACAAAAAATGTCCAAATAAAATGTAATTTTGAAAACAAAAAAATACTTATCAACCCTATTTTTTGGTTTTTAATTTTTAAAAACAGAAAATTAAAATTAGTTATCAAACATATATCATTTTAGAAATATATTTATATTTTAACTTAAACATATTTGGATTAATATCTAAGTTACTGAATTTTTTTTTTTAATAAAAAAACCTTCAAAGTTACGGGGATCAATTTTATTTTTATCATTAAAGTTTATAGAGTAAAATAATATTTTAATTAGGAGAATATTAAAGAAAAAAAAAAAGAAAAAGGAAAAAGAAAGAGTTCCATTCCTAAAGAAAGGAAATAAGAAATTCAGAAAAGTAAAATTTTCAATGGTCAACCTAACTTGGTCAGCACGGTGGGGGCTCAAGTTCGTGAACCACCGATTTCGTACGCAACGAATCATATTCGTCAATTTCATTCTTGCTTTTTCTCGACCAGATTGGGGATACCGGATTCGCTTCGCCGTCGCAGCAACGCCGCCGTGTCGGCGCTCGATTCCGATTCAGTAAGTCTCCAATCATTCTACGTTCTCTAACTTTCCGATGTTGAATTACGGTTCACGATTGTACAAATCCATTTCATTCGCAAGTTTCTTCAGATTTCTTCTCTGGCATCTCCATTTGCTTCCTGTTCGTAATTTCAAGTTTGAATGTTGCAAGGCAAATGTGATATTGTTGCCTGCTTTCATTTCCGATTCCGTCGTGTCAAGCGATTCGCGTAATTTGAACTCTGATGCCTTTTAGTACCGATTCTCAACTGGAATTAGGTTTATTGGTTCTGTTTTGGTGTCGTGATTCGATTTTAGGTTATTGTTTTGCCCTTACCTTTCGATTTTTTGAATTGCGGAATCGGATTACCATTTTCTTTTGTTCTTTGACGATTAATCGGTAGGAGCGTATATGATAATTGTATTTATAATCTTATGAGGCTAAGATTAATGGACTGAAGTTATACAATGAATCTTAATATGCTGATTTAGGGTTTAAGCTTGGGAAACCTGATGTAAATTAGATAATTTACATTGATTTATCATGGACAAAAAACCCATTTGTTTCAGGCTTTAACTGCTAATTTCATCATCGAGCTTCAACCAACATTAATTGACATGTATCTTCGACTAGGAGGACGTGAAGTCTCAACTCCCAAATGTATATATATACGTGACTGCCCGGGTCAGCTTGCGCGCACCTCGACTATTGTCACGGGACATACCGCCTGACCTTACAACATTTGGATGCCAAGAAAACCCTTAAGGAAATTCATTCCTAGGTAGGTGACCACTATAGATTGAATCCATCACCTTATGCACTCTAAGACATTTTTTGACCATTTGAGCCATTCCATGATGGTGAACCCCTAAATTTTTTTACGTACTAATAAATAGTATCACCAGTAAAATAAATTGTATTTTACTTTATTTGAAATAAACATCAAATTTAAATAGAAACTCGTGTTCCATCTACAATCTATTGATTTTTTGATATTGTAATGCAGCTGACTGCAATTTCTTGGAGTTGTGCTGTTGGATGAGAAAGGCTGCTTGAATTTCGAGACTGAATAGAGTGAGATGGATTCTGACAATGACTTCACATTTTGTCAGGCAAGTATAACTTGTATGCTATAAAATTATGTTTTTAAGTTTCCAACTCAATGACAAGTTTCTCTCTTTCTATTATTTCACCATCTACAGTTGTAATAATATTTGATATCCAACCTAAGTTATATTACTGTTACTTATATCTCATACATGAATATATTAGTAGGTGGGTTTACCTGAAAAAGATGATAAAGAGGCGAAGGATCTTGCATCTGATATAGGTGATATTACCTTGAGGGATGAATCAACGAATGGACCCGTTAGTAGGACACATGTCAATTGGAACGATAACTTGTCGAATGATATCACTTCCAGAAAGCAGGGAACGGTGGGTTCCTTAAATTTCAATGTTATTGATATGTCATCTTCAAAACAATCAAGTACATCGCCAACAGAAGAGGTATCGAAAGATGCTGCAAAGGTTGTGAAGAATGCAGAAATGCAGGGGACTACTGCGCACAAGCCTGCAACCCGAAAAAAGGTTCCTTTTGAAAAGGGGTATAGCCAAATGGATTGGCTTAAGCTTACTCGAACCCATCCTGATCTTGCAGGTATGTGTGGAAATGGTATATGGTGAAACTGTGTTGCATTTTGGTATTATGATTTGCTTGAGCCAATGTGGCAATTATTTTCTTCTTCTTTGTTAAGACAATTTTGTCTTTTTAAAATTGGTTAAAAAAGCACTTCTAATCTTGAAGTTCTTCGACTTTTATGAAAGTAACAATTTACAAAATGTTACTTTTCAGTATTTTTTTAAATGAAACAATTTCATTGTTATTATGAAATAAAGGAGACATCTCCAAATGCCCAAAGGACTTACCAGAATAACTTCCAATTGAAACTAAAGTAAGATAAATTGTAAGTAGAAAGAATGTGCTTATCTTTGCACCAAAATTACATGGTTGTAAAACCATCATGGAGTGGCTCAATTGGTCAAAGAGGGTTTTGAGATGCATATAGTGATGAGTTCAATCCATGGTGGCTACCTACCTAGGAATTAGTTTCCTACGGGTTTCCTTGGCATCCAAATGTTGTATGGTTAGGCGGTATGTACCGTGACATTAGTTGAGGTACGCGAAAGCTGGCCCGGACAATCACAGATATCAAAAAAAAAAAAAAAATATATGGTTGTAATTATCATATCTAGGAGATGGTCAAAAGACCTAGTTACCGCTTTAAAGATCTGATTATTTCGTTCCCCCCAAATAAGCCACAAGGAAGCACGAACAAAAGACGTGTTTTAGGTTGTAGCAGTTTAATGGAATTTCGAGGACAAAGTGTTCTTTGTCTTAATTTTCTGAACCTGCACCTTGCCTTATGTTGATATGATGTTTGGGCTATTGGAGATATAATTTGTTTGCAGTTTGTTGGTGTTTGGCATGTTCAGTGTTCTATATTGATCAAAATTATGAACTTCACGGAGGATCCTCTTGTCACTTCTGTTATGTCTGTAATGGTATTAATATGATAGTTATTATCTGTGTTGCAAAATAGGACCATTTTAATGTTTTCATGATTACTAAGGCCCCGTTTGATAACCATTTGGTTTTTGAAATTTAAGCCTAGAACACTACCTTACGATATATTTTTTGTTACTTAGATATCTACATTTTACCTATATTTGTAGAAATCAAATTAAAATTTGGAAACAAAAAAAAAATAGCTTCCAAAAGTTTGTTTTTGTTTTTGAAAATCGGTTAACATCCTACTACTTTCTCTAAGGAAAGATGGATACATTGTAGGAGAGGTGGAACACAGTGTAGGAAATTTGAGTAAAAGTAAGCTTAAATTTAAAAAACAAAAAACAAAAACCAAATGGTTATCAAACGGGCCTAAAATTTTACTGATATTAATGTCCCCTCAGAAATAATGTCAGACAATTTTCAACATTTGTTTCATAATTCTGGATCAGGATTGAAAGGCCAGACAAATAAGCGGCTTATCCCAATGAGTGAAGTTAAACAACATAAGACTGAGGGCTCAATGTGGACTGTTCTTAAAGGTCGTGTGTACAATATATCTCCCTACATGAAGTTCCACCCTGGAGGTATGAGCATCATGCAATTTTTTTTCCATGTCAAAATCTTTGTTAGTTCATCTGTTATCGATCTGGTTGTAATCGACGTGTCTTTGAGGAACTTTAGACTTGTAAAGTAGCATGAATTATTTTGTAATGAATGTTTTTTTTATAATAACCTAAACTTTGATTGAGAATAAAATGTAAGGATACAAGAACATGGAGAGGGCATACAAAAAAGAAAAAATCCACACAAAAAATTAGGAAACCTTATAAAACAATGGTCTCAAATCAAGAGAATGATGCCTATAGAATAATTACAAATAACTTAGAAAGAAATGCCTAAAGAGAAATATATTATTTTATTAGGCTCCACACTTCAGCACAAGATCTCTCCACGCCTCTAAAAATCTATTGTTTCTTTCTCCCCAAAGAAGGACACAAACACTAGTTTGCCACACAAAAAAGTGAATTTCTCTTAAAGAGGAGGGGAAGGTAACAATTCCAACAATATATTTAAGTTATGGAAAACGAATAAGTTTTAGCTAATGTAATAAAGATACTAAGAACAAAACCAAACTCTGCGAAAAATTGGTTCCAAACCTCAACCGTCCTCTTTGCCCTTCTACACAAAATACAACACATCGGTCCCATTAAGGAAGGTACTCTCTGCCTCACCCAGTCTATGGTACCTCTAGGAGAACCTGCCAGACAGAAAACTAACTTTTTTAGAATTTTCACCCTCTGTACAAAAGTAAAATGGGATCATCCCAAGAAAGAAGAGGGATCCGACAGAGTCCAGACAATTGTAGAACGAACGACAAATGAACACTTCAGAAGGCGTAGGGGTCCAACAATGAACATCCCTATGGTCAGGAAGGCCAGAAAAATCTCTCAATAAAGTGAGTAACCTGACAAAATCAGACGTCTCTTTGTTGGAAAGCAGACGGCTGAAACCCAAGAACAACAAAGAATGACATACGGAGAGGCCCAACACGTCCATAACTTTTCAATTTTTCATAGAAAATAAAAGAAAAAGATGAGGAAATAACGAGCAAAGGGGACTATCTGCCATCCATCCCCCACAATACAAAAACATCTCTCCCATCCCCCACAATACATGAAAGGTGTCTCATGTTCAAAAATTACCACTCGAGCATACAGATTCCTCTAATGTTTTATATTTAAGTTGGAAATTGGCCGCAGAATCATGTTATTAAATTCTTTGAAGGGGGATTCTTCTTCTTTATTCATGACCTTGGTAGGTAGCTGATAAATACTACCTTCTAATTCTATTTATGTCTTACTGGTTGGTTCTCATGTATACTTTCTAGTTATTACTGATTGGAATGAGATTCTTGCAGTGCATGTTCTAATTGATGAGTGAGAACCATCATGGAGTAACTCAAGTGGTCAAATAGGGTCTTAGATGCTTAAGGTGATGGGTTCAATCCATGGTGGCTACCTACCTAGGAATTAATTTCCTACGAGTTTCCTTGACATCCAAATGTCGTAGGGTTAGACGGTATGTCATGTGATATTAGTTGAGCTGCACACAAGCTGGTCCGGACAGTCACAGATATAAAAAAATAAATGATGGGCGAGAATTATTAGTGGACATCATGTGCATTTTCTTAGGGTAGACTTGCAGTACTTGACCTTTTGACAAACTTCTTTTTCAGGTGCTGATATACTCATGAAGGCAGTGGGAAAAGATTGTACATCTTTATTCAGTATCCTTCGAATTTTGTTTACTTTTTTTTTTGTTGTAAATTATAAATTTGTCCCTTGGTTTAAAAAGTTAGAATTAGTCTTTATAGTTCGGAGAAAGTTGAAATTTAGTCCTTACGGCTTGATCAAATCTAAAAAATAGTCATTGTCATTTATAATTGTTGATGAATCAATATGTGGAAGTTATCTATTTCTATACCAATAATGATGGTGTGCGGTAAGTGTCTGACCAAACAAAAAAAATTACATCATTTACACATGAATAATTACTTTCACGTATTGAATTCGTCAGAGATTGTAAACGATATATACTATTTTTTAGGTTTTATCAAATCACAAGAAGTAAATTCTAGTCCCCAATGAGTGACAGAGTGGTTGAAGATTTGGGCTTTGAAGGTATGCTCCCTTCAAGGTCTCAGGTGACATACTCATTCGATGTCTCCGGTGCCTGGCCTAGGGACGGACGTGGTTACGTTTCATAAAAAAAAAGAAAAAAAAAGTAAATTCTGATCTTCTTTAAACCACATATTGTTCACTACCATTGGTTTACTGAATTCTAATTCATAATTGATATGGAGAAATTTGTCCTTAAACAAGGTTTTCAGATAAATACCACGCATGGGTCAATGATGAATTTATGCTGGAGAAGTGTCTTGTTGGCACTTTTGATGATAGTCATTGATAGTTTTATGACATGTAGCCGCCTTCACTTTATCTAGATGGTGCATTGTATCGCCAAAATAATTAAATATTTGGTATCGGATCTGCTATAGCTACTTGATAGTCGATTTCGATCTCGTTCAAATGACTGACTTTGGATCTGCCTTTCTGAACTCACTTACACTTAGAAGGTTCAGAATGAGGATGGTATGTACTTGAATTTTGATATATTTCTCTTGTAATTTGAATCATATCTTTTTTATTGTTGAGAGTCGAGACACTTTAAAACTATCAATGATTAAATATTTCATCATTGATAGTTTTATGTCATGTAGCCGCCTTTACCATATCTAGATAGTGTATTGTATCGCCAAAATAATTAAATATTTGGTATGGGATCTACTATAGCTACTCGATAGTCGATTTCGATCTCGGTCAAATGATTTGGACCTGTCTTTCTGAACTCACTTACACTTGAAGGTTCAGAATGAGGATGGTATGTTCTTGAATATTGATATATTTCTCTTGTAATTTGAATCATATCTTCTTCTTTTTTGAGACTTTTGATCCATGTCTAGATGGTGTATTGTGTCTTCTATTGCCAAAATTATAAAATATCATCTTTAGAAGGTTTAGAACGACGAGTACTGGAATTTTGATATATTTCTCACCTGGCTTGTTTCAATTTTTTGAGTACTGATTTATAGTATATGAAGATTCAAAGTGATTGTACTTGTGCTATTTAAACCAACTTAGACCCCAGTTCTAAAGATGATATTTTACGTCGGTTAGTGTCTAAGTCAGCTTGCGATAATTTTACAGAAGAGCCGCATGACTCTATTATATTTAATTGATTTCACATAGGGTATTAATTTGACCAATTTCTGATAGTTGATGAAGACACCTATGACACTTGAGACACTTTTTCACTATGTTCTTGACCTATTTATTCACATTAATGCATAAAATTATGTTTTTTTTTTCTTTTTAAATATATTAATGAATGTTTAGGCCATCAGCTCTTCAGCTATTGTTGTAGGATAGATTGCCGAATCTTACAATGTTTGGATGTCAAATTTTTTTTGTAGTAAATTATTTCTTAGATAGATGATCACTATAGATTAAACTCAATACATCTCAATTACTTGTCCTTCTTGATCACATAGTTATTCCATTATGTATAAAATTATATTTGTTGAACTATAATTTAATATAATTAAATTTATTCTAGAGGTTTTAGTTTTTAGGTTGATTGTAATTTAAAATTCAACATGAAGTATCTATTTCTCCATTTTTATTTCCGTTATTTTTCTATTTCTTTTTCCTTTTTTATTATTATTATTATTTTTATTTGTCGTAGGGCTCCCTAGAAAGCTCGAGGTGATATGACCTTTCTCAGAGGCCATTGTGATTGCTGAGTTTCACTTTCTTCTGCAATAATACCATTGACTGTTCAAAAAAAAAAAAAAAAAATCAAATCATTGCTTGTTACAATCCATATTCATTAAGGATCAATTCAATAACAATTATATATTCGAAATATCAAAAAAGAAAAATCATTGAAGTTGGTTTTCTTTCTATAAAGATAAAGGGCATGTTTGGCTTTGAGGGGTTGGGTTGGGTTGGGTTGGGTTGGGTTGGGTTGGGTTGGGATGGGAAGAGAAGATAAGTGAAATAAGTTTATGTTTGAGGGGAAGAAAAGAAAAAATAAAGTTATGTTTGATGTGATGGAAAGAGAATGGTTGGAGTTTTTATTTAAATAAAAAAATGAATATTTAATAATTTTTTAATAATAAAATTATGTTTGATGTGATGGAAAGTAAATTGTTAAAGTTTTTATATAAATAAAAATATAAATATTGAGTAGTTTTTTAATATTTTAATATTTAAATAAAAATGTGGGGTCCACGCGTGGAATTGGGAAGGAGTTGGATGGACTTATGAAAGTCCATGGGGCAAACATGGAATAGAAGTAAGCCAAGCCAACTCCACCTTTGTCCATGGGACAAACATGCCCAAAATGACTTGCACTTGAAGTTGGTTTTGTTGCAATAATTGAAGCTTCATGGTGGGGAAAGGTCTACCCAATTTATATACATATTTGTTCTTTCCATGTGTCTATTGTCATCAGCATGGACAATTTATCACCAAATTTCTAGATATCAATAATGATTAAGTGCTTAAATTGAATAACTTGCAGTCTATTATCCACAACATTCCTAATGAAAATATTTGAAAAATAGGCGAAGCTCTCAACCCAGAACCTCGTAACCTACCTATTAAAGTATATTTTAATTAACTGCGGTAAACTCTTTGACTTTCCAAGAGGTAGCGTGTAGTTGAAAAGTTGGACTTTGAAAGTGTGTTCCTATAAATATTTTGGATTTTGAAATTTACCCATGACATTAATTTGTATACATTTCTTATGTCGTGAATATTAAGTTAACTCCCAACTTTTACTTTTCCCCTAGAACTCTTGATACAACTCTAAGGTCAATTGATATTAAAAAAAAAAAACTCACTTTAAACTAATTTGATCAGGTTATTTGAATTGTTAAATTTAGGCCCCGTTTGATAATCATTTTATTTTTTGTTTTTGATTTTTGAAATTTAAACTTATTCTCACTCAAATTTTCTACAATATTCTACTCCTCCTACTATATATCCATCTTTTCTTAATAAAGTAGGAGAACACTAATCGACTTTAAAAAACAAAAAAAAGTAGCTTCCAAAAGTTTGTTTTTGTTTTTTAAAGTTTAGTATTCTCCTACTTTCTTAGAAAAATATGGATGATATGTAGTAGGAAGAGTGGAACACATCGTAATAAATTTGAGAGATAATAGACTTAAATTTCAAAAACCAAAAACAAAAAATCAAATGATTATCAAATCCTTAGTTAATAGTTTTTTTTTTTTGTTTTTTTTTTTTTATTTAAGATAACTGATTATAAGAGATGTATCGAACTCTAAATCAAATTATAATGATTTGTGATCCCTCACAATCATTTGTCTACCCCTTAATAATTCCCTATAAGCATTTCCATTCACCCTAAACATATAATTGCTCTTCCACAACAATTTCCTCATATTTTCACTATTCTCATAACCATTCTCATTTTTTTTTTGGTTCTAAATAGTTCAAATAATTAACAAATAGTTAGGTTGGTTGAATCATTGCTCTTATGGATAGGTTTATAGTTCTCTTAAATCTCAATTAAATAGGGGTGTATAAAATAACCAACAATCTAAGCAACCTATACGACATGTTAGCATCCAGTACCGTCTCGTGTTGGAAAAATGAGAGTTTTCAAAGTATTTATAAAAAAGATGGACTACTCCTTTTATCACAAATTAATTTTATTTAAGTGTGATTATAATTTTATTTGGGTTGAGTGCCTCATTCAACTCAAGGCAAACTAATAATATTAATTTTTTATATATAGAGAGAGAGGGAGGAGAGAAAGATTTACTAATAAGATAGGTTATTAACATATTAATAAAGAACATGCACTTATAAAATAGATATCTTGGTTCGAGTTAAATATCATTGTAATTTTTTTCTCTTTTTTTGTTTACCTATTTATGAAAATGAACATGACTCCGAAGTAGAAAAATTAGATAAATATCAGATCACGACTCCATGTGCGCACAAGCGTCGTAGATCGGACTTTGTTTTTTCGGGTATGAACTCATGTTACAGAAACAGAATTATACTTTCGATCACTCAATCCAAAAATATAACAATTGAGTTAGATTGAATAAATGAATGGATTAACTGATACAAAAATAAAGGAATGCTAAGGAGAGGGAGATTGAGAATAATTACGAGTAAATAAGAATTGGATAAAGAATAAAAAAGAAAAAAATTATTTATATTTGGCACGAAAAAAATTATTATTATGTGTGAGTGAATGAAATAATTATGAGAAAAATAAAATAATTAGTATATTGAAATCTAACCATAGTTATTAATTGATTAAAAAAAAAAAAAAAAACAATAGTTATTAATGTTTGCATAAAAAAAAAACAAAAAAAAACAATAGTTATTAATGTATAAAAAAGATTATGGCAAGGCATAAGTTCTTTGTCCTCTTACAATGGCTGCACCTCCTGAGATTTCTGCTTCATTTTCTGCTAAATTCAAGCCAAAATTCCCCGCCACTCGAACATCCCCATCGGATCAACAATGGCGCAATCCTTCATCATTTCCACGAAAAAAAAAAAAAAATCTAGGGCAGAATTCGATTTCTCCACCTTCGCAGAAAGGGGACTTTTATGGTGATTGAGAATCTGGCGAGGAAGAAGAAGAAGAAGAAGAAGAAGAAGAAGAAGAAGAAGAAGAAGAAGAAGAGGAAGAAACGCAATGGCGAGAACTAGCGTTCGCGAGCCGCCGCGAGCGTTAAGAAATTTTAATAAATGCACCGTTCGCCTTACGGAGATGTTCGGAAGGGCGACCAGGTTCATTTTGGGCTTCTTTATCATGGTGTGCCTTTGCAATGGCGTCCATTACTTCTTGAAACCGTATTCTCAGCCTCAGATTAGCTCTGACACCATTGTAAGTCTTTTTTCTCTTCTCTCCGAATTTCACATTGGTTCTTGTGATTTAGGGTTTGTTTTTTCTGGTAGAATTGTTTGATTCTCGATGAGTTTAAGTGCACATCGACTATTGTCGTTGGACATATTGACCCACATTGGAAAATAGGTGGACTACTCTCATCACTAATTGTTTTTTTTTTTTGATATCCGGTCCGGGCCAGCTTTCGCGTACCTCGATTAATGTCATGAGACATACCGACTCTTCAACATTTGGATGCGAAGGAAACTCTTAGGAAATTAATTCCTAGGTAGGTAGCCACCATGGATTGAACCCATCACCTTATGCATCTCAAGGTCCTCTTTGACCAATTGAGCAATTCCATGATGGTTATCACTAATTAATTTTGAGAGAAATGGATGTCCATTATATCTAATATGGTATCAGAGTCCATTAAAACCAAGTGAGTATTTGGTCCAATAAAATAAAATTGGAATTTGATTCAAGATAGGAAAAACCCCAAAAGGGTCACCATCCCGAGGGGCAGGTTAGGATCCCACAATTGTCCCACATTGGAAAATAGGTGAACTACTTCTCTCATGACCAATTGATTTGAGATGGATGTCCACACTATCTAATTCATACGACATTTGGATGTCAAGAAAATCAGTATCAAATTAATTTCTATTTAGGTGTTCACCACCATCACCGAGTTCTCTAATGACCTTTTTGACTACTAGATCACTTCATCATGGTTGATTTTGGGGTTGTTTTTTTGGTAGAATAATCTGATTCTTGGGGTCTTGGGGGCTCAACAAGAAAAGGTTGAATGAGCTGTAGCTCACTCATTGTTTGGGGTTCAATTATGGTTACTGTATAACGATTCATCTCAATCCCCTTTTTAAAAATCGTAAAGCTCAATTACATAACTCACTAATTCATCTTTAATTCATTTTTACCGAAACCTTTTCCACTTGCACCCTAAACACTGATAATGATTGCCCATGTAATCACATAACCCACCAATGGATTTTGTTTATGGATGAGTTGAGATTTGAGGATGAGAAAGTTGGATCTTTATATCAATTAAGTGGCTTGTGATTTTTTTTTGGATAAGAAACTGTGAAAATAATTAAGAGGAATAATTTCTGTGTATTATTCATTTAGAGGAGGGTTTCTTAAATAGAGAAATCCCCAC
>JBBMEF010000001.1:10181074-10194142 GCA_037832685.1 Sicyos baderoa | reverse complement strand
CAGACTATTAGAATTCCCATAACCATAACATAAATACTAAAAGACTATTAGAATTCCCATCACTTCTTGCTGCGTCTAGAATAAACCTTCAATGCTCTTGGGATCGTATCACAATCCTTGCGGTTAGAGTGGGAAAAATCATGTAATGAGTCTACAATTGATAACTTGGACGATGTCCACGAAAGAGTTCTAGATTGCTTACAACCACATTCAAATCTTCGAGAGATAATAATAATTGGATATGGAGGGGTGAAATTATGTAATTGGATATCCTCAAGTTCTCTTTGTTCTTTAGTCAATATACATCTTTCTAGTTGCAATAGATTGCAACAGCTCCCTCAATTTGATCAATTTCCTTATCTCAAGAATCTTGTTCTAAGAGATTTACCCAATATAGAGTATATTGACAACAATGATTCTGTTTCGTCATCCACCATTTTTCCATCCCTCGAGAAATTACGGATTACTGACATGCCTAAGTTGAAGAGATGGTGGAAGGGTACAACCTCAATGAAGTCAACTGAGCCTAGTGGGGGCTCATTTTCAAAAGTATTTCCTTGCCTTTCTCGCTTAAATATTTCTGGTTGTCCTCTACATATTTTGATGTCTTGGCACGCACCCTTATTGAAATCAATGCAAATTGGTGATTTAAGCAGCAAACGTGATACTGAAGAGAATGAAATTGATATTGTACCATGGAAGTTTTTTGAAAATCTCTCTTCTCTAAAGCTTTCCGGGCTCTCTAAACTAGAGAATTTGCCTGATAGCTTGCAACATGCAACAACTCTTCAAAGTCTTGTTCTGGATTCCTGTACAAACTTAAAGAGTTTACCAGAATGGATTGATAATCTCACCTCACTCAAACATTTGGAGATTTATACTTGCGAAAAGTTAGCTTTGGTGCCTGAAGGAATTCACAACATCCATAGCTTACAATCATTACAAATTATCGACTGTCCCATATTGGAAGGAAGGTGCAAGAAAGACATCGGAGAAGATTGGCCTAAAATCGCACACATCCCGAAAGTATACGTTGGACCAGGTATGATATGCAAAACAATTTTACCTTTCAAATTGGCTTCAATGAACTTTTGCAATAGTTTTGATTTGTTGTTCATTGTAAACTGCAGAGCATATTGTACAGATTGAAACACTGAGGAGTTTTTTATTTGAATCTTAGTCAATGCTTTTCATTTGTGTCTGAATGGAAAGTAAAAGACCATCTCAATCTGATGATGTATGACGATCCAATTGGAGGAAGGAAAGAGATTAATTATCTAAAGCCACTATGTTTCTTTTAATGTAATATTTTTAAATTTCTAAGATATTTACTTTATATGTATATAATATATTTGTTGTTGATATGTTTTTAGTTGTGATTAGAGAAAACTGTTATGTGTCCGGTCATGTGATCTTTTATTTCTTCACGTTAAAATTATCGGTGTTTAGTGTTTGTTTATATTGTTTTCTGCTGATATTTCAATTAAATAGCTAAATGTGTTGAACTCATCAACGGGTCCAATGAATGGTTAAAAATAGTATGTTTAGTTCGGCTTTGCCTCCATAACTCTGTCTGGCTTCAACTTCTTCTTTTTTTTTTGATATCCATGACTGTCCGGGCCAGCTTGCACGCACCTCGACTAATGTCACGGGACATACCGCCTGACCCTACAACATTTGGATGCCAAATAAACCCGTAGAAAATTAATTCCTAGGTAGGTGGCCACCTTAACACTGTCTGGCTTCAACCTTTTGTCTGTTTTTTTTTACAGATTTCCCATTGCTCTCTCATCCCTTTTTTTTCGGAAGGTCCAAACCACACATAAAGCTCATCCAATAAAAAAAAGACCATGACCTAGGAATCCATCAGGTTTGGATTATTAAAAATCTTCCACACTTGGTTCCTTAGGAGGGCTTGATTAAAATCTTGATGATCTTGAAAGTTTAAACTTTCTAGTTTCTTTGGTTTACCCAAGTTCTTCCAAATCATCTATTAGATCTTGCATTTCTCATTTGATTAATCTTGTTATTTGAGAAAAATGAAATTCGAACAGCTCATAACACTTGGGGATGTTTGAGGCAAGAAGGATAAAAATGAATGGGGAGGTTGAGAATTAAGAAGAGAATATGGAGGAGAATGATTATGTTATGAAAACAATAATCAACAATCTATCGAAAATATAGAGAAAAACGTAAAAGAGAAGAGCACATAATTCACGTGGTTCACTGACAGTGTGTTAGCTACTCTAGGGGAACGTTTTTATTAAAAAGATGGCGAAAATATAGAATGTCAATCATGAATGTTAGGGTTTGATTCGAGTTTATATAATGTACTCTCATTGAACCCTAGTACAGATAAGGTCCAGCCACCCAATTACATAAAAGCCCATATATGAAAAAACAAGTACAAGTACATATGATCTTCTCCAAATTTAAATCTCGCAAAATCAACAATATTAGGCAGAGGCTAAAAACTATTAGTGATGATAGAACTCAATTTTGCTTCTCTGAGCGAGTGTTAGATTCAGTACATGATGATTTTAAGAAGAAACAAGAGACTTATTCTTTTATACTTGATGAGGAAGTCATTGGTAGGAACAATGATAAGGAAGCAATCATAAAGCTTCTATTGGATACCAACACCAAAGAGGATATTGCAATAATTTCCATAGTTGGAATGGGAGGATTGGGAAAGACTACCCTAACTCAGTCTGTTTACAACGATCATATGATTGCAAATCATTTCGAGTCGAAGTTATGGGTGTGTGATTCTGAAGATTTTGATGTAAAAAATTATGATTGCTTCCTTATCATTGTTCCTACCAATGGATTCATTGCAAAGTGAACTTAGACAACAAATTGATGGGAAGAAATATTTGCTTGTGATGGATGATGTGTGGAATGAGGATCACGAGAAATGGGCAAGTCTGAAAAGATTGCAAAGTGAACTTTATTGCCAGAAGGGATTCGTCACCTCCATGGTTTACAATTATTAAATATTGTCAACTGTCCCATATTGGAAGAAAGGTGCAGAAAAGACACTGGAGAAGACTGGCCTAAAATCGCCCATATCTCGGAAGTATTCCTTTTAGGCGTGCTTCAATGAACTTGAATCAGGTATGATCTGCTTAGAAATTTTCTTTTTTTTTTTAAACAAGGTAACCACACCTGTCCCTAGGCCAGGCACCAGAGACATCGAAGGAGTACGTCACAGGTGAGATCTGCTTAGAAATTTTCTTTGTTATTCTCTAAAAATGTCATAACTCTAAATCCTCATTTCAATTTACTTTTCTACTCTTTTTCTTTTCTACAGAAAGTTCAACGAGAAGAATCTGCCACTGCCTTGACCCCAAAGGTTGTTGAAGCTTACAATTAGAGATGATTTCTCACGAAAAAATCATACAAAAATTCATCAAATCACATTCAGGTATGACATATAGCTAGCTCAAACTCACACCAGTCCCACTTTTGTTTGTTTTTTTTTTCCTTGGAATATTGAAATGGTTTTCAATATGTGACTAGCTTTATGAGCAGAGATAAAATGTGGAACGACTTCCAGTCTCATGGTTTTTACATAATTAGTTTTGTTTTGGTGATCATTGTATAATTTTGGTCAATTTCTACAAATGAAGGATGAGTTTTTTTTTTTTTTTTTACAGTAGGATGAGTTTGTTTTGAATCTTAATCTATGTGTTGGGATGCAAACAAAATATTTCACATTGGCCAGACGAGAGGAAGATCATTAGTATATAGTGATGACAACCATCTCCATTGTGTGAGGCCTTTTGGGTGAAACCAAAAGCAAAATCATGAGAGTGTATGCCCAAAGTGGACAATATCACACAAATGTAGAGATTCGTGTAGGGTTGTCATCCTTATCACTATGCTTTGTTTTTATTGCTGAATATTATAAAGGAGAAAACCTTCTTCTTAAAAACACACAATATGCCTTTTCGTTTTTTTTTTCGAACTCCCACAAGCCCCACCTAATGAAACTAAAGAATGATAAACTTGTTCTTTTTTAATCTTACAGTGTTTTGCATTTGCTTCTGAATAGAAATGAGAAGAGCATCTGTTGTATAACGATGCAACTGGAGGAAGGAAAGAGGTTAGGTTATCTAAAGCTACATTAATGAAGTATTTATTTTCATATGTACATTTGTTGTTGGTGTGTTTTCTAGTTGTGATTAGAGTGAACGTGGAGACTTTGACTACAGTCACGTGGTTTTTTACTCCTCAATTTGGGGAAGTTTTTCCACGTTAAAATTGTTGGTGTTCTGTGTTTGTTTATTTTGTTTTCTGCTGAAACGGTAATTCGATAGCCAAACGTGTTGAACCCATTGACGAGGTCCAATGAATGGTTAAAACGATACGTTTAGTTGCCTCGACTCTTGGCTCTGCCTCCATATCTCTAACTTGACTACAACCTTTTTGTATGTTTCTTAAAGGTTTCAGTTCAAAAACTAACAATAGGGGGCAAACAATTTCTTTGAAATAAAAAAAAAGAAAGAAAGAAGTGGAATCAGTCTTTAGACACAAAGCTGACACAATTTGAGAAGAAGCAATAATTTAAATGCATCATTTTGATAGGTTTGGGTCTTAAACAATATTAAAGAATAGTTGAGGGCCTTTATGCAATTAGTTAGAGAGTTAGTTACTTGTGGTGGTTATAAATAGGGAGAGTTGCTTAGTGAGGAAGGATCTTTGAATTGTATGAGAATTAGGGCTTGAGAGATCTTAAGAGTCTAGGGAGGGTCCAAGTACCTCGAATCACTTGGTTTATCGTGTATGTTTGTGATGATTACTAATAGATAGATCGAGATTCTATCACATTTCTTTAAGCCACATTGAAACAAAAGTTTAAAAACTAAAGAAATAAGTGTAAAAAATAATGTGTTGTTCGTTATAGTTTGTTGGGATTCATTCATATTCTCATATATTAGTTCATAATTAGAATTTTCATATATTCGGTTAGTTTAGAGAACTCATGTATAAATTCTCTATTCATACTCAATGAAATATAAGAAATACATTTCTCAATATTCATATACAGTTTCATGGTATTAGAAACTTTAAATTTGTGTATACCTTCATTGAAACCCGAGCCGCTGTTGTACTCTTAGTTGTCGGACCATCCCGACTCCCGAGTACGCAACCAATCGTTTAGTTGTGTTGCATCTCACATCCACGACTCGCAACAACACCTCATGAGTCTCATCTATACACAACCTTCATTCATGAGTTGACTTATGACACTCACTACAAAGCTAATATCTAGAGGAGTGTGAGTTAGGTATATCAACTTCTCAACTAATCTTTTATACATGTTGCCTGTTTCTTAAAAATTTCAGTTCAGCAAACAGTTTCTAAGAGGAAAAAAGTGAATATTTAGATGCAAACCTAACTGACTTCTAGAAGAAATCAAATAACCATCTAAATACATCATTTCATTAAGCCATGTTATAACTAAAGAAATGAAGGTTGTCTTTACTTGGCTCTACCTCCCTATCTCTGTTTTGGCTTCAAACTTTTGGTTGCTTTTTTCAAGATTTATGTTTGTAATTGCGATATACCTTGAACGCATTAATGCCCTGCATATCCGCATTCCTCATTCGCTAATCGCACTCTGCATAGCATTATGTTTCCGGAACGCATTCTGATTTAAGTTTACGCATTTTGTAATAGAGGTTAATGAGAGTGTATATATAAGCTCGATTTAAACCCTAGTCATTGATTATGATGTTCATATTCTGTAATCTGTATTACGCCTATTCTCAATAAAATTATTTTTCCTCTCTACATGCGGACTAGCTAACACAACGTTAATAAACCGCTTAAACCTCTATGTTGTTTTATTCTTCTTTTGCGTTTTCTTTATCTTTACTATCTTCGCTTCAGTTGTTGATTTTTGATCTCATTACAATGTTCAACCAAAGGGAAAACTAGTTTTAGTTATAAAGCTAGTCAAATGGAGAGCCTTTTCTTTTGAAAACACCATTGAGACATTAATTTGTAAACACAATTTAACTGAAAGAATTAAATTTCTTTATTTTTATTTCACTCAAATTTACAATGCACTTGATAAACTCATTGAAGTATCAATTTACATCTCAATTTCTGAAACACGTTAGTTTATAAATTTTGTTGATTGCACAAATTTTATTTGTTAATACATTATTAAAAAAGTGGTTCATTTACATTAATTTTTGTTCATTTTTATAATGTTGCTATGTTTGTAATTTTTAGGGATTTACCTTACCAACACATTATTACATTTGCTGCACAATTTCTAAAGTAATTCAACTATAACACGCTATTTTCTATCAATGATAGAACTCAACTAGTGATAAAATGAGTCTACCATTGAATTAATCTATCAGTGATCGAATTCAATTTTCTATCGATAATAGAAGTCAACCAGTGATAGAATGATTGATATAAGTGATAAGACTCAATTTGGATTTCGTGCTAAAATGAATTACTTTTGATTTTGTACTATAAATGAAAATATTTTGCCATTTTCTTATTATACATGCAAAATCCTCTCAATTTTAAACTACATTTATATTATTCATAAATTCGTTGGGCTAAAATTAGAATATCATTTGAAAAATGTAAGTCATTTGAACTTATATATTTATATTTTTTGAACTGTGTGAACTTATATGCTTATATATGTGTTCAATTTGTATTATATTATATTTTTTACATCTATTTTTTGGATTAAAAAACAATAAATATTTTTTACATCTATTTTTTGGATTAAAAAACAATAAAATGCTGTTTAAAAAAAAAAAAACAAAAAAATATTGTTTAATAAAAACAACAAAATGTGACCTATTTCGAATTGAAACACAAAGATGAGCATAAAAGGATATTGATTAACGTCACCTAGGGCATGTTTGGCTTTGGGAGGATGGGTTGAGTTGTGTTGAGTTGGGATGAGAAGAGAAGATAAGTGAAATAAGTTTATGTTTGGGGGAAGGAGAGAAAAGATAAAGTTATGTTTGATGAGATGGAAAGAGAATGGTTGAAGTTTTTATTTAAATAAAAAAATGAATATTTAATAGTTTTTTAATAATAAAGTTATGTTTGATGCGATGGAAAGTGAATTGTTGAAGTTTTTATTTAAATAAAAAAATAAATATTGAGTAGTTTTTAATATTTTAATATTTAAATAAAAATGTGGGGTTCTCACGTGGAGTTGGGTAGGAGTTGGATGGACTTATGAAAGTTCATGAGACAAACCTGAAATAGAAGTCAAGTCAAGCCAACTCCACCATTTATCCATGGGGCAAACATACCCTAATGAGTACATATAGATTTTAAAAAATAATAATAATAATAATAAAATCATCACACAAATTTAGAGATTTTTTTTAGGCATAAGAAGGAAAAGGAAAGTTGTAATTTAATAGATTCTCAAAAAAAAAAAAAAAAAGAAAAAGTAATTTAATAATTTTAAACGAAGAACACACACCAAAAAATCACTCGGTTCAAAGGATGGGTTTTTGGTTCGCGCCAATTTCCCGACTGTCCCCTTCACAGTTCACCACAGAAACCCTAACCCTTGACTGATCACTTGGATTTTAACGGGATTCATAGCAATTCCATAACTCCAAAGCTCTGTAAGTTTACGCTATGGCGGAATCCGAGCGTCGAGCGAAACGCCCTAGAATTACGAGGTCCGTATTCTCATCACCCAATTTTGGTATCGGTTGAAATGTTTGAGTTTTTCTTCCATTACATTATCTTCGTTTTTTTTTTTGTGTGATAATGGTGTTTGAGCTAGGATTTTGCTTTGCGCACTGTTTTTGACATATGTGTTCATGTTTTTTTTTTTTTTTTCTTCCAACAAGTAAATTAGCATTGCATACATTGTTCTGGAACTATTCATGCCATCCATACTAATCGAGACCAAAGCTTTGTTTTTTCAACTAATTTTCTCGAAAATTCTACAATTTTGAGCTAATAACGGCTTTTTTACTGTTGATTATCGCCGAAGGGTAGGCTAAAAATTGGATATGTAAATAGACGGGTTTTTTGGGCTCAACATCAACATATAGATGATACATACATGGTGAACTCGCCACCACAATAAGGAATAATATTGGGGCTGGAGAGAAATTGAGCCAGAAAGGATATATATCTAAGGAACTGAGAAAAGGATTGTGAATTTTCGGACAAGGCTTAATAAATCTACAGAGGTTTTCCTGTATTTTGATTTATGCAGCTGAGATATTTGTAAAATTCAGAGTTTCGATAACAATTCATTCAAAGCCTCCCAATTGTGAGTCTGTGACCCAATTACTTCAAAATTTTATTTCTTCCAGAATCTCAGCAGTTAGTTCTTGATAGGTAACCCTTGCCTCAGATTTGGATTGCAAAACTTGATGTTCATTTGAAGCTTGAAATCTGGTTGCACTTGCCTAGTCCATATAGCAAGCAATGCCTCTGTTTTACCATTCCTGATTGAGATGAGTGCTTTATCTTCTAGATAAGGGTTTCGTATCTTCACTTGAAAGAAGGGTTTCAAAAACTTCTTGGCACAATTCCAACTGTTAGGAATGTTTCACCACATCACAATGTTTTGCAATCCAAATCTGAGGCAAGGATTGCTTTGGGGATGGCAAAGTGGTTTTAGCCAAAGGTTCATCAAAGGCAACTAGGTTTTAATCTTCGGACGGTCTTGACTCAACATCTCTTAAACAGTTTTTTGAAAAATCAGCCATCCCATGTTCTCCAAACCCAAAGGCACTCTAATGAAAACATGTTCACCAGATTTGGGCCAAATTACACATTCAACGTTTCAACTATCTATCAATCGGACATTATAGAGACCAATGGATCCAATAAATTGTTGCTATGAAAGAATAAACCAGTCTTCTTGATTAGTACAACAAGCATATTAACGAACTAGCAAAGATGGAGTTGGGTCAAGGCAAGCTTCAATCTCTTTGAGGTGTCCTCCAAGAAAAGGGAAGCTCCTTCCTTCTTGATCAGAAAGTAATTTTTGTTAATACAACAACTATGTCTCTCTATTACAATCGAAATAAAACACTAATATCGTCACAAGAATAGGAATTTGCCAGTCGCTAAAACTCACACTTGCAAGTTAAACCCTAGTTTTGATTCAAAGACCAAAGAAGAAAAGTTGGGAAGCTGGTTATTTCTCTAACCTCTAGTCAGATTTGTGGTTCACGACAAAAAAGGGATGAAGGTTAAAAACTTATTGATTGAAAAAGGAAGCTAAGGTTGGAGATGGTTTTTGGTTTGACAACGAGGGGATGTCGGTTTTTGGTTTGACAACAAGGGGAGAAGGACCTGAAAGAGTGGGATTACATTACCACGAACAAGACAATGACCACACGAGAGAGGAGGAAGTTGAAGACGGAGTGTTTGCTTTGATGGCAAAAGGAAGACTCGTGAAAAGCTTCCACGAATGGAACCCACGTTGGAGAAAGTTGAGGTCGAAGTTTTGATTTAACAGTGACGAGGAAGACTCGCAAACTTCCATAGACCCACGCCAGAGTTTCTGGTTTGACGAAGGGCGAAGTGGACAAAGGATGAAGTGGGCTTAGGGGAGAGACGACGGGGCGACTTCGGGCTCGGATAAGGCGACATAGGCTAAACATCAGGGAGGGTGAGTGAGGTTGGATGGAGGAGTTGTATTTTAACTTTTGGTATCTTTATAATCAAAGAGTTCTTTTGGCCAAGAGAACCCTCTTGATGTGTTTTTATATTGTTATTTTCTTTGCTATTTCTTGTGCAAATTGTCCAACATTTTTTCTTCATGTAGTTATGGTTCCCTTTGAGCCAATAGGAAAAACATTTTGTAATCCCTATGAATTTTCCATCATTTAGACGCGAATGGAAGGAGAGATTGATGGAGAAGTTTTGGGAGGGGAAGAAAGATCTCACGAGGAAGAAAAAGTGCTCAAGGGGTACGCGTGGAAGAGGGTGCTCGTGACAGAGACCTGTTGGCAGAGAAGGAGTTCGCAATGGGGTTACCTTTCCCCCTCTCGATGTCGAAGGAGCAGCGCAGGGGAGGAGGATAGATAAGGCGTTTTGCTTTAGTGTTTTCATAGATAGAATATGAGGAGAGAGAAAGTGCTTCCGGTCTCAATTAAGAACGACCAAGTTCCTCTTTTTGAAGTATCCAACATTTAGACGTCCTTTGATTAAAGAAGAACTTACCTAAAAGTTAAAACTGTTGAAAATAGAAAAATAGATTAGGATGAAGGGAAAACTTGTATTAAATATTTTATTTTATACCTTATATTTATAGGCATAATATTTGAGAAATTTGAAAATTCATTGAACTAATGTAGCAATGTTATTTTTCTTATGTAGATTTAGGGTTTAAATAATTTATGTGCAATTTATCTGTTACTTTTGTCTTACATCATGCTAAATACTTTACTTTGTTCTTCAGGGGGGAAGATGATTATATGCCTGGAAGTATAATTGAGATTGAGCTTCATAACTTTATGACCTTTAACCACTTGAAATGTAAACCAGGATCACGTTTGAACCTTGTAATTGGACCCAATGGATCTGGTAAAAGCTCTATTGTATGTGCTATTGCCCTTGGCCTTGGTGGTGAGCCTCAGGTTGGTTAAATGTTAGTAATATATCTGATACCTCCCCAAGGGGATCTTTTATCTAGCTGGTCCTTTAGTATTGATTGGTTGGAATCTTCCTTTCACAGCTCCTTGGAAGGGCGACCAGTGTTGGAGCATATGTGAAGCGTGGGGAGGAGTCTGGTTATGTTAGAATAACCTTAAGAGGGAACACTAAAGAGGAGAAGATTATGATTACGCGTAAAATGGACACACATAACAAATCTGAGTGGTTGTTCAATGGTAAGGTATCCTGTGTATGGTCTATATTTCTTGTTAAATAATGGTCTACATCTTTGTTTTCCTCAAACTTCTAAGTATCTCGTTCATGAAGAGGAGAATAGTCAAGTTGTTCTTACTCGTCTTATAAAAAAGTTCTTGTCTTTTAAAAAAAATAGAAGTTCTCACTTGTAGTCGACAATTTTCAGGAAAAGTTGTGCCAAAGAAAGATGTAGCTGCAATCATTCAACGGTTTAACATTCAAGTTAATAATTTGACTCAAGTGAGTAAAATTTAACCAATTTTTTTCTGAGATATAGATAACCATGCAAGCACGTATGTATATTCATTTGATTTTTATCTTCTTCTTTCTTATATATTCCTGTAAATTAAATTGCTATGTTCTGATTTATTCCCCGTTTCTCTTGTGTGTGAGGGGTTCAGTTTTTACCTCAGGACAGAGTCTGTGAGTTTGCCAAATTAACTCCTGTGCAACTTTTAGAAGAGACTGAAAAGGCAGTTGGCGATCCTCAACTTCCAATCCTACATCATGCACTTGTTGAGAAGAGCCATGACATAAAAAATATTGAACGTGTAAGTTTAAAATAACACGTGTATACTTTTTGGAACTTGTCTTCAGTTGGTGCCTTTTTCCTTTTTGTATGCCCTTTTGAGGTTTTTCTTGAAATTTCATCCCCCCTCTTTAAGTTAAAACGCAGGAGAGAATATAATAATAAACTTCATGTATCTTTTTGCAAACTTGCAACTTCGTGATCTTTTTGGTTTTAGGCTGTTGAGAAAAATGGGGACACCTTACATCAGCTAAAGGCATTAAATGCTGAGCAGGAGAAAGATGTTGAGCGTGTTCGTCAAAGAGATGAACTTTTAAAAAAGGTTTAGATCTTTTTTCCATGAACTTTTACTTTTTATATGTGTGCTTCCATGATTGATGATCGTAACGATCTGCGTGCTGTCATTTGTAGGTTGAATCCATGAAAAAGAAACTGCCTTGGCTGAAGTATGACATGAAAAAGGCTGAATACATGGAAGTTAAGGAAAAGGAAAAGGAGGCCAAAAAGAAGTTGGATGAAGCTGCTAACATTTTGAATGAATTAAAGGAGCCAATTGAGTATGATCACTTGGTTTAACTATTTTTTAGAAATGAAGAAACAAATGAAAAGTTATTTCCTTTTTCAAATTGCAAACCGCCTGACAAAAATCGAACTTACAGTTCAAAAATTAGAGGAAGGAATCAATGTGGTAAAAGTGAGTTTTTTTAGTACAACAGTTGCAGGGTGGGTGGGGGATCGAATCATTGACATTTGGACTAAAAATATAATTCTAGTTGGGTGGTAGAGAAGTGAGATTTAGAAAACTGTGAGAGTACCAATATGAGTTATATAAAGGGATTAGAACTATATGAGAAAGAGGTATAGGGTGTGTTTGGATTTGGTAGAAAGGAATGAAATGGAGTGGAGTGGAGTGGAAGAGTTAATGGTAGTTGGGTAATTAACTACTCATTTGGAAATTTGTGTCATCACTAGTGGTTGAGGTAATTAACAACTCGTTTGGGGATTGATGTTAGTAGTGGATGGGGATAATTAACTACTTGTTTGAGGAGGATTGGTGTTAGTAGTGACTGAATGATAAGTTTGATGGAGGATTTGATGTGGAGTTTGATGGGTGGTTAAGGTGGTTGTTTGGCACCAAATACAAACAAGGGTTTTTTATTTTATTTTTTATGAGAAACAAAAACTTTTCATTGATCAGACAAGTAAATACACCCATAATGGTAATTAGTCATGATTGTCTTTGTTATAAATAGTAGTTAAGGTCTATTGTTTGCGTGGAGCATTTTGTAGGTTGTGGTATTATTTTGTTGCTATTTCTATTTTCTTACAACTTGTTAATTAATATAACTCCGTAGTCCCCAAGGGGGCGACCTCATTTGTAGAGGAGGCTTGCCGGATTTGTTTTTTCTAGTTCTATATTTTCAATCTCTAGTTTTATTTTACTTTTGATGTGTTCTTAGGCTTATTATTGGTTCATTATTCTCTATTTCATTTTGTTGTTTAGTAGTGTGAAAATAATTAAGAGGAATAATTTCTGTGTATTATTCATTTAGAGGAGAGTTTCTTAAATAGAGAAATCTATACAAATAAGGAAAATATATTACAATAGGATAATATCCTTTCTCAATAATATATCAAATACAAGGTAATAATCT
>JBBMEF010000001.1:10161221-10180974 GCA_037832685.1 Sicyos baderoa | reverse complement strand
GGATAATATCCTTTCTCAATAATATATCAAATACAAGGTAATAATCTAGGAGTCTAATATGGAAAATAACCAACAAGTAGCATATCTTTGTATTTTCTCCCTCCCTCTGGAGTTGTATTCAAAACTTTTCATTTTTTTTCGTTTACTTAATGAAAAATGTATCTCTTGTTTCAAAAAAGAAATTACAATGAGGGGCTTACATATTTGGTTATCTTCCTCTTTCTTGTGTATTTTTCTGCTTGATAAATAATAACTAAGAATTGGGTATGTTGGTTAATGTAGTTACATTTACCCCAAACCACCAGCTTAAGTTTTTGGGTTGATTAGTAGTTTAAAACAATTCAACATGGTATTTGAGCAGGAAGTCCTGAGTTCGAATCCCCGGCTAGTCGTTTTCTCCCAATTAAAATTAAATTCCACTTGTAGGGCATTTCTCAAATTTCTAAGCCTAAAAGTGAGGGGGAGTGTTGGTTGATATAATTAAATTTACCCCAATCCACCCGCTTAAGCTTTTGGGTTGATTGGTAGTTTAAAATAATTCAACAGGGTATCGTATACTTGATAAAAACCTTACCTTATTATCTTCTTTATCTTGTATGCTAGTGGTTTGATTTAATTTTTTCATTGGCTATTTCAGGAAGCAAAAAAAGGAAAAGGCAAAGTTGGATGCTAAAACTAGAAAGTATAGTTCTCTCATTAATGACAATCACAAGAAAAGGATGGAACTTCAGGAAACTGAAAACCGTTTGGTATGTTAAAATTTCTGGGTTTTTGAATCTCCCGTGTGTTCTTGGGTTATTCCAACATTTTTTCATTCATAGTAGGGAGTACAAGTGCAAGGAAAATTGAAAGAAATGGAAGACTTAAGGAAACAAGAAGAATCTCTTCAACAGAGAATCTTACAAGCTAAAGAGGAACTTGAAGCTGCTGAATTGGATCTTCAGAATTTGCCTCCTTACGAACATCCCAAGGAAGAAATTGTAAGTTAAATTTGTATATCTAATTTTAACTTTTACAATCTTAGTGAAAAGCTTTTGTCAAAAAAAGAAGTTGAAACTGGACCCACTTCAAGGTTTGATTTTTTGGTACTTGTCATAAAGCAATCAAAGGGCTTGTTCTCTGGATGATATTTGGTCCCTCATTTGATGTAATGTTTCTCTCTTGGCCTTGCGACAAAATGTTTTTGTAATTGTTTGTTAGGTCTGATCTTGCTGGGCTGGAAGCCGTTTTGTAGGCTCATTTCCCCTCTTTTTCGTGGGCTCTTCTTTTGTATGTCTGTGTATTCTTTCATTTTTATGTTAATGAAAGCTCGATATTTTATTAAAAAGAAAATCGAAGGATTTGATCTAGATGCATATTTCTCTATATGGTATTGGATAAAAAGTTGTATTAAAGATTTCTTGATGACCTTTGTACCTTGTATGACTTGAATCTTGTATCGGTTTGTATATGGTTGTTATAAAGTTCGTGGGTTTCACTAGGAAGGGTTGCGTGCTCAAATTTTGGAGCTGGAAGATTCTGCGAGTCAGAAAAGAGTTTTGAAGTCAGAGATTGAAAGAAATATATACCAAAAAAGAAATAGTTTGAGGCAATGCTTGGATAGGTACATATTATATATATTTGATCACTCGTCTATTCAACTTTCTATGGGGATTTATCATCTTATAATA
The DNA here is from genome assembly GCA_037832685.1 of Sicyos baderoa. Lineage (NCBI taxonomy): Eukaryota > Viridiplantae > Streptophyta > Magnoliopsida > Cucurbitales > Cucurbitaceae > Sicyos > Sicyos baderoa. Next base: position 10,179,304 of record JBBMEF010000001.1, on the reverse strand, counting down.
AAGTACCACTTTCAGGTTAAAGGATATGGAGAATACTAATACAAAACTACTACAGGCATTGAGGAATTCTGGAACGGAGAAGATTTTTGAAGCTTATCATTGGCTTCAAGAACATCGCAATGAGTTCAAGAAGGAGGTGTATGGTCCAGTGTTACTAGAGGTTCATAATTTAACACAGTTTTTTTTTTTTTTTTTTGTGTAACTTCTTTATGTCTTTTCCTCTTCATTTTTGGTCGGTATGCTATCTTAGGTTAATGTATCAAATCGGATTCATGCTGACTACTTAGAAGGTCATATTCCATCCTACGTATGGAAGGTACACAATTATTGCTTTTATTAATATTGGACTGACTTCATTTTATCTGCTTGCTTTCAGCTCTCAATTGTATTCTTGTGGTTTTTAATTTAATTTCACTTATGTTTTATTATGCATTTCCTTCTTTTTTTTCTTTTTGTCTCCTTTTTTTCGCCCAATTTTGCATGCTTTTGTCTCTTTTCATTTTCAAAAATTTATTTCCTGTCTAATTAAAAAAAAAATAATATTATTAGTGTTACTGATGGATACCAAACTTTTCCTTGAACTGTTAGAAGTACAAGGGTGAAAGGGGGTTTATGCTATCAATCAACTCAGTACTCGCTTAAAGCTGAGCATGCTTATAGAGAATTACTCTAACTTACATTAGATAGATCAAGACCTGTACTTATAGGGTGAAAGAGTTCAACAATAGAATGATAAGAAGTTAATTAACTCCCGTTCTTTTAATCCCCTTGGCCTCTCTTTTGTTTATTGTTTATCTTCAATGAAACAGACAAATAATTTCTCATAAAAGAAAATTCACTCCTTTTGTTACACAACATGCACCAATTAAGGGGAAAGATAATATTAGGATTCGTGACTCAAGCTACACTCAATTGTTTCTCTATGATCTTCTGGGTTTCCTTAATTGTGGTGGCAATTGCTTGATTTACAGGCCTTCATAACTCAAGATTCTGATGATCGGGACATTATGGTAAAAAACTTGGGTTCATTTGGTGTTCCTATCTTAAACTATGTTGGAGGCGAAAGGCGCACAAATCAGCATTTCGAGGTTTCTGAGGAGGTATATGTCAATAGGATGATAATTGAAGTTTAACATTTGTACTACTTTCTAATTATAAAGTATATTGAATGAACAGGTTCGTGCATTTGGCATATATTCCCGGCTAGACCAAGTTTTTGATGCTCCTGCAGCTGTAAAGGAGGTTTTGACCGTGCAGTTTGGTTTGGAACATTCAGTATGCTTTCAAAACTTTATCTTATGACGTTAAATTTAATATTAAATCTTATAGCCAGTCTTATGAAATCTAGCAAAAAGCTTGTATCAGAAACATTTTTTCTTTTCACTTACTTTAGAATGTTTTTTTTCTTCTTTCCAGTATATTGGTTCAAAGGTAACTGATCAGAAGGCAGATGAGGTCTCAAAATTGGGAATTTTAGATTTTTGGACTCCAGATAATCATTATCGATGGTCTCGCTCTAGATACGGTGGTCATATGTCTGGAAGTGTGGATCCAGTTGATCGCTCACGTCTTCTTTTGTGCAGTATGAATATAGAGAACTTTCCTTGGACTCTTTTTAGAATTTTTGAAAGCTGTGAATTATATGACTTTGATTAACCTATTATTTACTTTTTAGATTTGGATGCGGGAGAAATCGATGAGCTTCGGTCTAGGAAAAGTGAGCTAGAACAGTCTGTCTCTGCCTTGGAAGATAACTGTAAATCATGTCAGAATGAGCTAAGATTGATAGAAGATGAAGAAGCTAAACTTCGCAAACATCGGGTACGTCCAAAATAATAAAAAAAGACCAATTTCTTGTTGTTGAACCTGGGTTATATAACGACCTTCCCTGTGTGTGCTCAAGTCATTAATCATTATAGATTGGATTTAATGTATTAATTGTATCCTGAATAATACAAAATTAACTGTAAAATATTTGCAGGATGACATTTTATTTACTGTGCAACATGAGAAGAGAAAACGCCGTGAAATGGAAAATCGTATTGGTAAGTATTAATAGGTTTATGCAATTTTGATTGTCCATTTTGTGAATACAGGTTTATGCAATTTTGATTGTCCATTTTGTGAATGAATACCGTTTTGGTAATCTAGATCAAAGGAAAAAGAAATTAGAATCTATGGAGAGGGAAGATGACTTGGATACTGTTTTGGCCAAGCTTGTCGACCAAGCTGCAAATTTTAATACTCAAAGGTTCCATTGTGCAATTGAAATTAAGGTGAAGTCTCATATCTTGAATCTTTTTATAATTGTATATAATTTTATATTTTTCTCATCATTGTTTGGAGTTAGCATCAAAGTTTTCAAAGAATCAAAATTGTTCACGGTCATTTATATATACATATATATTTAAACTTGATTTTTTTCATTGACAGAATTTGCTTGTTGAGGCTGTTTCCTCTAGACAGAGCTTGACTAAGACCCATATGTGCTCCATTGAAGTTGAATCAAAGGTAATTTTGAGTAAAAGCTGTTGAAATTTAAAACTTTATTCAAATACAACATTGCGTGCTAAGAATTTCAAGTGAACTTTTGCCTTCAGTTCTCTGTTTATTTTTTAAATTGTATTCTATTGACACTCCAAATTGTTCCATTTCCAGTATTATTTTGTTCTTCGGGATTTCTTTTATTGCTTCCCTAATATTTACTAGTTTCTTATAATTTTACCTTTAGATCAAAGAAGTGGAGGTAAATCTAAAGCAGCATGAAAAGCTTGCTCTGCAAGCATCAGTGCAGTTCGAGTACTGTGAGTTGTGCCCAAATTCTTGCAACTTTTTGTCAGCCTGTTATCTGAAAGATCTGTAGAAATGATTTTTGGATGTTTCTATGTATAAACTGCATATATTTTTGATATCACAGTGTTTTTAAAAGCCCCATAAAGCCCCAAAAAGGCGACATGCTTGGCTCCGCCTTGCTCAGGTGCAGCGCGCAACATAAGGCGCGCGCCTCAAGAGCATTTTTTTTTTTTTTTTCCTTTTAACATCCTTAAAATGTAACCAAACCAAAAAAAAAAGAGAGAAGAAGAAAGATGAAATGTAGGAAAGTTGTATGGGTTAATGTGTGATATTGATATCTCTCTCTATTCTTTCCATTGATGGTTTAATTTACTTACTTAAATATTATCATTATGACATTTTCATTATATACTATTTCTAACCAAAATACTATTTTAATTTTTCAACCAAAACTTTATCTATTATATATTTAAATTTTCAATGTACAATGTATAATATATGTATTAATAAATATTTTCTTTATTATGTGTCTCCTTTTATTTATAAGTCTTTTTGTTTAACCTAAATTTAATAGTTATTGAATTTATTTACTTATTACTTTTTTATTTTATTGGATATTTTAAACTTTAGAGAGTTCATTTATGTTTTTATAGTTAAATAGATTAACACATGTTTTGTGGTAAATATATTTTTTAAAAATATTTTTTTTTATATATAGTGCGCCTTTAATATAAAGCCCGCGCTTTTTTTGCACCTTGCACCTCAGGCTCTAGAGAGTCTGTGCGCCTGGTGCCTTTTAAAACACTTCATACTTCGTCTTACAAATTACTTGTTGACATGAAATAGTTTCAATATTAGAATGTTTCCTTATAATTTATAACAAGACAAAAAAAAATTAGAAACAGTTTCAAACTATTGTTTGCTTTGCTTTACCTTTTCTTTTGGTTCTTTTCAAATGCTTGAAATTATTTAGCTCATTACTGTCTCTTTTTCTCTCTCTCCTCATTTTGCTTATCCTTATTTTTTTTAATTACGTTGATCCTTTTTCCAGGCAAGAAGGAAGTTGAGGACTATCGACAGCAACTTTTAGCTGCTAAGAAGCATGCAGAATCTATTGCTGTGATTACACCTGACCTTGAGAAGGAATTTCTTGAGGTTTACCTGAGTTCTAATTGTCATCTTGAGGAATCTATCAAATGAACTATTTCACAAGAACCAAGGGAATAACTTAGAATGGGGAATTAACTAAAAATGATATCGAACATGAGAATGGAGGAAATGTGTTTTATATGTTATCTCCTCAAAGGAGGTAGGATACCTAACAGATTATATAATCTATGAAACAGAAAATAATATCTACTAAAAGATCCAAGACCTAATTTACATTAAGTTGGACGGTACAAATCAATGAGTCCAAACTTGGATGTAAAAAGAGGGCAAAAGCAATAGTTTGGGGAAGATGTCTGCATGCTAGGACTGACTTCGTACATGCATCAGCTTCCCAAAGCCGGTAGCTGTCTTGTCTCGAATGAAGTGACAATCAAGCTCAATGTGCCCAATCCTCTCTTGGAAGATTGGGTTGTTGGCCAAGTAAATGGCAGCTTGAGTCACAACAAAACAACAGGGCCGGAGATCTGCCAGCCCCAGGCTTGTTTAGTTTGTACTAAAACTGTAAAACATCATGTTGAGAACGTTTTTTTTTTTGCATAGATGGCTACTACAATTGAAGAATTGGAGGCCGCTATTCAAGATAATATTTCGCAAGCTAATTCCATTCTATTCTTAAACCATAATGTGCTTGAGGAATATGAACATCGTCAGCGTCAGGTAAGGTTCTGTCATCTTATTATTAATTTTTTATTGCTTGTGTAGTATGCTTATGATGTTACGTTACAGATAAACACCATTGCACGAAAACTAGAAGCTGATAAACATGAACTGATGAAGTTTATGGCGGAAGTTGATGAGCTGAAGGTATGGATCACTTCATTTTGTGTAGTAGATAAGTTTAGGGAAAACTACATTTTTAGTCCGTAGGTGTGTAGTTTCGATTTGGTCCCTATGTTCCAAAATCAAAATGCTCAATTTTAGTCCTTGTGTGTCTTGAATTTACTTCTTTATTTATTTTCTTTTAAAAATGTAAATTCATGTCAAGACCAAAATAATCAATATATTGAAATTTAAAATTAGTCTTCTCCTTATTCTTGGGCATATATATATATATTGAAATTTAAAATTAGTCTTAGGATGTACATTTTATGAATCACTCTTCCAACTGGTAAAAGATGTGGTAGCGCGCATGTTAATAATTATTCAACAAATATCATGGTAATAATACAAATACCATTTGCAGGGAAATTGGCTCCCAACATTAAGAAAACTTGTTTCTCAGATAAATGTGACTTTTAGCCGCAATTTTCAAGAGATGGCTGTAGCTGGAGAAGTGTTATTGGGTACAGAATTTTAGTGCTCCTGAAAATTTACTTCCTAGAAGGTTTCTTTCTCCTTTCATAATTTGATTGCGGTTTGTGACCCTTAGATGAGCACGATATGGACTTCGATCAATTTGGGATACTCATTAAAGTAAAGTTCAGGTGAGTTTATCTTTTGACACCCTCTATAAGATCTAAATATATTTATTTTTTGTGCTTGGATACTATTTTTGGCCAACTGTATCCAAGTTACCAAATACTTGTGCATCTTAAGAATGGTGGCTGCATCAATAGGAGTTGTATATTAAAATCAAGTATTTTGTGCATTTACCTCTCATTGACTTTCCAGTTTATACTATCATAGAGGCCTTTTGTAATTGCTTCTTATCCAATGAAATTGTTGTGCATCATAGAGGCCTTTTGTAATTGCCTTTATGGCTTAATTTCATACTATCAATGAAATTGTTTCTTATCCAAAAAAAGACTTTCCAGTTTATTGTTGTGCTCAATTCCTCTGTTCAGTCTCAACAAATTCATGATAGCACTATTGTTAAATTTATTCATTACATTTCTTATGTCATGAAATGCTATTAACAGACAAGCAGGTGAGCTCCAGGTTCTCAGTGCGCATCATCAATCTGGAGGGGTATTACAGCTCATTGCAAATTGCAATCTTCTTTTCTTGATTTGAACTAGGTAGCTGTTTTACAATGCTTTTTTTTATTTTTCATTGCTAGGAACGCTCGGTGTCGACGATTCTGTATCTTGTTTCTCTTCAAGACCTTACCAACTGCCCATTTAGAGTAGTTGACGAGATAAACCAAGGTAAGTAGCCATGCAAATATCGTCTACTGGCAGAAACAAGTGATGTAAATAATTTGTACCTTTTGTCTTTTGATAGGAATGGATCCCATAAATGAACGGAAGATGTTCCAGCAATTGGTGAGAGCCGCCAGCCAAAAGAATACACCACAGTGAGCACCAAATACTTCTTAACTTGACAGTTGTTTTGGCCCCACTATGATAACTAGGCTCGTAATATGTCAGGATAGATAGTCTTTTCAGTGTACTAAAAGCTCAACCATCATGCCTTAGCTTAGTGGTCACGAGGGCCGTGGGAATAAAAAAGTAATGGATTCAATCTTTAGTCGTCATTTACCTAAAAATTAATTTTTTACAGGTTTTCTTAACAACCAAATGTTATAGAGTTAAAGTGGTTATCTCGTGAGAATAGTCGAGGTCTACTCATAGATATAAAAAAAGATATATTGAAAGCTATTTTACTTATTAAAGATGAATTTTTTTTTTTTTTATATCCGTGATTGTCCGGGCCAACTTTCACGCACCTCGACTAGTGTCACGGAACATACCGCTTGACCCTACAACATTTGGATGTCAAGGAAACCCTTAGGAAATTAATTCCTAGGTAGGTGGCCACCATGGATTGAACTCATCACCTTATGCACCTCAAGACCCTTTTTGACCAATTGAGCCACTCCATGATGGTTGACTATAAAAACTAAAAAGTTCTTTTTTTTTTTGAAAATAAAAGAACACTGAAAAGTTTCTCTTAAGTCTAAATATTGCTGTCCAGGAGTGGCTCAATTTATTTCTAGATCTCTCACTCAACCAATGACCTTCTGCAGACTGTTATAAAAACTATACATTTCTTCATGCTTTAGTTTGCTGGTTGAGTTGATAACTCTCGTCTGAGTAGAATAAGTTAGATCTATGATTCTCTAGTTGCTCTAAATATATATGTAACGAACCAACGATTATAGCTTACATCAATCTTTTTCAGGTGTTTCCTACTTACTCCAAAGTTACTCCCAGAACTGGAATATAGTGAGGCCTGTAGCATTCTTAATATAATGAATGGTCCTTGGATCGAACAGCCCTCTAGAGGTTTTCTTTTTTTCCCCTTTGCTTTGTTTCTCGAGTAATATCGATCACGATCGACAACCCGCTTAGTAAAACTTTTGTACCACAGCATGGAGTAATGGAGATAGCTGGGGAACGTTGATGAACTACGCAGGAGAAAGCCGATGTTGATTGACGATGAGTGGATTGTCGTGCGAAGGAAGGTGAAGTTCGATTATAGAGGTCTCTCTATAAAGTAAGCCATGCTCTTTCTCACGATAATCGCTGGGGCTAGTCTCCTAAAGGATTGCAATTTAATTTGTGCATTCATTTTGTATAGTTGAACCAGCCTGCCTTCTTTAGATAGTTATTGTATCTTGATGATGTTTGGGAGCTGAAGTTTCATCTGCTTCTTGTTAAGTATTTCTCATGGTAGCACCTTCTACTAAATTAGCTGTGCAATGAGTCAGTGAAAACAATTGCATTTTGGATCCAACTCATTTACACACTAGTTGCAACTTTCTAGACTCAGTTTTTTTTTTTACTAACAAAGATAAGTAGTTAAGAATTTGATTGTAATGTCAAGTGACCAAATAATTTCTGTAGATTGTTTTTTTTTTAATATACATTTATAATTTAACAGGTTTGATCATTAGTCAGATTACCACACCAGTGATTTTTTTTTTTTTTTAAATAGATTTATCACAAATTGATGTTTTTATAAATTTCAAAATGCTTAACCGTCTTTGAATCAATAATTAAGTGCACCTGTTATTTTAGTTTCAACTGGTTAAGATTTTTTATATGTTCCCATTGGTTAACAATTATGTAAAAAATGGCCAACAAACAGCATACGTCTGTAAAAGAAAAAATAGCCCACTCCTAAAATAAAGCATGATTTTATAACTAAAAGGTTTGAGGTTATCTTTCGCATCTCCGACTTTCAAATATTGTACTGACTTTCAAATATTGTACTAACAAGAAGTAATGTGATTCAAAATATATATTAATGCATAAACATAGATATGGCTACAAGCTAACTAGGATGACCAAATCAATAAAATAAAATAAAGGGGATTTTGCATGTATAATAAAAATAAGAGAATTTACCAAACTATGATGACCAAATCAATAAAATAAAAGGGATTTTGCATGTATAATAAAAATAAGAGAATTTATCATCCACAGCCCATTCTACCTCTTGTATTATATTTATTGCACAATTTCTAAAATAATTCATTTATAGCAGATTTTTTTTCTAACACTAACTAATGATAGAAACTCAATTTTGAGTTCTATCACTCATAGAAAATTCAAGCAGTGATAGAATGCGTCTATCATTGATTGAATTCTATCACTAATAGAACTCAACCAGTGATAGAAGTTAATTTAGATTTTCTGCTGCAAATGAATTAGTTTTGATTTTGTGCTATAGACGGAAATATTTTACCTTTTTTTGCTATACATGCAAAGTCCCCTAAAAATAACAATATTTTCATCTATAGCATAAAATTAAAATTAATTCATTTATAGTAAAAAAATCTAAATTAAGTTACATCACTGATTAAGTAGACTCGGTTCTATCATTGATAAAAAATTATATATTATAGATGAATTATTTTATAAATTATGTTGTAAATATAAGACAAGAGTAGAATGTGTTTTTGATGGTAAATTTCCTAAAATAAATTATTAACCCATCAAGAACTACAATTTGTTAGTTTTTATCAATATCATACTTTTCGCCAATTATTAAACATTTCTATCATTGACCATTCTATTATCATTAATCATTCGAAAGTTCACAATTCAATCCCTCACCTCACAAATGTCAACTAATATATGCCTAGTTTTAAAATGGGTACTATATTGTTTTCATCCTTGTATTTCACACTTGTTCTTTAAAACTTGCCCAATGGATGTAAAGTTTCCTTCCAAGTTCAGCTCTTTATACTCCATTACTTTTTGTCCCAAAAAATCAATGAGAAAAATATTATAAACTAACAAAAATTGAGAAATAAAGAATAATCAGATGAGGTGAAAATATTGATACTTATAATCACAACAAAACTGAGCTACTTTGAATCAGTTCAGAAACAAATGAATATGCAGTTTCCAAGTTTCAACTACTCTCCAACCCAAGATAATCATACATGCTCTCTTCATTCTTCAGACACCATAGCAACTTTCTTACCATCTTAACCAAACGTTCGGCCGTTGAAAACGATCAAAAGTCGCATCCAAAAGGGCTGAGATTAAATAAATTGAAGAAGACATTTACAGGTTTGGAGTAAAATTCCTCAAGCTTTTGATGATGCAATCTTGAAATCAAGTACTTCCCTTATGTTTAACCGGATCGAAGGCCCCATCGACGAGCATATATGCGCACTCTTCCAGTATACTCCTTTAGCACCTGTTGGCTTGTTTACTTCTACTGATTTCTGTTAGATTAATGTGAATCAAGACAATGAAGACTAGTAAATTTTAGAAATGAATGGAGTTCTTGTGAATTTGAGATTGGAAAAGAACATACTACTGCAGCAAGCAAGTTTACAGCGAGGTCGTCTTCAGAAAAGTCCGCCTTTCCAAAGGGTAAGTGAACAATCCCGGTTTTATCCGCTCTGTATTCGACTTTTCCCTGCTTAAATTCTGCGATAGCCTGAAAGAGGACAAAACTATAATCAGTCAATATTACAAGTAAACCCTTCCCCGTTGCTAATATATGTATGAAATTATCTACACTTTTATTTTCAAATTGTAATGCATACAAATGTAGATGGATCTAATCTATACCTGAGGTATATTTGTTGTAACAGTGCCAGCTTTTGGATTCGGCATCAGTCCTCGAGGTCCTAGAAGCTTCCCTAGACTAGCAACCTGGGACAAACAGAGAAGACAGGTAAACAAATTATTTGTTCATTTATAGTTGCCACAACTAACTAAAGTATCTCAAAATCGTCACCAACTCCGAAAGTGAACACCAAAACATTCGCACATATCAGTTATATTTCTTTAAGCTTCATTCTATTCAGACTCTTTTACTCTGTGATATAAACACAACACCGTATCTTGGCTTAATTTCGGTCGTATTAGTGTGAGAGGTAGCCAAAAATAATTTTCTTACAAGCATGGAAGGGGAAATTATTAATTTCATAGGAGAAAATTAGGATTGTGTTTGGTGATAGTTTCAACTTAAATGGGAAAATGTACCTCATAGCTATTGATAAGTGATATTGTTGTTAGAATAGAAATACTTATCTTTGGAAAGCCACCATAGTGTATGATAGGAAAAAGCTGTAAGAACCATACCTTGGGCATCATATCTGGTGAAGCAATTAACTTATCAAATTCCATGAAACCTCCTTTGATCTGTTCTATCAAATCCTCGCCTCCCACCAAATCTGCTCCCGCATTTTTCGCTTCGTCGAATTTTTCACCTACATGATTCAGAAAGCAATGAAATGATATGAATTCAGAGAGAGAATAAAAACTGAAGAAGAAACAGATATAAAGCAGATACAAACAGCATACTTAAAAAAGTAACTCAGCATATGGCCAAAATAAGCTGAATTTCAACATTCACAGTTGACTAGCAAGATGGGAATAGATCGAAAGAATCCATAGATAAAAACCATCATAGGTTGGCCTAGTGGTCAAAAAGGGTCTTGGGGATCTAAGAAGTTATAGATTTAATCTATGGTAGTCAACTACCTAAAAATTAATTTCCTACGAACTTCCTTGACACCCAAATATTGTACGATCAGACAGTGTATCCTGTAAGAATAGTCAAGAGCCCGGACACTCATGGATATAAAAAAACAAACAAACAAAGATTAAAACAAGAAGAGTTAAAAAGCCATAAATCCAAGCGTTCATCTCATTATCTCCACTCGAATTATTGCCAAACTGATTACAAGGAAGAAAACCGACTTATCGGTATTAGCCAATGACTGCAAAGCTGTATGAACAAACAAATATTTTCATTTTTCAAATACCATGTATCAAACAGGTCGCACAAGAACAAGTAATGGCTAACAAGTAGGAGATTCACTCATAAAATAATAAATAGATATGCATATAAACAGACCTAAGATAGTTAAAGCAATTTCACTAACAGAGCCATTTTCAACCAAGCAAGCACACCCTCCTTTCGAATCGAGGATTCTCCACCATATACTATCAGAATTGCAAACACTATGAAGACAGTATTACCCGTTAAAGTTCGTATAACTAGTTGCATCAAGGTCTAATATTCTTTTCACAATGCTCTTTCAATAAGGAAACAATGGTTCATCACAAGTGAAAGAAATAAAACAAGAAATCGTTGAAAATTCTGGTTACTTCTACCATTGAATATTATAAGTTATCTTCCAATGAAAATAGCATTTAAGTTAAATTTATTAATTACCTTGAGTAAGAACAGCTACCTTGACTGTCTGTCCAGTTCCCTTTGGCAGATTGACCTATAAGAAAAGTGAGCATTTGTGATGAAGGACGCCGATATAGTACAATCAAGTAGCGGGTTGGACTTTAACTTTATTTATCAATTATCATACAGTTACAAAGAAACCTTACTGTTGCTCTCAGCTGTTGATCATTATATTTGGGATCGATGTTTAATCGGAAATGTGCTTCAGCAGTTTCCACAAATTTCGTGCTAGACATTTGTTTCAACAAAGATATAGCTGTTGTCAGATCATACTCTTTTTTGCTTTCCCTCAATTTTTGAATTTCCAGGAACCTCTTTGATCTGGTCTGCATGATTTCAGAGATAACTTTCATGTTAGAGCTGATGCAACAGTAAGACGAGAAGGCGGAAAATACATATTCTAATAGAATACAGCTAACAATATGAATTAAGAGTAATGCACATTAATTTGTAGACACCCCAATTATATCTCCACTCCTCCGATTTATTCTGGTGTGCAGCCTAGGGACAGACCAGTGGTGCCCCGGTTATTAGGGGAGCAAAGCTCCGACTCCCCGTCATCAAACAAACAAAAAATGCACATATTGTTTATGGACCTCTCTTTAAATCTACGGTCTGGCTCAAAATAGAACTTGGAATAAAATAAGATCAAACAGAAAACATATCCAATCCAATAACTAGCTGCAAAGGCTGATGCTACAGAGAAGCAACCCAAAAAAAAAAAAAAAAACACAGAATAAGACCGCCCAATTGCTAAAGTTTTGTTTCAACTCCAATGGATCACAGTCGACAAATGAAGCCATAATCGTAAATAGACATCACAAGAACTATTACTCCTAGAAGATGCTAAAACTAGAAAAAGAACAAACAATCCAAGAAAACTTTTAACTAGAGGTTGGACAGTAGTTAAGTAAATTCCACTTCCAGTACTGAAACTAATATATGGTGACAATAGAAGGAAAAGAACCAATGAACAATCTTTCTACAGGAAAACTTGGAAAGGCAGAGCTAACAAAAAGAGCAGTCCACTAATGGAATCTATATTTCCTTTACAGGAAGTAAGGTTCCATTTAAAGGAATCATTTTACTTAGAAACAATTCTTCTTCTTCTTCTTCTTTTTTTTTTTTTTTTGAAACAATTCATCTCTTGAGACTGCATACACGGCCCTTCATAGGACATACTTTTGGGTCTAACTCAAAAGTGATAAACCCAATCATCATGAATTGATGTCGCGGTTAAGAGGGTCCAGATAATTAGGAGTTTATGAGTTCAATCTTGTTTGCCACCTACTTAAAAATTAATTTCTTTCAAATTTTTCTTGACAATTAAATATAGTAGGATCAAGCGATTGTGAGTGAGAATAGTCAAGATACACGTTACTACATAAGCTAGCCTCGACATTTATGGATATAAACAAAAAGAATTTCTGGGATTAATCCATGCTGCTTAAAAACTAATTTCCTATAAATTTCCATTGTGAGTGAGGAGAATCGAGGTACACCTATCTGCGTAAGCTAGTCTCGACAAACAAAAGAATTATAAACTCACCTAAAAAATTGAACCCCAGAAAACCATTCTAATTAGTGAAAAACAAACAGAAAAACAAAAGGAGAAGTCCCAAGACATACTCCATCTCCACAAACAGGCAACAATCTCTAAAATCAAAACCCCAAATCAGTAACAAAAGCAAAAAAAGAACCTAAAACGAAGCAAAACCCAGCAATGAAACACGAAAACCATATCCAGAGATTAAAGTGAAGGTTACCCTGTCCCTTTTAAGAGGCAATGCAGCCTTGCCCCTCTTAATCTTGGGCACGACGGAAGAAGCCGATCCATCAGTTCCCTGTTCCACAGCCTCAGGCGCCGCCTCTTCAACTTCGGCAGCCAAAGCGGCGGCGGCGACCAAATGAACCCTACAATCTCGCCTGAGATTAAGGGCGGCCCAATTGATGGGGGTTCCTCCTCTGCGCTGGAGAATTAAGGGGTGGGATATGGAAATGGGTCTGAAGGAGAGAGGGGAAGGAAGGTCTTGGGGGTGAATTGAACAAGTGTGGGCCATTGCACAGTGCAGAGTGGCCATTGCCATTGTTGTTGGGGAAGAAAGAGCTCTGAATCCAAGAAGAAGAAGAAGAAGAAGATTATGGTAGAGAGGCTTATGAAGATATAAATGGAAGAGATAAGAGAGCTGCTTCTGCTGCCAATAGTAGAACTAGAAAGTGAAAATCTAATGCTTTTTTTTTTTTTTTTTTTTTTTTTTAATTATTGCATAGAAATTGAAGTGAAAAAACAACAAAATAAGGTGAATTTTTGGGTCCTATCTTCTTCATCATTCCAAGTTTCAATTTCACCCCTAGATTTTGTTTATCCTTTTTTCTTCTTGGGTTAAATTAAAGATTGAATTTTTTTAATACAAATTGGAGAAAAGGGTACCAACAAATTTTACCACAGATATTCTTAAATAATGTAAGTGTCAAATATTAAATTTGGGCTCAACTCGTAATTGTGGGATTGAAATGAATTAACACCAAACAAAGTAACCAACTCCATCATTGAACCTCGATATTAAAGATTGAATTACTTATATAGTAATGTGTATAATTGGTAATCAAAATTCAATCATAATGGGCTTAAATTTCTCCCACTTCATTTTTTTAATAATTTCTTAAAAAAATACTCATTACTATCTCTTGTGCATATATTTCTATCAATTTTTTTTACTTTAACACTATTTAAAATGGGAAGATTTAACCTATAACATTTTTGTTACTTTATTGTAGTGATAGTAATTAGTAATAGAGTCTCTTTTTGGTACAAAATATTCCTATCATGACATAATTATATACTCATAATTTCATATTTTTGAAGTTGTAATACCATGAAGTTATTTTTCCAAGTCATGATTATAAGAGCCAAATGTTTCGTATGAAAAGTTAAATACAACTGAAATTTTATAATTATAAAAAAAAAATGGTTATATATGAGTATGTTATATTTATTGTTGTATCCAATTTTAGTGTTATGAAATTATTAATATTTATATCATAATGGCCTATTATTATTTATTTATTTTGATAATCACGAACTTTACTCAACTACAAATTTGAGGAAGGACATCCACGTTGTTAAGGTTCGAATTAAAAAACAAGAGGTACTTTTATATAGATAACTATTTAGTTTCTGGTTTTTATTTTTAAAAATAGTTAGTTAATAAATATTTTTTACAAGGATAAGTATCTTATTTTGCTATATACTAATCACCTTAGTTTATTAATTAAAATATTATGATTTGCTTGATCGCAGATTAAAAATAGTATGATAACTATTTAATTTCTTATTTTTATTTTTAAATCGTTTCCGTTGATAAATGAAATGCTACGATATCAACTACCAATGGATGAATGAAAATAATTACAAATTCCAGTCCAGTTGAATTATTTATTCATTAATATGATGTCAATAACCATTCATTATGACAAACAATACTAGATCGTGATAAATTGTTTGTAGAGCCTGTGAATCGACAAATATCATTATGGAAAAAATAAAAATAAAAATAACGTTACTCTGAAAAATAATCTGCAAGCAAATCCAATTACATTCTTTTTTAGATGAAACTGATAGAGAACACCGCTAAAAGAAAGATCAAGGATAACAATAATCAAAATTGCTTGCACAATCACTTAAAATCGAATGCAATTAATATTTTCCATACCTACAATTTATTTATTTTATATATGTGTGACTGTCTGAGTCAACTTGCGCACACCTAGACTAATGTCACGAGACTACTGCATGACTCTACAACATTTGGATGTCAAGGACCTGCCAACAAATTTTTAAAGTTTGGCCAGTAATTGAAGCTATTATATGAAGTTAAACAAACATAGGCATGAAAGATTGTTCAACTTCAAATAAGGTAACAGATATATCTTCCCCAATCCCCACCAAGGAATACTCAAAGTGCCACTTTTTAGTTAACAAACCTATATCCTATAATCTTTGAGAAAATTATTGTTTCCAACAACAAAAAGAATCTTTAACTCAAGTCCCAAAAAACCCACTCTTGTAAACCATAGGTTCATATCATAATAAAAAGGTGAGAGATATCCATGGGATCCAAAAAAGAGGATGGAAAATAGCTAAGGGAATCACTCCTATGACACATAACTTAACAGATGGAGCTCTATTTTGTAACTGGTTGTGCTCTGACTTTATAGTTTATAATTATACAATGAAATTGTTTACTATCGAAAAATATCACGAGCTTCCAGCACCCAACTGGCTAAAATATTTTGCATTTCTCACTCCTCAAATTCTAAACTACTCAACAAAAACTAACAACATATGAGACTTAGATCTAAGGATCCCACGACTTCTTATCTTTCCCTCGAAAGTAACATATGATTTTGATGAGAGAAAACTCAATAGACAAGACAAGAAACATCGAGTGAGAGAATCGCCTCCACCGTGGGTCTATACCATGTGAGCAGACATTTCATCTAATATATAGAAGTTTAGAGAAAATCACACAACACCATTCACTACGTTGTCGTAGATTATGATAAAGAATGTAACTTTCTAAGGCTACCATACAAATTACAACCCACCTCTTCCCATTTACCATGACGTTAAGAATCAAACCATTAAACCATCCAAATTCCAACCCTATAAAACCACCCTCCAAAAGCTAATATATTTGGGAAAAAACTGAAAGATCGATAGGTAGGAGGCCAAAATTGCAATCATACTACACACAATCCGGATCCGTCCTAAATGAACACAGAAAACTTACCCGGTAAAGAGAAAAAGACAACCCCAAATGCAGAGATAACACAAATAAGTACAAGTCTAGCACTTAAAAATAGTTCAAATATAACCAAATGGATTAGTGATGCAATGGTTTCATTGTTTAGTTGTAAACCAATTCAACACCAGCGTCACAGCAATCCCGAGAATTGGTATTTGTCCCCCTTCACCCGATATATACTAAAAAAGAAAAAGGAGAGAGTGCAAACATATCACATGAACGGTATAGCACTAAACAGATACCGAACTTAAGGCCAGTGGAGTTTCTCAAATCTCAGCCATGGTATTAATCAAACAAATGCATCAGACAAGAGAGTAAACAAACAAGAACTGTATATCCACATTGCAAACTTATCAGTTCAATCAAATCACAAACAAGTTATCCATATTTTATCAAGAAAAAAACACTTATCACAAAGATAAATTAACCCCACCTCTGATCCAGCTTTCTCATGGATTGCCTTTAGACTCTGCTTTCACCGGATCACTGCCGGAACAGCACCCGCCGCCATGCTGATGTACATGCCCATGCCCATGCCCATGATGGTGATGATGATGCCCATGATGGTGATGGTGATGCCCAGTCCCATGAATTTGCTTTCCTTTAAGCTCCTTCCTCATATCATAAGCATCCTCCCCATCAGCGTAGTACTTAGCCTCAATATCATGGATCTTATACTCCAAAGTCTCAGTATACAACTTGAACGCCGCCCTGTTACTCTTCCGCACATGAAGGGAGACGTATTCCGCTCCGTAAACCTGCTCCATGGCATTCTGAGCGGCGCGCATGAGCTTGGTAGCTAAACCGAGCTTCCGATGCGTTCGGAGCACGGCGAGGGAGGTAATATGGCCGTGGCACTCGTTGCTTTCTTCCTCCATTTTGGCGAGGACGTAGCCGACGATCCGGGCGTTGTAGTCTTCGGCGACGTAGAGAAGCTGAGGCCAGGAGAGGATGTGGTAGAAGTAGTATTTCATCTGGTAATTCTCTGGCAGGCAGAAGAGATTGCAAGCTTGCATTGCTAGAAGGTCGTCTATGGTTGCTTTACGTATGCAGACCATGGCTTCACCGGTGATCGGAAATTTCAGCCGGATCGGCGAGAGGAGAATTAGGGTTAGGGTTTGGGTTGAAGATGGAAATCGACGATGAAGAAACAAATGGCAACTGGGAAGGGTGTTTTTGGTATTTATTCTTTGGGCCATGAGGATTTGGGCCTCATCATAAAATTAGTCAAATTACTATTTTCAACCCTTTAGTATTTGATATTTATTATTATCTTTTAAATGAGTCAAATTACTATATATTATGAAATAGATGTTCCTTTACATAAACTATTTCTCATAATTATTTTTTTTTAAGATGATTCATAATTAGGAGTGGTGGATCAGAACTGATGACCTGGTCATAATAATTAATTTTTAATATAGCGAATATACATTTTTTTAAAAATTTATCATACATTTTTTTTTAATTAATAAATGGGAGGCCTACGTTCGTCTCAAATCCTAAACTCCATATAGTACGAAAGTTTAGTTTGAGTTTAAAAAAAATTATAAACCAAAGTCAAATTGGTACAAACATTCTTAGTTAAATTAAAAAAAAATATATATATATACTGTTATAAATAAAACTCAAAAAATGACAGAAAACAGATTTGGGAATGAAGAAGAATTTTGTGGTAATTTACTGATAAGAAATGGCCTCTTAAATAGGCATTACAATTTAGCATGAAAAACTAACTCCCACTAAATAACAAAGTGACCC
>JBBMEF010000001.1:10108579-10145736 GCA_037832685.1 Sicyos baderoa | reverse complement strand
GATAGATTTGCAAATATTTTCAAAAAGTTGCTATTTACTCAATTTTTTTATCTTATTATAATATACATGCAAATTCCTCAATTTATAATCTTCCTTCATACTTTTTTTTATGGACTTCCTTCATAATTATTAGCCTCATGTTTTAAGACTTATGTTGCAATTTTGATTGATCTGAACTTAATCTTTTTCATTTCATCACAAATTTAACATCAAGCAACTAGAAGTTTGCCTTCCCAATCATGTCGATCAACATATAAATTTAAAACTTAATTGATATAAGATAATAAACAATGGCATTATTACAAGTAAGAAGAAAGAGGAAATTAATTGGAAAAGAAAAAGAAGAATTAATCTATCTTAGAGAAATTAATAGGTAGAGGATATTATGAAGAACTAGGATGAGTTGAAGGAAGAGGGGTCCCTTGAAGGAAGTGTTTGATGAGTGAGAGTGCTCTTCTTGGTTGGTAGCTTGGCACTTCATGCCCTGCCCCTCTCACTGTAGCTAATGTCAACTCCCCTTCATATACTTCTGCATACCCTCCCACCTAAAATCAATTCAAAAAATTTGTATTTTGGTTATTTCAGTTTCTTATGTAGAGAGATTGATACCATACAAAATGTTCTTATATAAATTTTTAGCTCCACAACATTTATCATCAATTTCATCAATCTCCTACCTTACAAAGTGTTAGAAATAATAAATCGTTTGAATGTAAATTTAAAATGAGTACTTATTCTGAGTAGTTAAAAAAAGAATGACCAAAGATGAATGATTAGAAATGAGTGATTAATAATTGTCAGAAAAAAAAAGAAAAAATGAATAATTACTCCTTAAATATGGTAAATAAACACCCCTTCGAGACTAAATCCGCGCATACTTACAACACGATTATGCATAAATTTTAGGTAAAATAAGAGTGTGAAAGTACCTCATTAGCAACAAACCAGGGATACCAAGATTTCTTGACTGGAAGTTTCATTGTGTCGATGGAATATTTGGTTGAAGTAATTGGTACTCTCCCATCAAAGTCGCCACTGTACACAAACAACAATAATCACAAATACACATAATTAATTATTACACTTTTCTCATCAATCAAAATTATAAAAACTATCCAATAAAACATAATCATTATATTAATATTCCACTTCCAATATTATTTTGTGTTTTCATATTTATTATCTCCATCCAACCCATTTAGTAATGATTCTGTTTTTGGTTTTTTTTTTTTTCAAAGCAAATATGATTTCTTGCTAAGAATTTTAACAATGTAAACCCAAACACAAAAACAACAGAAAAAACAAACTTCCAAAGGTTGAAACTACCTGAAAACCCAGACTCGCAAACCGCTACTCATGAACTCCCGCAGCAAAGGAACGACGGTGGAAGCGCTATCGGTCCACTCACTAATGACGTCGCTACACGGCTCCCAGTCGTACGAAAGCTTGGTGACATTGGCGTGCATCGCGGCCTGAACCTCGGCCCGGTTCAAGTAGGCATAGGTGTAGTAATCAGTGCAAGGATCGAAGTTCAACACGGTCGCCTTCTTCGGCCGATCCGTGAGGGTGTTGTTACGACATATTGGATAGTAGATGTTGTAGATGTCCACCACGCCCGTGTTCATGTCCACCATGTTCGACGCTGCTATGCATTTTCGGTTCTGCATTGCCGCGTCTCCTGAGAAGTTGCAGTACTTTTTTATGTCAGCCGCGGTTCGGTCTGCGATTAGTGCGTGGCTCGCGAAGAAGTCGTACATTCCGATCTGGTCTGTTTCATCGTTGATCACTGCGTTTCCGATCTGTAACAAAATGAAAAGAGGATCATAATCGATCATTTATTTTCAAATTAACATCCTCACAACTTTTAATCTATGGGGAAGGTGCCAAAAATGTTAGTGTATTTTTTATTTAAACAAATGTAATCATGTCCTTGAGGTTTTTTTGTATTTTGTATTTTATGGAGAGGGTGAACTTACGATAATGCCCTTGAGGTTGACGATGTTCTTGCCAGCCTTTTTATTATGTGAGAGAATGGTGTGAGCCAACTGAGGGACATAATGGCCGGCGTAGCTCTCGCCGGCGATGTAGAAATCCCGGTCCTTGTACTCCGGGAACCTCTCCAGCCAGTTCACCAGAAACGCGTAGTTGTTTTTCGCCGTGCTCTCGTCCCCGTTGCTCTTGTAATCCGACGTCGTATTCGAATACGAGAACCCAACCCCCGCTGGCGACTCCAAAAACAACACATTCGCAGCTACAAAATTAATCACCTAATTAGCTATTGTTTGTTCTCCCTCCTTTTTTTCTGTTTTTTTTTTCTTTCATCCGAGCAATCTTTAAAAAAAAAATTATATTTCTTCTATTTTGTTTTAAAATATTGCCAAAATTGAAAATAAGATTAAAAAAAAAAAAACACACAACTTCAATTCAAAAACTTATCATAAAAACCAAGTTTATAAAAGTACAACATCTAAATTTAAATACTCTGAAGTTTATTCTACAAATAGGAATAAACTCAAAGGTAGGAATTAATGTTACATTTTTTATATAAAAAATAATATTATTAATAATTAACACAACAATTGAGATCGGAGGTGCCACCAATAGTCAATAGTTCGACTGTATAAAGGTGTATGAGCTAATTAGGAAGGTTGAGCTGTTTTTATTTTTTAACCAAAAGAAAAGGTTTTAATATTGAATAAATTACCTAATAATATTTCCTAACAAAAAAAAACCTAATAATATAAATATAAATTCCTATATAGGGGTATATTACAATATGGCAAAAAAAAAATGGTATAAATAGCAAAATAATGAAAATATTTGCAAATATAGCAAAAATTAGATTTATAAACTCCATCAATAGTGTCTGATAGGGTCCAGCAATAGACTCCCCATCATTAGTGTCTGATAGACTCCATCAATGATGTTTGATAGAGTCTATCAAAAGCAAAATTGCTATATTTATAATATTTTTAAAAAATTGCTATAATTTTAATGTAGAGTCCAAAATTTGTTATAAGGTGCAAATTCTCATATATATATATATATATATATAATTAATCCGTACCGTGGTTCCATGAGAATTTGTTTTCGAAGAGGGTTTTGCCGTCGCTCCGTACACGGAAGGGTCCGAGTTCAGCCATGGCTCCATATGCAAGAGACGAACATCCGGGACCTGCACAGCCAACCATTAGCTGACACGTTATATTTTGTTTCTAAACTCAACTTCATTATATTGTATTCAAAAAATGTTATTATTTTTAATACAATTTGGGGGGAGTTGACAGCAAATCTTACAAGGATCGCACCATTATTTTTAAATAAAAGGGAGTCGAATACTAATTTTCACTTTAACCTAACAATAAAATTAATGCGTATCGATCCTTTCTATATTTAGCTTCATACTTGTTTTACTTTAAAAATGCAACAAGATAAAAAAAATTTAGACATAACACCATGTTCACACATGTCTACATTTATCTTTTTTCTTGACTTGGACATACACTTCATGTCATGTGGCCTCATGTGCAGCAATAATATAGGGTATTAGGGTCTATTATAAAATTTAGGAAAAATACAATAAGGTGTAAAATAGTAGGTCCCTTTCCCAAATTTCAATTTGACAACCAAAGTTAAGTTAAACTTCACATATTCACTTAGAGTAGAAAACATTTATTTTAACTAATTGGTGAGATTTGGCTAAATAGAACAAAAAAGAAAAAAACTAGAGACTAAATTAAAGTCAAAATCATAGGGAACACCACCCTGTTGAAATTATAAAATAAGAGAATTAAAAAAATGAAACCATATCTACATATAATGAAGGTCCAATTATTATTATTCCTTGACAATGAAATGAATTAATAAAATACAGTTACAACTCACAGAAATGCCAGAAAATTCTCCACAAAAGGAGGAGTTAATATAGTTACACTCAATCAATTACGTCCCTTTTAAAAAAATGAAAATGAGTATTTACATTCTCAACTTTATAAATAGGGAGCAATTTAGGTGTAGATAAATCTGATAACCACAATAAATTAATTAATTAATTAAATAAATAAAATGTGAGTACATGTGCATGAAAAGATAGACTACATGCAAATTAAATTATTGCTCATGGCACTATTAAAAAAAAAAAAAAAAATCGAACTAAAATAAAATGTGATGTAGAAGGAAACATAAAAATTGGAATGATTTTATTGTTTGATTGTAAAGCAATTTAATTTGAAATTAGGGAAATTATACTACTCCAATTTTACAAAACAATTACGGATCCGAGTAAATTTCAAATTTTTTATAAATATTTTATCAATTTAATTTATTCATGCAAAAACCACCATTAAAATTATGCGTTGGTATTTGTCTCTCTCCCTATTTTTAGTAAAAAAAACCTATGAAATAAAAATAAAACTGCCAGAATAACGATCACGAGAGTTCCATCTTGATCATGTTCTAATCGATCACAGTTATAATAAATAATAATAATTTAAAAAAAAAACTCAAATCAAATCTACAAATACCTCCATTAAGCCAGAGAAGAAGCGGCAACGATTTTGTATCAACCGGAGATTCAACAAAGTAGTAATAGAACGCCCGGCCGGCGGATCGATCCACCGTGACATAGCCGCCGTACTGCGAAAACTTAACCCTAGGCGGCTGTCCTGGAAGCCGCTGGATCCTATCCCGCCGCTTCAGTCCGGACTGATCGTAAATCTCAACCGTCGGCAAATCGGCGGCGTTTTTACCAGGAACTTTGCTGCGGAAGAGAAGTTCCGATTCCGCCAAATCGGCGGCGTTGGAGTTCTTGAAGAACTTCGATCTGTACAGAGCGTCCAACGCTTGCTTCTGATTCTTCGCGTCGACTCGAATCGAAAACAAGAAGAAGAAAACAAAACAGAGGAGAACTGAATTTCTCATTTCCATTTTTGGATTTTGTGAATAATGAATGCTCTGTTTGAGATTGGAGTTAAATAGGGGGAGAATTTGGATCCAGACTGGTTCAGTATCTGTAAATTACTCTATCAATTATATATATATATATATATGAAATGGCGAAATTGGATGGAGAAGTTGAGGAATCGTTGGATTTAATTTTTTAATTTTATAAATTGTTTTTGACGGGCATGAACGTCGGATTTGAGAGGAATGCCTAGAAACTGAAATTAATTAGTTGGATGATGAGATCAAACTTTGTCGCACCGCCAATCATGTTGTGCCATGTGAGGGGGATTCGATTTTCCAGATATTTTTATTTTTTAAGATTAATTCACGAAATTGTTGATAGGCTGGTGAAACAATGTGAGCCGTACGATTTTATGACTCTCATTTCTGAAATTTATCCTTCCAGTTTCGAATTGGAAAACTGCCAATGGAATTTTCCTAGCGAATCCAAATTTTATCTCTTACTTTAATTATATTTCTCTCAAACAACGTTACATGTGACAGTGAATACTGTAGAATAATATAAGAATCAACCATCAATTTTTGAGATCGAACGAATTTATAATCATACAGTTGAAAACAAAACAAACTCTTTTCATTTTGACACAAAAGAAATTTTTTATACAAATAACATTTCTCTTAGTTCATCTTAAATAAAATCATCATGGAATGTCTTTATTAGTCAATGAGAATTTTGGGTGATGAATTCAATTCACGATGATTACTTACAGTCAAAGTGCACGAAAACTAACTAGATAATTATGAATAAAAATAATAAAAATAAAAAGAGTAAAACTTCATGCATGGGCAGGGCTCCCGTTGGTGGAAGTGAAATGATATTTGTGATAGGTATGAAAAAATATGAATAGAAACGTTATTGTAATAAGAAAAAAATGTTCTCAATACAAACATACTCACTTATATGTGGTATAGTTGATTATTAATGGAAATAATTACGATAAAGTTATTTATTTAATAAATTGAGAGATAAAGAGGACAGGTGGCGAACACAGAAGAGACAACAAAGACATACTGTACTGCATACTCAAAATAAAATAATAATAATAATAAATTAACAGGTACAAATTTTCAAAGAATGGTTGTTACCATTTTTAAAGTACAGGAATGTATTGTATGTACTAAGTTTATTAACTAAATCAGTATAAATTTAAAAGTACAAGACGTAACTACCATAATTAAGGCCCCGTTTGATAATCATTTGGTTTCTTATTTTTGGTTTTTCAAATTTAAGCCTATTTTCTCTCAAATTTCGTATAATTTGTTTCATCATTTCTATCATGTATACATCTTTCCTTAAGAAAGTTTGGGAAGTCCAACCAACTTTTATAAACAAAAAAAAGTAGCTTTTCAAAGTTTGTTTTTGTTTTTAAAAGTTGGTTAATATTCTTCTACTTTCTTTATGAAAGTTGAATAAATGGTAGGAAGGACGGAGCACATTATAGAAAATTTGAGAGAGAGTAGGCTTAAATTTGAGAGAAAATAGGCTTAAATTTGAAAAATCAGAAACAATAAACCAAATGCAAGTACGTGTAGACATCTTGTATTTTGCCATCAGGGTGGGGAATCAGATTCGTTCTCCTAGGAACAGGTCAGTTATTATCGGCAATGGGTACTTGTTGCGTACCGATATTCCAAAAACCGAACACTATCAGGGACTTCTATCAAATAGAGCATCCGCTCGCAACGGCTTTTGCGCTAGCGCGCTCGGCCGTTGCCAGGCATCGAACGACTTCGCTTTTGGGAGTCTACCAGGTGAACCACTTGCCAGGTATCAGAGAGTCCCAATTGGAAGACAAATGGATTGGGACTGATGCCTGTCAGTTAAGTTAACTTAATGAATTTGATTCGGGATGTAAGTTGGTTAACTTCAGCCTCCTCGAGTCCAGGTCTCGGAGTGGCGGGCCAGGTCTTCTCCGAGAATAGTCCTTAGATTTATGGTAAAATCCCTCCATGATACATTTTATAAAAATTGAGGCCAATTTCGATTGAGAGTTTTTAATGGGGGCCTTATTTCTTTTCTAATTGAGAAGGGCTTCAATAAAAAGGAGATCGGGGGATCAAAGTAGACATTCCTAATTTCCATGGTCGATTGCATCACGAAAAAGAAAAAAAGGGTGACGATTTAGGTAGTCTCTGGCTATATTTTCTGCTACTCCACCCATTTCATAAAGTATTCTACCTGGTTTAATAACAGCTACCCAATATTCGGGGATCCTTTCCCTGAATCCATACGTGTTTCTGTGGGTCTTAGTGTAACGGGTTTAGTTATCAAACGAGGCCTAAATGATTAACTTGTCTTTTTTTAAATTCAAGAAATGAATATCTATTATTCATGAAAAATACAAATGAGTAATCTAAAATTTAGAAACGCAATTAAAGCTTTAAAATGGTAGATACGAAAAAAGGGACGAAGTATATCAACAAATTACTAATTTAACTTTTTCATTTTCTAAATTTATGTATTTATTTTCATTTATTTTTTTGGAGATGCTTCAGGAAATTCTTTTCGTGAAATAAAAAAGAAAGGAAAATGAGATAGATCTGTGGTATTTTTACCAAACATTTATTATTATTATTATTAGTTAAACTGAATTTATTTGATTAATTTAAAGAAGATAAAAGTGGTAGGATCATGTAGGCAAATAGTGTCCACATTAAAGAGGCTAAATCAAATTTGAAATGGAATATAATACAACATCTTAGAGTTCAATCTCTCAATCAAATAGCTTATGCAAAATTTAAACCAAATCTGACAATTTGAAAGGTCAATTAAACCAATTTTGATTTTTTAATTTAATAATATATATATATATATATATATATATATATATATATATATATATAATTATTGAAATGTCAAAATAAAACTATTCTCAAACACGAGTATGAAGATAGTATTTTAACCGATATCAAATAGAAACAATACTTACCTAATGGTGGACCATTAAAATTACATGTTTTTTATATTTTGCATTTATCTCTCCACTTTAACATTTCTATCTTCATCAATCAAAATTAATTTTTTTAAAAAAGAAATAAAAATATGTGGTTCTAAAGTGAGTAAATATTTGGAAATACTTATCCACCACCCTTAAGTAACTGTTGCTCATCGAATCGTGAAGATGCCCGCCCACCTACAAAAATACAAACTATCACTATAAGGTTTTAGCGTAAACCACAAAGAAAGGGCATGAGTATGGCCTAGTTCAAGTGGAAGTATGTTCGAATAATAGGATGAAATTGACACAACAAAACCTAATAATTGAATGAACTTGGACACACACCAAGTTTAAATTTTTTATATTTAGTGGTTACATTTTGTCAAAAAAAACAAAACAAATATATATATATATATATATATAGAGGGGATAAAATTTAACCCTTCCAAGTGTTATTTTTAACTTGAGGTTAATTTTTTATCGGTGATAAAAATCAAGTATGGATAGAATGAGTCTATCTATTAGTAATATAATTTTCTATCAGTGATAAATTGAGTCTACTAGTAATTAAATTCTATCACTAATAAAATTCAACCAGTCATAAAATTTAATTTAGATTTCTCTGTTATAAATGAGTTAGTTTTGATTTTATAAAAATATTTTATCATTTTTTATTATACATGCAATATCTCCTAATATATTATTATTATTTATTAAGTTTGATAAATATTAACAGAAGTATTAATTATTGTAAGATATAATGAGAGCACGTAAAGAATAGAATCAAAACTATCTCGACCAAATTCAATATTTACATCTATTTATGTTATGGAACTTTCATATTATATATATATATAATATATATATATTTGGAAATTGAAGGTTTAATGTGTGTACATTCGTTTTGAAAAAAAAAAATGTTTTTCGTTTTTTGCTATGCTTTTAAGTGGAATCTGTTTTTTTAGAGACGACAAAATCATACCCGATGAGAAAGTAGAAATCGTCTATTTTAATTGGATAATGAAACCTTCTAGTTCTTCAAAAAGTCACGCCACGATCTTAATATTCTCTTTCTTTCGAAATAAACACATTATTGATCATAATTGTTAGTCAATCGAGTCGTAGCTTAATCGACATCAATATACACTTAGATTATGTTTGGTTTTGAAGGGATGGGTTGAATTGAGTTGGGTTGGGATGAGAAGAGAAGATAAGATAAGTGAGAATAAGTTTATGTTTGGGGAGGAAATAAAAAATAGATGATAGTAAAGTTATGTTTGATGTGATGAAAAGAGAATGATTGAAGTTTTTATTTAAATAAAAAACTGATATTTAATAATTTTTAAATAATAAATTTATCTTTGATGTGATGGAAAGAGAATAATATAAGCTTTTATTTTATTTAGATAAAAAATAGATATTGAGTAGCTTTTTAATATTTTAATATTTAAATAAAAATGTGGGGTCTACACGTGGAGTTGTGTAGGAGTTAGGTGGACTTATAGAAGTCCATGGGGGCAATCATGGGATTGAAGTCAAGCCATCCCAACTCCACACTTTCTCCCCTCCCCAAACATACCCTTATTAATTTAGAAGTCTTGGATTCGAGTCTGACTATTCTTCCTACTCCAAATTTAAATAATTTTGTTGTGTTTTAAGAAATCATGAAAATTATGACAAAAAGACTAGAATTTGATATATGCAACAATTTACCTTTTGAAATTTAAAGTACCAAATGTTAATCCAACCTAATTTGTTTATCTAATTATATGGTTTAATGCAAATCCACGTTTAGTTGATTGACGTACGGGCTACCAAGTGAATGATGTGAAACTTTTGGACAAAGTTTGCATAGAGAATGAAGAAATTGATCCCACAATTAAAACATGTTTCATTCAAATCTTCTTCTATTTAATAAAAGAAAATCAATTTACTGTCAAAAAAAAAAATCAATTTCGTTTTTAAATTGCAAAACTTATAAGTGAATTTGAAGGACATTTTCAGTGTGATTGAAATAAGGGAGGCATATAGGAGAGAAATGAGAGAAAATTGAAAATATATTTTTAAATATGTATCAAATTATTAAAAAAAGAGATTTTTGTAGGAATAGACCAAATTGATAAAATATTAACAATACTAATCAATTTTTAAAAAAATTAGCAATCATAGTCAAATATACGGTATAAAGTAATACTTTTTATACTGAATAACTAATACTAATACAGTAGGATGAGTATTATTTATATTGTATATTTGACTATGGACGCTAAATATTTTCAAATTTGCCTAGATCGGTAATTATTTTGTAAAATTGGACTCGAGTACAATTTCCCTTAAAAAAATTATATACAGTTGCGAGTAAATTATTTCTCTTACTATACATTTTCGCTAAAAATATTTATTTGTTCTCTGAATTGTCTAAACCACTTTTGACAATAATATTTAAGTATGTTAAACACTTGCTGGGAGACTATTAAAACTCCCCCATTACCCTTTACTCTAAACATTTTTAGATTATAAATGTTATATTATAAGTTTCGTCTGTAAAATTTGGAAAAAGTAATAATTTTATCCTTGAGTTGAATTGACAAAACTTCAAAAATAGTCCATTTTGTTTTTTTATGACGATTTAAGTATATGATAATTAATTATTATGTATCAATATCGGATAGTATTAAATTTCATCTCAAATTAATTAGTAAGAAATGAAATACCTTATTTATCTATAAATACTTTAATAATATGGGAACTTCAACATACTCATTATCTCTTTTAAATTCTCCATTGTTAAATTATATCTCAATTTCATTTTTATTGAATTTGTTATAGAGAAAATCTCAACCTAAACTGAGTACGCCTTGCATGAACCCCTCAAGTCAAAAAGGGTACGACCTAAAGCCTAAAATAGGTGAAGATTTGCGAGAATCGGGCTTTAAGGAGGGTCCAAACCCAAAAGAGACGAATGTCCCAAGCGCGAGAAAGGTCGACCTCAGGCTCGAGAAATGATAGGTTTGATTCAACCCATGGCTCAAGAGAGGTTGGGCTTGACTCGATACCGAGCCCATGAGGGTCAAGCCTGGGCGAATAGGGGGTTGATTTTGACTCGAACCCTAGCCTTCAAAGGGCAGTGCTCGTCTATAAGGATCAAAGACTTGCCTAACTCTAAATGTGCAACAAAATAAGCCCAGTTCGACCTTGTTGTTCAATGTTTTGAAAGAAGGTAACCTCTTTGAACCTTTTTTAAACCACCACCTCCCACCTTTTGTAGTCTTAGTCTGACTTAGGCATCGGGTTACGTTGCTTACACGACATCGATGTCTAGAAAATTATTTTTTATCTTGCATGTGCTTGTTCCAAGAAAATACAAATTTATTAGTAACAACAAAGACCAAATTTTATCGAATATTCATGTAAGTCTAATAGACTTTGTTTATACCATATTAGATTAGTACGAGAAAGAAATAAATTCTTTCTTATAAAAGTTGCATTCTTACCCCGCAACCACAATTCCAATCATAGAAAACTTATTAAATCAGGGTTGTTGACTATAATCATTCATACATATCGAAGGTTATTTTCACAAACATAAATTTATAAATCACTCATAATTTATATCAAGTTAATTATTATGAGATTTTTGGATGATGAAAGTCATGAAACGTCACGAAAATTTATTTTTAAAGTGACAATATTATATTAATAGAAAAAAAAAAACATATGAAAAGATAAAATAAAATGGTACACCTACCGCGAAGATTAAATTCAATTTGTTAATAAAAACCAATTTTCAAAATCACAAAACCATTAAACAAAAACAAACAAACCAGTCAAGCAATAAACGGCGCACGCGGGTTTCCTCTTTGAAATTTCCATCTTCTTCAACCAACCTTATATAAAATTCTCACAAACACTCAATTCAACAACAAAACCCATTTTCAGAGCTCTGCAAATTCCACCCATTTTACAATGATCCTTTTACTTCAATCTTTCAACAAGCTCTGTTCCAACCTTCACCACAACCGCCCTAAATCTAAGCCTTCATTTCCCCTTTCTCATCTCCAAGCCTTCGAATCCCATCTCTCCTCTTCCCTGAATCGGATTCTGTTTTCGATTTCCCATTCCGAAACGCTGTCGTTTCAATGGCTTCTTCAGCTTCTTCAGACTCTGCCCATCATGCACCAGGCCTTTGCCAAATTGGTCGCCGATTTGGACTGCAAATGGGGCGCCGATTTGGCGGATGGGTATTTGAATTACACCCTCAATTTGCTCCATCTTCTCAATTCCATCACTTTTTCTCTTACCCAATTGGGCAAATCGCGGATTTCCCTTGCGTACGATTTAAGTTTAGTTTCGAGCTCTAATTCAATGGCGGTTTCGCGTCTGAAACCGATTTCCCAGATGAGGAATTACAGAGGATTGGAAAACAGAGGAATTGTGAGTGATCGGAAACAGAGTCGCTCCGGCGAGGAGTGGGCGATTGAGAAAGCTTTGTTGACAATGGAGGGAATTGGGTATTGGGTTTGTGGGGTTGTGATTTCTGGTTGCGAGGGAGATTCCACGGCGTATTTGGAGATGAGAAGATTAGCCGCCGGCGTGGCGGTTCCAGCGTTTAAGGCGTTGGATTCGGTGATGTTTGAGGTGGTTTCCAGGAAGGGGAGTGTGTCGGTTGAGGTGGAGGAGGTGAACAGTGCGGCGGCGAAGGTCGTTGGCGGTGGCGACGGAGAGGCGGCGGAGGAGATGAGGAGGAGATTGGAGAGATTGGAGAAGGCGGTGGAGGAATTGGGGAAGGAAGTGGATGGAAAATTCTCGGAGGTTCTTGACGGAAGAAGCCGATTGCTTGATGTTTTCAGACACTCAAACACATTGAATTGAAGATCACTTTTTTATTTAATGAATGTGTAATTAGAAATTTGATTTAGGATTCGGATTCGTATTGTTTGTGATTTTGTAGAAATTGTATATAAAAAATGGCTGTATCATAATAAATCACAAAATACAAAATAGTAAATACTGACTGTTTTTTTTTTTTTGAATTCACTAGTAAAAATCGGGAAAAGTGAACCAACGAACTCTACTCGTGACCGTAAGGTTGAAATAGATTAACACAAAGTTTTTGAATTCATTAAATATTAAGGGTTTGATTTTAGAAGAAAAAAAAACTATTCAGATTTAATGAATGTTGATATATTATATTGATTCTCATCATAATGATTTTTTTTTTTTTTTTTTTTTTTTATTGATATTAGAACCAGTTTTCTGCACCTTCTATTTTGTGTAGTTATCAAAGGCAACGTGGAAAGAGTACAATTTTGGCAATCTCAAAACTTGTTTTTTCATTCTATTTTTCTTGCATCATTTGTGCAAAATGGGGAAGAGTTTGTTTTGATTTTCATTTTGGTCTCTATTTTTGCATACAAGGAAAGGATAAAACAAGCAACGAAAAATACAAAGAAATGATCCTTTTTAAGACTAGGGTTGTAAAATATACACACAACAAACTTCTACATGGAGCTAACCAAGCTATACAGTGGACAATAAGACTTGAATTGTTAAGCTTTAACTGTTACAGTTTTGAATAAAGAGGCAATCTGATCCAAAACTGAAGACAAAGCGGATCCATACAATCGAACAGACACTGATTTCTTCGATCCTCCTCGTACATATTCTAAATCCTTAACAATGTCGTCGTCGTCTCCGATGATGTCTGGTTCCCCCACTAGAGGCAATGCCACTGTACCTTCTGTCTCTAAGTTTTTGATCCACCCACGAAGTAAAAAGTTCACAACCTGTAGTAAAAATGTACATTTAAGTGTTCTTCTAACGTTGATCAATCATCAGAAACTCTATCATAAAGAATTTAGATATGAGAATCTTATTTGAGTTATATCGAGTAGTCTTCGTTATGAATAAACAAAAACAACAATCATTAATTATACAATGATTTACGTGGTTCATTAACGTTGTATTAATTATGTCTACGGATATAGGAGAAAACTATTTTCTTGAAAAGATAAGAATATAAATATTTGATCAAAGGAGGCTAGAGTTTTAACAGAGAAGTTTATATAGGGCAACATAGTTTAAATAGTACGGGAATTTGGCGTTCGTTTCGACCATATGATACTAAGATCCCTTGTTTTTAAGTAGAAGAAAGAACATCTCGAACATAGGCACCTAATATCTCAATTTAAAGTCTGTATTTCTAATATCAACACACAAAGTGCCCTTGTCCAGTGTTGAGTTCTGCTTTCAATATCTACTGAGTATTCGAACTGGATTGTGCACCTGAGGTAACTATCTTCAATATTACTACATTTGATTGTCAAGGTAGCTTCTAAGTTTCCGGGGAACTAACTCATGGTGACCACTTCTTTAGAAACTAATTTCCTACGAATTTTCTTGACAACCAAATGTTGTAAAGTTAGACTGTTTATCTTGTGAGAATAGTCGAAGTGCACGTAAGTTGGTTCAGACACTCATGGATTGAAAAGAAAAAACAACTTAGGTAAGTGGTCATAATAGCTTTCAATCCATTCGTAAGCTCTTTATTACATTTGTTGCATAGTGGTTCCGAGTAATCAGTTTTCGTGGCAGCTTTATATAAGTTCTTGAGTTATAGGGGATGGTTTTTCATATTTCTCTTCTAAGAAAAAGCAGAACTAAAAGAAGAGTCCAGTATGTATAACAAATCACCAAAGCAGATGGACTTTGGATTTTAGAAACCATTTTGTATTGATTGAAAAATGTTATGTTATGAACAGCAGAAGCATACCTCAGGGACTTCATCATGGGGACAATGTCCAGCAGGGCTAATTTCGTAATATGGAGCCTCGGGGACTCGCTTTTTCACCTCAAGCCCCCAAACAGGTTTCACCCAGGGATCTTCCTTTCCATACATTAGACAAACTGGCACTGTGTTCATATGGCATCTACACAAAACAAAGAAACAAACTTAAAGCCCTCAAAACTAAAAGGTAAGAAATTTAATTTTGATATCAGATCTATACTTCACCTTGATAAAGCTTCCCAAAATGATAGTTGCCCCTGAGGAGCAAGCATGATTGATGCAAATGATGCTGCAGCAGCTGGATGCTGTGTTGTTTCCACGATACGACAAAATACATCGTCGACATTTGTCGTGTGATCTGCATAAACTTGCCTAAGTATGTCTCCTATACTTTTGGGGTCGCTGATTTTCTGCCAACTGAATCAAACAGAGAGTTAAGAAAGAAAAAAGAAAGAAGAGAATAAAAATAAACAAAAGAATAATCAAGACTTATTGAATTGTTGATGAAAAGCTTACACGAATTTTGTGAGCTTTCTCACATTGTCTGGCAATGGAAACACTCCATTGGAAGGAAATAATTTTGCTAATTTTGGTGATCTTATGGGATTAGGAAAAAATCCCCAGAATGGGGTTGCATTTAGCAATGTAATGCCCTTTACTAATTCAGGATTGCATGCTGCAAAGTACAATGCCACAAACCCTCCAAGGGAATTGCCTACAATGTAGGCTGGTTCACCAATAACCTGCAATGGTCATTTAAGACATCAGTATGATTCTCTAAAGCCGTTGAAGTCGAAGGAAGGCTTTGTTTACGGATTCGAGAAGTACAAAGAAAATGAGTTTCGAAAGCCAGATTAGGTGTAGCAAGTGTGGGCTTTGCTACATAAAGCAAGTATCATGCCTACTCAAAACAAGTATACCGTTCCATATCTTTCTCTAGTCTATTCCTTGAAAAGGGGAAAACATAAAGGAAAACAAATGATTCTTTCGAGTACCTGTTCGATGAAATAGCGAACTTGATCTTGCCATAAATCAATGGAGTAAACAAGCTCAGATGCCCAAGGTTCAGTCTCATCTCCAAAACCCCAAGCAGAATCTTTCCCATCTGATTCATTTCCTTCCTTGGAACATGAAGTAGGATCTTCAACTGGTAATGACATGCCCTGGCCAAGAAAATCAATGGCAAAAACTCGGTAATCTCGTCCCAAATCTTTCAGTTGCTTCTCGTAATGGAACGAACCAACCCCAAAACCAGGTAGAAAAAGGACTGGTGGAGCGTTTACATTCTCACATCCAGCTTTTTTATAGTGCACACTAAATTTTGGTCTCCATTCCCAAAAGCAACTACTGATTGGAGCACTGGATTCACCATTAGATTCATCAGGCAAACCGGGGATTTGAACTTTACTCACCGACTCTCCGCTCTCGGGTATACTTATCGAACCTCCGTCTTCTCCATCAATTACATATCCACCGTAGCTTCTACATCGAATCTTTGACTGAGAGCTTTCATGGTGATGCTTTATCCAAGAAAATCTACTTCTTGCTTTGATTCTACCACACAAAATCTTACATTTTCTCAAGCCAGAGAGGTTTACACAACATGGATTCAAGCTTTTTCTATATTTTGTCCTCAAAAACAGAACATTACTGCTTGGAACTGAGCTGCAAGACAGAACTTCCATGCCTGGAAATTTGTTCTCTACAATGAAACAAAAAAAACCAAAGAAAAGAGAACTGATTAGGCAACAAATTCACCAAACAAATTGTTGATGTAATTGATTGAGTTACAAAAGAAGTTTGTTTTGGAACAAATGAAAAACCCCTCTCAAACAATCCCTAAGATCCTCATTGTTATGAAAACCGGAACAACAAGATAAAGAACACAATATTTTACGTGATTCACTGACGTCAGAAGAGAACTATTCAATTAAGAAAATAAGAATACAAATGTTTGGCCAAACGGAACTAGGTTTCAAGAGAGATTATATGGGTTAGTCTCATAAAACACCGATACAACATATGACACAAAATACATTAAAAAAAAAAAAAAAATCAATACTGAAATATAAACCCAAACACATATTTCGACTAGATTTCGGGGGCGTTGCTCTCGAGCCCCTACGGGATGCTCCACTCATGAACCCTGACTCGACCCCAACTAAGTAATAATAGGACAACGAGTTCAAAAGCATCTCAACGCTCATCTTCCAACTGGAAATCGCAAATACCCAAAAAAGAAACCGAAAAACAGAAAGATTTTCAGAAAGATAGGTTTAGGAAAAGAAATGAAACAGAAATCATCAAGAACAACTCCCTTACAGTGCTGGCGAAAAAAAAAACGATTTCCCAACAGTTTCTGGACAAAATTACTTGGAAATTTAGAGAACAATCGACAATTAATCATATCTAAAACAGACCCATCAGCAAAAAACGAATCAAAATTGAAGAATTTAATAATGTTATACCTTTACTTAGCTGGGGGAAATTGCAATCTTCTCCGACTTTCTGGGAGAATCCAACCAAATAAACTGAGCTAAGTGTCTAAGTATTTGATGCTTAGACGCTTCGCCTTGCTTTCAAAGCCAAGAAATTAATGGAAATTCGATTATGAAATTAATATTCAAAAATATTTAGGTGCCTAAATATTTCTTATTAATATTTGGGTGTTTTCAGAGAATATGGGACAAGAAAAGAAAAATCTTAATTCTTATTATTTTCTTTTTTTATAAAGGAAAAGGCCATATTTTCGTAGTTTCAATAATTTGACTTTGGTTGTTGTAGAAACGGACGATGATAGTTCCGTTGCGTAATGGTTTTGTATTTGGTGGAAATTGGGTTTCGCTAAGTGATTTGACAAATTGTTTCTAATAACAAAATAATATAATTGATTGGTTAATGATAATATCCTTACGGACATGTTTGACGGTAAGAGGATGGGTTGGGTTAGGTTGAGTTGGGACGAGAAGAGAAGATAAGTGAAATAAGTTTATGTTTGAGGGAAAGAAAAGAAAAGATAAAATTATGTTTGGTGTGATGGAAAGAGAATTATTGAAGTTTTTATTTAAATATAAAAATGGATATTTAATAGTTTTTTAATAATAAAGTTAGGTTTGATATGATGGAAGGTGAATTGTTGAAGTTTTTATTTAAATAAAAAAATAAATATTGAGTAGTTTTTTAATATTTTAATGTTTAAATAAAAACGTGGGGTCTACGGGTGGAGTTGGGTAAGAGTTGGATGGACTTATGGAAGTCCA
The DNA here is from genome assembly GCA_037832685.1 of Sicyos baderoa. NCBI lineage: Eukaryota > Viridiplantae > Streptophyta > Magnoliopsida > Cucurbitales > Cucurbitaceae > Sicyos > Sicyos baderoa. Next base: position 10,127,785 of record JBBMEF010000001.1, on the reverse strand, counting down.
CGAGGCAAATATGGAATAGAAGTCAAGTCGAGCCAACTCCTTCATTTATCCCTTGAGCAAACATGCCCTAAAGGTAAATCCTAACTACAAGAATAGTTAATTAATATAAGTATGATTTAAGGTTATAAATTATTTTTTAAAAAAATGTTAAGTGCTTGTGACCTTTGCTAAAAGAACAATTAGTAAGTATACTTTCAGGTTTTGAATTTTCTTATCCACACTTGTTATGTCAGTTCAATAAAAGCAATAGATTTTTTTTTAAACCAACAAGAGCAATAGTTAAGGCCTCGGTTTGATAACCATTTCATTTTTGGTTAAACAGGTTCGTTTCATAACCAATTTTAGATTTTGTTTTTAAAATTCTAAAAACATTTTTAAAAAATTTTGAAAAAATTGTAAAATTTTAAAAAAGAAACTTTTAAAAACAAGGTTTTATTTTTGTTTTTTAAAAAATATCAAAGAATCAAGAATAAATAGTAAAAAATTAAAAAAAGTCAATTGAAATGTGAAATCTGAAAACAAAAAACAGTTATCAAACATGTTTTTTGGTTTTTAGTTTTTAAAAACAGAAAACTGAAATGAATTATCAAACACATACTGTTTTTATTTTTCAAAACAAAAAATCAAAAACCAAAAATAAAAAACTAGAAACAAAAAATAAAAAATGAAATAGTTATCAAACGAGCCCTAATGATATAAATGTGTGTTTATAAATTTACAGATCATAGATTAAAACGTCTCCATCATATTTGAGTTGTATTCGGGTTAATAACTCATGTGAACTTATAACTGCTTTATTAACAAATTACAACATAATAAGGTATGAAGACAGATAAAAATGTGGACAAGTTTCTGTGGGTCAAAAAAACAGTAATACCAAACAGTGGGGACGAAATAATTTGAATTAGAGAAATAACAAAGAAACTTTTAGAAGGAATCTAAAAAGGAGTAGTTGGCAGGTTGTGATTGGCTAGGAAATGCCTAATCAGCTGAAGAGCTTGCTTTGGAGCATGCGCTGGAACCTCGTGGCCGGAACCTCTCACTGTTACAAACATTAGCCCTTCGTACTCTATTGTCCACCCCGCAACCTATCAACATAGCACACGTGTTCAAATAACTTAAACCAAACTATAAAAAATAAAGGGATTTTGCATGTATAGCAAAAAAAAAAAAACGGTAAAATATTTCTGTTTATAGTACACAATCAAAATTAATTCATTTGTATCAGAAAATCTAAATTGAGCTCTATCACTGGTTGAGTTCTATTAGTGATAGAAATCAATGAGTGATAGATTCATTTTATCACTACTTGATTTTTTTATAACTGATAGAAATCCAAATTGAGTTTTATCATTAGCTAGTAGTACTAGTTAATGATAGAAAATAATCTGCTATAAATGAATTATTTTAGAAATTGTACTATAAATATAATACAAGATGTAAAATGTGTTGTTGATGATAAATTCTCTTATAATAACTTATTTAAAATGGTTCTTTGAAAATCTCATAACAAACACCCCTGCAATATAACTAACTTCTTTTAAAAAATAAGACAATGATTTAATTTTACCATAAAATTGTAAGGAAATATGTATATGTTTTTTTTTTTTTTTTAAAAAAAAATTCATTACAAGTTAAAAACAAAATGAATATCATCATGATTATTATCCACTATGAGTGATTTCGATTCATTTTTTGTTGGTTTTGTACCAAACCGACAATCAAATTGATATCTTCGATTTTGAAAAAACAGATTCGATCCAATGTCCTATTTTTTAATACACAAAAAATAAAATTTCTTATAAATTTTTTTTATCATAAACAACCATTAATTTCAAATAGATAATGATAGTTAATATGAAAAAAAATAAAGTTTGAGAAAGTTACTTCGAAAATATATAATTCGAATCCGAGAGCCCAAAAATCAATGAATCATTATTGGTTCGTTTTAAGATAGAATAGAATATTCTTCCTAAAAAAAAGATAGAATAGAATATGATGTTATCTGATATAACAAAAAGAAAAGTACCTGTCGTTGATGAGTGTACCAAGGAGTCCAATCTTGTTTAATCTTCAAACCAAGTTTGTTTAAACTCAGTCTAGTTGAGGTCACTGGAATTCTTCCATCAGTATCCCCACTGCCATTAATAAATACTCAAATCAGCCATATACAAAATTGATCACTTTATATCAATTAGCATATAGAATGAAAGAAAAAAAACTATATAGTATAAACAATGAGGCTCTAATTTGTTTTTGTTTTTTTTTGCACCATGCTTATATTGATCTATGAGGCTTCAACCATTCAAAATTAAACCTGGATGGATAAACAGAATCAATTGAAATTGAAGTGGTTTTGAAGATTGGGTTTACCTAAATACCCATATGCGAACGCCACCAGCCACGAGCTTCTTGATTATGGGGAGTATTGACGATGGCGCATCCTTCCAAAATGAAATTTGATCACTGAAAAAACACCCCATTATTGTAGAGTAATGAACATTTAAATGCTCTAAGGGGAGAAAACAATCCTAAAAATCCAACCCGAAAACTTAGGATTGTGTTCAATGACGAATTGATATTTCTTCAATAACTACATATTCTTTAATTTGTAAGTACATATCCATAGTACTGAATGAGTCAGTGTCACAGTAATTTCATTGTTAGGTTGTAAATCAGCTCACACGCGACCAACGTCACAAGTTCAATCTTTGAAATTTGTATTTGTAATCCCCTCCATAACTTATACTCAAAAAAAAAAAAAAACATATCTATAGGACTCATTTAATACTCTAAATGTCAATTCAAACCTATGATCCTATCTATCCAAATTGGCAAGTAATTGCATGTAATAACCATAAATTGTAATACCAAATTGTGCAACTTGTAAAACAAAATGTGAACAAGGTTTCAATTCCAATACCTGCAATGCGACCAAGGATATGAAATTTTCGTGACATTGGCGTGCAAAGCCTTCTGCACATCCGGTCTATTCAGATACTCATGAGTATAATCCGTCGTACAAGGATCGTATCCCATTGGCCTCTTGTGCCATCCTTCCTACACAAATAATCCATCTCCAAATCTTTAATCAATTTTAAATTTTCACTGATACAAACTATTAGATAATATGAGTTACACCTTAAAATTAATTGGTAGCGACGAGAGTAGTCAAGTTTAAGATTCTTGATCCCTCCAACGTGGGACAAGATAACTATAAGATAACTATCTCTAACATGTCTTCAAGATGGTGTCATATATGAAAAACCATCTTAGATTGGATCTAAATATGTGGGCCGAAATATCTACTTTGTCTTACTCGTTTGGATCGGATCTGAATTTTTGAAATCAAATATGTGTCTAACTTAGGCTTATGCCTACTTTGGTGGGGTTCAAATCATCGGCTATTGGAATTTGAGGGACTAATAAGTAATAACCAAAATCTCTTTAATAACCATTTTGTTTTTTGTTTTTAAAATTTAAAGCCTATAACAACTATTCTATGTTTTTTCTTATTTGAATATGTAAATTTTATCTATACTCTTACAAAAACAAACCAAAATAATTTAGAAATAAAAAAAGTAAATTTTAAAATTTTATTTCATTTTTTATAATTTGGTTAGTATTCACCTACTTTATTCACGAAATATGATATATTATAGCAAATTTAAATAAAACTAAGTTTGAATTAAATAATAATAATAATAAATGGTTATCAAAATCGACCTAAATTATTCTCTGATAACTTGAGTTCCATCTTTAAACTAATTGGTAATCAGACGAGAACTCACATATTTGGCAAACAATTGAGGCGCGACACCATCGATTCCGAACCGCCGCGACGTAGTTCGGCTGGAATTGGTGGGCTCGCACGTCGGAGAGTACAAACTGTACATATCGATGATATCGTAAACCGCGAAATACTTGTTGAGAGAAGCGTCGCAGGCTTTCGTCGGAGCCGGATCGCTGAAATTGCAGCTGCTCTTGATCTCTCCGTACAGTTTATCGGAGATCACGGCGTGATCCCAGGCGTAATCGACCATTCCGCGCTGATCCGTTTCGTCGTCGAGCAAGGCGTTGCCGATCTGCAAAATCGAAGCAGAGAATGAGCGATTTCAAGAGGTTTCGAGCGATTCGAGAGAGGATTTTGTGAGTTTTTACTATGAATCCCTTGAAGTTGATGCGGTTGTTTTGGTTTGGGGTTTTGTTGTTTTCGTCGAAAATGAGCTCTGAGAGTTGCGGAACGTAGTGGCCTGAGGAAAATGAAGAAGATGAAGAGTTAGTTTGAATTTGCGATTGATTTGAAGAAACAGAGAGATTTCCGGCCGGTACCTGCGTAGCTCTCGCCGGCGATGTAGAACTCATGGGATTTGAATTGGGGGAATCGCTTGAACCAGTTTATTAGAAACGCGTACGAATCTTTGGCTGACGATCAAAATTAAAAAAGAAAAAGAAAATGTTTCTTATTACAAAATGGATGTGTTAGTGAAGGAAATTAAAACAAAAAAAATGTAAGGAATTAAAAAGGAACCAAAAAAAATTGTTTACTATTACTAATATAAATCATTTATAGTATGATTTTCTATCGATGATAAAACTTAACCAAATAAAATCAGCCTATAATTGGTTGAACGTTGAACCTTTTGGTCATCCGGCTATAATGCAATTTGGTTCAATTAAAAGAAACTTAAATGAATATAATTCAATTATATTTAAATATATTATATTTACCTAATTCAATCAAATTCAAATGGGTCATATTTAACTAATTCAATCAAATTTGAATATATCATATTTAAATTCTATGATAAATTTTCTATTTTATACATGTAGTTACATTTTTTAAATTAAAAAAAAATAATTATAAAATATGTTTTTCTAGTTAGAGGAAAGTCAACTCATCAAAAACATATCAAATAACCTTAATAACTGAATAAAAAAGGTAAAAAAAAACAAAAATTATAAACTTTTTTTTAGTACAATAAACGTTTTTTTAGTAGGACGATGATATTTGGTGTTCAAGGATTCATACCATGCCAATTATCAACAAAAGTCCATAAGCTAAAATTCATTTTAAAATTAACTTAAATATAATAGTAATCTTGTTTGTGATTATTATTTGTACCTACAACTGTGTCACCAAGATTTCCAATGTCATTACTCGTATTAGTATACGAGAATCCTACACCAACAGGTGATTCCAAGAACAATAGATTCGCCGCTGAAATAATAGAACAAAAATCAGTATATATTATTATTAGGGCTGAATTCTACGAAACAAGCATAATCTAAGTTGCTAATTTTAATAACAAGAGTAATAACTTAAAATCATCTTGACGTATTATAATTAACTATGAGATACGTGGTTCAAACTGATAGTGTCATTGAGAATTTAGAATAGTTTAATCTATTATTGTTATTATATATATTAAGAGTTATTATTGTTATTTGCTAACAAAAAATAAAAGGATTACAAAAAAACAAAGTAAAATAATTTTTTCAAAAACAAAAAAGAAGATAAAATACCTTTATTCCAAGTGTGTGGGTTGAACTTGAGCTTTGGTTTGTGTCCTTTCTGAGGGAAGAAAGGTCCCAATTCCTCGGCTGCCCCATACCCGATTGATGAGCACCCGGGTCCTGATTAATATTATAAACAATATCCATTAATCAATATTTAAATGTTAGTATAATATCAAAACATGTGTACAAGAAAGAACATTATAAAGCATACCATTCTTTTATTGAGATTGTATACAATTCAATTAATACTTTTCATCCAATAAAAATAAATAAAAGAAAAAAAATTAATGAATGAAATTTTCATTAATTTATCATATTATATATTTGAGCACATAACTAAAATATAGACACTTTTCATTCCTAACAATTATATCCATGTTTTCAAGTTATCAATTCTTAAGGCACCGTTTGATAACCATTTGATTTCTTGTTTTTGGTTTTTCAAATTTAAGTCTATTATCTCTCAAATTTCCTACAATGTGCTCCATCTTTCCTATCATTTATTCATCTTCCTTTAAGAAAGTAGGAGAATACTAACCAACTTTTAAAAACAAAAACAAATTTTAGGAAATTACTTTTTTTTGTTTTTAAAAGTTTGTTGGTCTTCCCTTACTTTCTTAAGGAAAGATGTATACATAATAGAAAAGATGAAACAAAATGTAAGAAATTTGAGAGAAAATTTGCTTAAATTTGAAAAATAAAAAACAAGAAATCAAATGATTATCAAAGAGGGCCTAAATATTTTGAAATTTGTTTAAGCCCATCTTAATCTTTTGAAGGGATCTCTTAAATAAATGTTGGGATGCAATATAGTTATAGAAGATTTTTTTTTTTAAAAAAAAATAATAATAATAAATTACTACGAGATAAATTTTAGACATGTCTTAAAAATATATTGTGTATGTTTAAAACAGATATATGACACACAAGTACTTGATAGGCCCCACGTCATAGAACAATGATTAATTGACAAAAAAAAAAAAAAAAAAAAAAAGAAATAATATACTTTGGCTCGAAAATAACCAACCTTCAAAAGGTTGAAATGTAGTTATCGAACATTGGTTCGTACATGACCATATAAAACATTATAATAAATACAAAAATGAAATGATAGGACATTTACTACTATTCTTTTGAAGACCTTTAAAAAAATTGACCCAAAATATAATTGAAGATTTTTTTTTCTTTTTTGAGTACAATTGAAGATGAATTTCACCTTCAAAGATTCTAAATGATCTAATTTAATTATTCAAGTCTATTACACATTATTATGTAATAGTTTTGTTTGAATATAATTCTAGTTTCTATAGCTAACACTTGTGATTTAAGTCAAACCATTTTAAATTCATACAATTGTAAAGAAACTATGAAAAAAAATCAAATAATCACAATGAGCTAGAGAATTAAGAACACATAATTAAGCATATTAAGGAATTAAAAAAATAGGAATTTTTGCACTAAATTGATAAAATATTTACAATACTAGACAAATTTGAAAAAAAATTATCCATCATAGTAAAATATATGATATAAAGTAATACTTTTTATACTAAATAACTAATACATAATACAGTATGATGAGTATTATTTATAAGGTATATTTGACTATGAATTCTAAATATTTTCAAATTTGTCTAGATTTATAATTATTTTATAAAATTAGACTATCCAATATAATTTCTTAAAAAAATATGGGATTTAAGTTTGTTACCTCCATTAAGCCAAAGAAGAAGAGGCTTATCACGAGGATTATCAATGGCCTCAAAGAACCAATAAAACAGTGCTCTTCCATGAGACTCATTGACCGTAACATATCCAGCATATTGCTTGAATTTCATGAGTGGCTGCCCGGGCAGCCGGACGACCCGATCCGCCTTCTGTCGAGCCAATTCGTCCCGACTTAGTCCACATTCCGCACCAAAACCTTTTTTGACAACACCGAGAAGAAAGAAAAGAAGAAGAAGATGCGAGAAGAAAGAAGAACTCGTCGTCGAAGCCATCGAGAAGGATTAGCCAGTCTCTTCGATCGGCTTTCGACCTCGACTCTGATTCTTAATTTCCTTTGTGGACTGTGGGTTTAAATAGAGAGAGATGAGGAAAGGTTGATGTTTTCATTTAAGGGTTGAAGGAGAGAAAAAGGAAGAAAGGAGATTTTGCTTTTTTGAACCATGCGTGAGACTGCAGATTCTCTAAAGTGGCCTTCCATTTTTTAAATAACTTATGAAAATTTGTTGTGTATACCAAGTTTACGGCCATCTATTAAAATTATAACACATTTTTATCAAAAATTCGTTTATATCAAAATTTTGAGTGATTGAACTCGATCAGTTTGTTAAGTGGTTGAGCTCAACTAATTGAGTTCAATCACTAATTATTGATAGAGTTTGATTGAGTTGAATCACTCAGAATTTTGATATATGTGCAATTATTTTCAATTTTGTGTTATAGATGCAATTTTTTAGCCAATTTTTGTTATACATGAAAAATCCCAAAACTTTTTCTTTTTATTATTTTTTTGGATAAACCATAAATTCACTCCTTAGTGATTGGAAGAAAGTTACAGTGTTGTAGTATTTATAATTTGATGAAAATTAAAATTTAATAATATGAGAGTCAAATATTATTATCATCAAAAGTCAACGTGTATTTGCTTACGGTAGCAAAAAATATATTTTAGTTAGATAAAAATGGGAGGAAAGAACTTTTTTTCAATGCATAATTGGTAATGACTTAATTAGATGCAAATGTATTGCCAAGTTTGTTCAAAATCATGATAATCGCATTGATTTAGCTCTAAATTAAAATCATAATCTGTCAATTTTCTATAAAGGGTAACATTCAACCTTAGAATATCTCATGTCAAGGCTGTGCATTCCTTTTGTGGGGCGGTTCGGAATGGAAAGAAAACTAATATGAATTTTATTTAACAATTTTCTATGAACTCAATTAATTATGTGTGAGGTTAAAGGTTCAAAATTGATGATTAATAATAATAATAATAATAATAATAATGAAAAATAAAAAATAAAAAAGATTTCTAGTATTGAAAAGTTTCAAATAATTATTATCATGCAATCTCTACCACCTATGACTAAAGGTATTGAATGCTCTTCCAAAAATATGGAAATTTTCTTCTTTAGTTATTTAATTCTGTTTAGAAATATTTTAAATATATTTCTTGGACATATCTATTTATGATTTTCAATGTTTTTTTTTTTTTTTTTTTTTTGAGAATAAGATTTTAATTGTTTTTTTTTTTTGCAATATGTTTTAATTTAATTAATAGTGTGCTTAAATTTATGCTAATGTTTTTTTCTTTTTAGATTATATCAATTAGGGGTGGAAGAATTTATGACATCTAATCTATTGGGCATACACTAATGCCGATGAGTAACTGCTAATCATGTTAGCAAATTTATGCTAATGTTGTAGTAAAAAAAATGATGCTAATGTATTATATATATATATATATATATATATATTCAAGTTAAACATAAAGAAAAGAAAACCACAAATGAATATTAATATACTACAAAATGAAATTTAATTAATTAATATTTAAGTTAATATTGATAAGAATTTTATATTAAAAGATGGGAAGGGTCTTGCAATTTTTTTTTTAGTATAAATTGGGAGAGTGGATTACAAATACGGACTATTTCAGAGTTCGAACTCGTGGCGATGGTCTTGCGATCTTTATTAGAGAGAAAATGTTATATTATCTAATATAATATAAAATCTCAAACAATTAGCGGTTCTTGATAACAGGTCACTCGTCCTAATCGGGCCATTAGGCTAACACATGCCCTAGTGTTATTTAATGTTTTTCTCGGTCTCTAAATTTTCTATGCATATTAGTTCAAAATAAAATAAATACAAAATAAATAAAAATTGATAAGTGTGAATACTAATTATTCAAGGATTGACATGTTAATTTTAAGTTGAACAAACTGAATAAACTAAAAACGTAATTTGACCTCTTAATTGAATGTACACACATGATCCCATTAATCTAGGTTTAGGTTTGGAGGATTACAATAACATAATTTTAGTATTTCTATTCCTAAAAAAAGACTAATATTTCTAAATTGTTTCATTACAAATATTCAGAAGAATTCATCATAAAAATAAAATTTCCTCCAAATATTTTTTTAAATTATAATTTCCAATTATAACTAAGAAGTGGTTGGACCGCAACCAAAAGAATAAATATCAATAAAACTTAATTTGTGATCAAGACCTAATAAAATTCATTAGACATAATGAAACTCTAATAAAAGTAAGTTGTTTTAAACTCTGAAACAACTCTCCTACACTTTTTAACCTAAACTGACTTTTAGGTATCAGAGGCGTTGTGACCCACATCATATCGGTGTTCAGTTGATTATTGTTTGTTTTGCAGGTATTCGTCCCAACGAAATATAAATTCACTGTTGATTTCTAAATTCAATATATATTTATATTTATATGTATTTTGGAAACACTTCTCAAAAAAAAAAAATACTTTTTGAAGACTAAATTTTGACATCAACCATGACCTAATTTTTTATTTTATTTTCTTTCTATTATATTAATTTGATGTAAAAGTATAATATAAGTGTTTGTCACGCGAGAAATAAAATTGCTTGGGTCAAACACTTTATTTCCTTAATGCCATTTTGAAAATGTTAATTACAAACTCATTTAGTTGATGTTTTTATATAATTTATGAGTGAAGCTCACTCAAAATTTGCATTTTCCCAAATATATAAATAAAATAAAATAAAAGATTTGAATTCATCGATGAAAAGGATTATTATTTTGTAAAGAGGGTCAAGTAAAAATTTTGACCAAGGATTTAATGATTATTCACAATTCAAGATTTCTTATGCATTTATTATTATTATATATGTGGAATCTTCCACAAAAAGGGATATGTTTTCAATAATTACAGGTGGCAGATCTGTTCGCAAAAATGATGAAATATTGGAGAGAAAATTGCCTACCAATGAAATGATTGGAAAACATATTTGTTGACATGAAATAAATGGTATGAGTTGAAAAAAATGGTAGAATTTGAGGGATATAATTTTATATTTTTAATTTCGAGCAGCTTACATGTATTTTTCGAACATTTTTACATGATAATTGTTTAAACCTATTATATTTGGTTGAAAGAGTAATTAATTAGAAATTAATTTTCAAGTAAGTGATCATTAAAAATTGAAATTATAAACTTAGTTTTAAACACTCTATATATCACTCCACTAATTGATGATGATTTCTAGTGATTTGTTTATATATGATGATAGCTGTCATCGACACCCACGCACCTCTCGTAGATACGTGTAAATTGTTGTGCATTGAGTTTCATGCACTAACAATTACAATTATCTAAATATAGACCCAACTTAATTGATATAAAACATGCTTAGTCAATCAAAATTGAAAATTTAATCTCTCACTCTACATGATGGATAAATTAGAGGTAGTTTATGCATACTTAGCTTAACAAGCAAAATCAACAATAATTACAAGTTCTTGATTAGATCAATATTATGAAACTATTATAAAATTTTACATCATCTTTTTCTACTTCTATCTATTAAACTATATTATTCTATATAAAAAAAAAATATATGAAATTATATTCCATTCATAATTCAACTTTTTTTAGTCATTAAAAAAATAATTTCAATAAAATAATTATTAAATCTTTTATTTTATTTTAAAAAAAAGTTTCAAATAACAAATTTGTAATCTTAGTTAATTGTAGTTGTTTTTAGTTCAAGAAGATTCAAATTCACTCCATCTTAATTACTGGAAGAATTTAAAGTTCAATAAATATACTTAAAAAAATAATAATCAAACATAACCCTAAAAGGATTATTATGTAAATAAAGTAATAGCTTAATTACATAAAAAGTGCAGTTTGAATCTTATTGATTTAAAAAAACAGATTAATTTCGTAATTCAACAAACATTTTATCTTCATTGTACTAAACATGCAAATGTGGCATGTTTTTGGTCTTTTAACTATGAAGCCCAAATGCATCTTAACTATGAAGCCCAAAGGCTTTTCTTTCTGCACTTTTTTTTTCCTTCCAAGATTCCCAATATATGTATAAGAGGTTGGATACTCTCACAATAGCTCAATATCATCTTAATGTATTAGTAATTTCATAATTCTTTATTTTACTATAAAAAATACAACACTCCTTCCAACTTATGGTGAATGCTTTCAACATCAAAATTTCAATTTTAATTTAATGAAAGAACAACTAAAAATAAAGATTCAAACTCATTATTTCTTGATCATTAACATATATTTTATGTCATCAAGATATGTTCATGGTTACCTCGAAACTGCATTTTAAATATTTTAAATATCACATGAATTATAATGATTATTATAATTGAGCTACCTCTAAATTGCATTTTAAATATTATAAATATCACGTATGAGTTCAATGATTATTATTATTGAGCTCCTAAATTTTCGATTTTCTCTCTCAAAATTTTGAAACATCACAATCAAACCTATTTACCACCAATCACATAAAGTAAATTGTAAGCTTGTTTAACAAATTTTTAATTGAAACAAAACCGGTATGAAGTATTATTTAAGGTCATGGATTACCAATAAAAAGACAATTCTAATGATATCATATAATTAATCAAGACATTACATGAGTCCTCCCATTTGTGATTAAATTAAAAAAAAAAAAAAAAAAAAAAAAAAAAAAAAAAAAAAAAAAAACTATTTTTAGGTCAGTTGACATGGACCCACGGAAAATTATATCATATTTCGTTAAAAAATGCTTTGGACAGTTAACAAATTTCCCCAAGAAAAATAAAATAAAGTATATCATTTTTACAAATAAACCATATTCCATTGACCAAATTCTTTGCCAGACGTCAAATTGTAAACTAAATTTTGTTACCAAATTTATCATTCTCCTCTAGAAAGCTATATCTTATTTTATGAGGTGAGCAACCAAAATTTCTGCTTAAATTAACCAAAACCAACGGTCAACTTGAGAAAACTTATTTTGAATCTAATTAATTAGTTGGTCATCAGCCACACCCACTTCTCATCCTCCAAACCCAATGTTGACACTCAAATCACCAAAGAAAGAAAGTTGCAATTTCAAATATTCAAGTAACCCATAACAATTTTTGTGCTTATTAAAATGCTTTTGGGACTATGCTTGGGTGAAAGTTAAAATAAAGACTTGAATTCATTGCATAATATAATAATTTAAAATTAAACATTCAGTGAAAATGAACCAATAAAAATACACATGAGCATGGCTCAACTAATCAAAACATTATAATATTTGCCTGTTTGCAAAATTCTTCAAAACAGTTACCCCAAAACCAAAACTAAAAGAACCTCCAACTCAAGCTTCTTTTGCTTGGTCATAGTGATAAAGGAAGTTAGCTTAACTAGGCCATCTTCCTCCAAAAAGAAATAAAGAAAGCTAAACATTTTCAGCTCACCAAATTAAAACCATTTCTTTTTGGCAAAAACAACAGCAAGCAAGCCAACATTGCATGCTTTCTACTAGTTTATATTGCATGACTACTCCATTTATCCTCACTTTTTTCTACCAAAACTTTCTCCATATGTTTTCCCATGCAATTTCATTCCTTCATTGCAAACCTATGATGGAATCCGGTAATCTCACCTCCTCCTCCTTGCCCCCTTCATTTTTCGTCGGAAAGTTCGGTCTCCGATCGATCCTCGATGTCCAAATCTTGGAGATCTCTTTTGCTCTTTTAGTGTTCTTCACCATTCATGTTATTAGACAAAAGCGACAATATGATTTACCTGTATGGCCGATCGTTGGGATGTTACCGGCTTTGATCACTGCAGCGCGTGGAAATCTCTATGAATGGATTACACATCTCCTTCAGCGTCATAAAGGGACGTTTCGGTTTCGAGGCCCGTGGTTTAGTAGCCTCAACTGCGTCGTCACAGCCGATCCTCGAAACTTGGAGCATCTTCTCAAGACCAAATTTTCCTCCTACCCTAAAGGGCCATTCTTCCGCGACACAGTAGGAGACCTTCTCGGTGATGGAATATTCGGAGCCGATGACGAAACGTGGCAGCGGCAGAGGAAGGTGGCAAGCATCGAGTTTCACTCAGCAAGGTTCCGGAAATTGACTGTGGAATCGCTGGTGGAGCTCGTGCACTCGAGGCTTGAAGGGGTGTTGGAGGATCATGCAGGGCGGTCGGCGACGATGGACCTGCAGGATGTTCTTCTGAGGCTGACTTTTGACAATGTGTGTATGATTGCCTTTGGGGTTGATCCTGGCTGCTTGCGCAGCGGCTTGGCGGAAATTCCGTTTGCTAAGGCCTTTGAGGATGCTACTGAAGCCACTGTTTTGCGGTTCATCACGCCTACATTCATATGGAAGACCATGAGGTACTTTCTTTTTAAAAAATTTGAGTTCATTTCTCATCAAAAGAACCAAATCCAATCCAGAACATACATTTAATTCTTTAGAAAAAATAGCTTATTATAGAGCTGAGCTGCCAATTTAAAACTAACTCAATTGGTTAACCTACATTCATATGGAAGACCATGAGGTAATTTTTTTTAGGTTTATAACTCTTTTGTGGTCCATGTTTTCTTTTTCTTTTTCTTTTTGAAAAACAAGTAACCTTAACCAATAACCAAACCAATTCCCAACAGAACCATAAACTGGCCCGCCATCGCAACCCGGTCATCAAAATACTAGCATCAGGACTGATACTACTAGTAAAGCCAGCCATTCGAGCCAAAGTTATAGCCGACATGGAATAACAATCCTCCATGTTTTCATTTTGGTCCCTCTGTTTCAAGAAAGTTCATTTTGGACCATGTACACATTTGAAAAGGTGTCTAGTTTGGTTCTTCTTTGTAAATTTAAGATAAATTTTATACCCAATGAAAACTATTTAATATAAGTTTATAGTTAAATTTCAAGAAATTTAGTTAGTAAATAGTCATACTAAACTTATGATTAAAAAGTGAGCATGGTTTTGTTAAAAAAAAAAAAAAAAAGTGAGCATGGAAATGAATAACTAAGACCTTGTTTGATAACTATTTTGTTTTTTGTTTTCTAAATTTAAGCCTACAAAACTATCTTATCATATGTTTTTCTTACTTTAATACCTACATCTTACCTATATTTTTAGAAACCAAACAAAAATTTGGAAATAAAAAATAGTAGCTTTCAAAAGTTGGTTTTTGTTTTTGAAATTTGGTTGGCATCCACATTCTAAGAAATTTGAGTAAAAATAAGCTTAAATTTCAAAACTCAAAAACAAAAAATCAAATGGTTATCAAACACCTAAGGCCCCGTTTGATAACTATTTGGTTTTTTGTTTTTGGTTTTTCAAATTTAAGTCTATTCTTTCCCAAATTTCCTACAATGTGCTCCATCATTTCTACCATTTATCCATCTTTCTTTAAGAAAGTAGGAGAATACTAACCAACTTTTAAAAATAAAAACAAACTTTTGGAAGCTACTTTTTTTTGTTTTTAAAAGTTGGTTGGTCTTCCCCTACTTTCTTAAGGAAAGATGTATACATGGTAGAAAGAATGAAACAAATTCTAGGAAATTTGAAAGAAAATAGGCTTAAATTTGAAAAACCAAAAACAAGAAACCAAATGGTTATCAAACGGGGCCTAAATTAATCACTTTCTAAGTGTATAAATAATAAAATAAACATTTTAAAAATACAAACTACCCACCAAATGTGAGCATAGCTGAACAAAAAAAGAATCCACTCTCCTAGCAAATCAATATTCAAACCTTCTATCAGAAAAAAGTACAAACTCTAAAATTAAAATCAAAGGAATAATGAATTAATTAACCTTTAAGCAGGTACCTGGGCTTGGGAATGGAGAAGAAGCTGAAGCAATCAATAAAAGCCGTCGACGAATTTGCAGAGAACGTGATTCAAACACGAAAGACAGAACTCTCTGCCGTGGCGCAACCGCAAGCCGATAACCAAAGATCCGACCTACTCACTGTGTTCATGAGACTCAGAGACGAGCAAGGGCGGCCATTCTCCGACAAGTTCCTCAGAGATATCTGCGTCAATTTCATACTCGCCGGAAGAGACACATCCTCGGTTGCATTGAGTTGGTTTTTCTGGTTGCTCGATCAAAATCCAGACGTGGAAGGCAAAATTCTAGCAGAAATGGGCAGAATCGTCTCCGATCGAGACGAGGCAAAAACAGGAGAGATTCGATTCGATTCGTTAGTGTTTAAACCAGACGAGATCAAGAGAATGGAGTATCTGCACGCCGCGATTTCCGAAACCCTAAGATTGTATCCATCAGTTCCAGTCGATCACAAAGAGGTAAATTACTGAAGAAAGAAAACCGAATCAATAATCCGTTCGATTCAATAACAAATTTCAGAAATCTAATCAATAATCTGTTCAATTCAGGTCGTGGAGGACGATGTATTTCCGGACGGAACAAATCTGAAGAAAGGAACGAAAATCATCTACGCAATATACGCTATGGGGAGAACGGAAGCGATTTGGGGGAAAGATTGTCGCGAATTCAAACCTGAGAGATGGATGAGAGACGGCCGGTTCGTGAGCGAATCGGCGTATCGATTCGCCGCCTTCAACGGCGGTCCTCGGCTGTGTCTCGGAAAGGATTTTGCGTATTATCAGATGAAATACGTCGCCGCTTCGATCATCGGCCGGTACCGGGTGGCGGTGGCGGCGAGGCACCCGGTGGAGCCGAAGCTTGCCCTAACTTTCTACATGAAGAATGGGTTGAAGGTTAATTTGATTAAACGAGGAGAGGGGCAGATTAGGAAATATCTTAAGTTAAATTGATTGATGATGATGAAAGTCAGTGGTGGTGTTAATAATTTGAAATAATTATAATTTCTTTTTTCAGATTGGATGAAAAATGTTTGTGTTTGAAAAAGAGTGAAAAAAGGGAAAATTTAGGTTGGAGATTTATGTTTTGATTGATATTATTTTTGGATTTGGTACGGTGTATTTATTTATTTTTTAAATAAATGACTCCACGTTAATATATAACTTTTAGGGCATGTTTGGCTTTGAGAGGATGGGTTGGGTTGGATTGAGTTGGGATGAGAAGAAAAGATAAATGAAATAAGTTTATGTTTGGGGAGAAGGGAAGAAAAGATAAAGTTATGTTTGATGCGATAGAAAGAGAATGATGGAAGTTTTTATTTAAATAAAAAAATGGATATTTAATAGTTTTTTAATAATAAAGTTATGTTAGATGCGATGGAAAGTGAATTGTTGAAGTTTTTATTTAAATAAAAAAATAAATATTGAGTACTTTTTTAATATTTTAATATTTAAATAAAAATGTAGGGCCCACACGTGGAGTTGGGTAAGAGTTGGATGGACTTATGGAAGTCCATGGGGCAAACATAAAATAGAAGTCAAGTCAAGCCAACTCCACCATTTTTCCATGGGGCAAACATGCCCTTAAAGTTTGTTTTTGATCCATCTCTCTATTTTTTTGTTATTCATAATGGTTACTAATATATATGATCACATCTATTTATGATCTAGTTATTAAGAAAGTGTAGTATAAATAAATATAATAAGTAGTCTTTGAGTATGTGAAATTTCAAAATTATTGGTTAGATAATACAAACATAGGGTAGTATAACATTGGATAAATTAGTAAAAAAAAAAATATTGATTAAATAAGTAGTAGATTAAGAATATATGAATGATGATAATAATTTTTACTGGTATGAAATATTTTTGGGTGAAACTAAAACCAATGTCATGATCATATCAATGTGAAGACGTGTCGAGGGTTGTCGTCCTTAACAAGTGGTATCGTAGTATTGGAATGATTCTCTCGACTCAATCAAAATATGTTGACGAATTTTAGTGTATGGAAGAAAGATTTTGTGAACCTCGAGAATATGTGCGTTTGTGTGAATTGCTTATGAAATTAGGGTTTTAGTGAAGAGTGCTTCCAAAATATTCGATGATCTAATATGTAGTGTTAATATTCGTTGATCTAATATGTAGTGTTTATAAAACAAGTATTCTTGTAAGTACATTTGAAATAGATGTTCTAGCGAGTGCTTTTGAAACATGTATTTTAGTGTAGAGAGAATGGTCTCAAGATATCAGTATAAAAGTTACTTCAAGAATTGTCATCTTATAATATTCTTTTTTAATCATTAAATCATCATAGTGAAAAACAAAATTCCACGCATTTGTAAAGGTTGAATGCATTTTACATCGCCAATCGAGTCGTATCTCAATCAATATTAATGTACACCTAATGATTTAGAGGTCTTGGGTTCAAGTCTCCCCTACCACAATTGTTGTAATCTCGAAAATAAAAAAAAAATGAAATATGCATTTTACATCTATACTAATAATAAATTCTTGAGTATTTCTAATTAGTTTCAAGCTTTAGGAAACATTTGGCAATATGGTTTGGGTAAATTTTGGTCCATGAGATATCTACCGTTTGTGTCATTTGGCTATTAAAAATAAAAAGTTACAATTCTTGGTAACACTATTATCAAAAGCATGTATCACTCTTATACATAGTTATTATAGCTATTTACATGTAGAGCCTAGCTATGTAAATAGAGTTGTTTGAATGGTTTAGAAATTAATATTAACTAAAGATAGAATTCAACATAAAATTCTTCAAATCTTTTAGAATCAAACAAAATCTAAAAGAACTTTGAACATCAAGCAATTTTAGAATTAGTAAACTCAAATTTACAAAATAAATGTTAGGTTCATCAAATGAAGCATACATTTTCATAAATTAAAAAAAAAAAAAAATCTAAATAATAAACTATTTTGAAGTGGCTCAACTGGTCACCTATTTAGTAATTAATTGCCTACAAATTTCAAATTTACTTTTTTGAATAAATCTTTTTCTTTTCTCTTAAGACAATGTTTTTTGTTTATAAAAAATGGGACTATGCAATGTATTTTCAATGAAATGCAATTAAGCTCAACTTCCCCAACCAAAAAGCACAAAAAGTTGTAAACTAATTAAAAACCCTTCTAGAAAACTTTTTTTCTTTTAAAAATTTACCACTTGCAATTGAATTACACAAGACACATGCATACTAGTCAATCTGGTCATTCCAAACTTCCACCAAACACAAGTTTTAGAAAAATGAAAGTTTCCCTAAAGTTTAGATTCATCACAAGGACACTTTTGGTTATTGGAGTTACTTTTCTATTATTATTCTTTTCCATGAAGATGAGATTCATCCAATATATATCTACTTCAATTCCTTGAAGGCTTTAAAAATAACAAGTTTACACACTAAATAACCAAACATATAACCATTAATTAGCATCACATTATGAACCAGCTTTACTATTATCTAAAGGTTATGAATTACAAGAGAAGGTCAAAAAACTAACCCATTTTTATTAATTCTGATCAATTTCCATCATGTTATGATTTGTTGTGAAAATGTTAACTTTTTTTTTTTTATATTTGTATCGAGTTATAAGTTTAAATGTTAAGTGAAACAAGTATAAGTGAGCAAATTTAAACACCTTAAACTTTTTTTTGATAATTAATTGTTAAGGTCCCGTTTGATAACCCATTTGGTTTCTTGTTTTTAGTTTTTTAAATTTAAGCTTATTCTCTCTCAAGTTTCCTACAATGTGCTCCATCCTTCCTACCATTTATCATCTTTCTTCAAGAA
>JBBMEF010000001.1:10071281-10108479 GCA_037832685.1 Sicyos baderoa | reverse complement strand
ACAAATTGTAGGAAATTTGAGAGAAAATAGGCTTAAATTTGAAAAACCAAAAACAAGAAACTAAATGGTTATCAAACGAGGCCTAAAATATCAATTTTTATATGTTTTCAAAATCTAAATTAAGAAAAAAAATGCATAAATTCAAATATTTCTATCAACCAAGTGAAAGTAACATAATTTAGAAAGAAAATGCATAAATTTCAAAAAAGAAAGAAAAGAAAACTAAATTATATTTTCAAATTTATGACCTAGCAATACACTTATATCAATGAACTAACCCTACATAAAACTAACGTGTCACAAACTCATTCAATAATTAAACTATATATATAAAAAAGAAAAAAAAAAGTATAATGTTTCATTGTATAACTCAACTCACATATTTAACAACCAAGTCCCTCAACTCTAAAAAAAACAACCAAGTCTTTCAATCCATTTTTATACTTAAAAAAAATATTACAACTTTGCATTCCAAGCCTTATAAATCAATAAATTACAATATAAGGACACTTTCAAAACCCAAAATCAATCTCAAACTCAATCAAACCTTCAAAGAATGTCATTTTCTATAATTTGATCTTCAACAACTTTTCTCTCTGTTTCTGCAAAGAAACCCTTTAAAAAACAATAATTTCTTCTTAAACCCTTGAGAACACGAATCTGAATCAATAAAATCAACTCCATCATCATCTTCTTCAACGATTGACCTTAAGCTCGTAACAATATAAATCCACGTTGCCGTGCAAAAAATTGCATACAATTTTCCCCACAACACCATGATCGCCAATGTCATTATCAAAATCGACATGCCCGCCACCGGTCCGTAGTTTTTGCTCGTAGGGACGTTGTTCAACCCGACCCGACTCGATTGCTCGCGCGGGGGCAGGTTCGGTGGAGGGAAGGAGAAAGAGTGCGATATGGTGGTGGATTTCTGAACCTCCTTTACCAATGGCGATGCCGGTTGGGTTAACCGGCCCGACCGTAACGACTCGAGTTTTCGGGTTAGGGAGAACCTTGGTTGGCTGTGATCCGCGGATTTCTTTGGCGAGTTTGAGTGTTTAACCGTTTCTAAGATTACTTTTTCTTTAATGATGTTGTTTCTTACCTGAAATTAACCCGAATGAAATTTATATTCAAAGAAAATACGAAATGTAATTTTAGAGTTGTGTCACTGATCTTAAATTCTTGATTTTGTTTACCAAACCAGCTTAAAGCACTTATTTTGATATATTTTTTTAATTCAACAACCTCTGAAATTTGAAACTATAACAAATTGGTTATTATGTGTTTTATAATGTCATTATATACAACTTTACTTAATATTTAATAGATTTCAATAAATCAATAACTTAATAAATTCAGTGAAAATTCAAGAATTTTTTTAATACAAACTTAGGAAGTTTAAAGACTTACTAAATGCATTTTAAAATTTAAGAAATATGCCTAAAACTGAAGAATTTAGTAAATACAAACCTAAAAATGATTGAATAAAAAAAACTTAAATGGTAAAAATAAACTTATAATTTAATATTTTAGAAAAATATTCAATGAAAAAGTGTATTATTTAACAATACAATAAATTATTAGAAAATTTGTATTGTATAGCAACTTTAAGATCTTCTATTAAAATTATAGTCATTTTTATTAAAAATTGGTTTATAGCAAAATTTCGAGTGATTAAACTCGGTCACTTGAATACTTTCAATTTTGTACTATGCAATTTTTTAGCTCATTTTTTTTATACATGAAAAACTCCCCAAATTATTATTATTATTATTATATGATATAAATACAATAAATTATTTATTAAATTATCGTAAATAAATTACATTTATGGTTAAAATTTAAATTTTGGTGTCAACAAATGCAGTATATCAGCCTCATCAATGTACATTTATGGATCAAAAGGTCATGATTTTAAATCTCCCCCTTCGTAATCTCAAAATATAGAAGAAAAAAAATTTTGTTCGAGGTTCACAATTTTCCAATGTTCGTCTTCTTTCATTTTTATCAACCTTAGATTAAAAAAAAAAAACTTAGATTAAATCTTAATTTTGAATTCAACTCTAATATCATATCAAGGAATTAATAAGATAAATAGTTAGAATGTTATAAAGTTTTTGGAATCTCCTCCCATTAATCTAGCATGCTCAACATATATCTGTTATATGTGATGTGTATTTTATTTGATGAGGGTTTTTTTTTTCTTTCTTAACATCATTAATTTTTGTAATTTTAGAAATTGTTCTGAAATATTAGATAGCATCCAAAAAGATTCAAAACAAATATACACATGGCTCAGTCTTAAAAAAACGGCAATTGCAAGGATTCTTGATTTCATAGAACGAAAAAAAAAAAAAAAAAATCTTACCTCTGGCGGTGTCTCCTCGCCGGACTGATTTGTCGCCGCCGGCAACATAGCAGCAAAATGTTCATTCGACGACTTAGGAGCGGTGGGCGGAGAAACAGATCTCAAGGCGAGCGGGTCAGAACCCGGTTTAAGCCGTTTTTTATGGTCGGCCGAAAAGGTAGGGCGAGGCTTGAAGTGAAGCTTTATCCAAGAAAACGGGCGATTTTTATGACCGGCGGCTGGTTTGGTGGACTTAGAGCCGCGAGATTTGCCGGAAAATCCAAAGCAGCTGAGAAAACGGTGGGGCTTGGATTTGGAATTTGGGGATTTGGCCATCAAAGTTTTTGGCATGGGAGTTCCTTGAAGACGACGAGATGGAAATGTACGCCTTTTTATTGCTTTTCCATATATATATATATATATCATCGGTTATATATAATGTATTAATTACATGCCTTAAACAGAAGAGATATGCCTACGTGGACAAAAGAAATAGGATTGGTAGGGTCCATCCCTCTATATATATATATATATTTTAATAATTGAGAATCAGATTTTGCTCCAATACATACTTGAAATTGAGGCATTTGCCCGTTCCAATACAATAACCAAACTCGAGATAACAATAATCGAGGGTCTGTATTATAGTTTGTTATCTTATTTAGTGTTAATTTTCAGTTATGTGTCTACGAAGAGACTTACTTTAACATTCTACCAATAATGTAGTATATATTTTAATTCAATAATATTTGAAATAAATGATTCAGCAACGACTTCTTATTCTACATTTTCGTGATCAGAATTTTGAGATAAATAATTTGGCCCAAAGGAGATTTTCTAGAAAAACATTAATTCATATTTTTTATTTTTTTACAAGATGGTGAGAGTGATATGTTACTGTAGGCAATATTGATTCGTATTTACTAAACAATATGAGGTTTATCTCACTTTAGCATTTATTTAATAATGTGTTTTTTTTTTTTCTAAATAAAAGTACCTTGGATAATCCGTTGATATTCATTATTGTTCCCTCTTTTCATTGATATTTTCAAACAAACTATAGAAACAATCGATGACCATCTGGATAGAGAATTGCATCCCTCTCACATCCTTTGACAATTTCTAGATTTTTTTTTAAGAATACAACTTCTAGATTCTTAATATCAATAATAGTTTATATTCACAAAATAAAGTTTTACCCTCAAATCATTACTTTAAAAAAAAATTAAATAAAAAAAAATCATACGATTAGCAATATTTATAAAAATAAAAAATAGAACACGTCTTCACATTCCTATAATAAGCTTTAAACTATCTATTTTTTAGAAAGAAAAAAAAAACTTTATATTTACAAGTGTTTTTTCTTTTGTAATAAACTATCAATTACACTTTTCTCAACTCAAAGGCTAGTCTTCAATGTTATTTTTTCAAGAAAATAAAAAGTCTAGAATGTAATTCAAACTTAATATACTAATCTGTCAAACTAGTAATTTGCTTTCTTCTTTTTTTAGATAAAAGTATATATTTTTCAAACTCAATAATACGTTTGGAGTATCACTTATGTTAGTTAATAATTAAATAATTTGATCGTTTTATTTAAAATTGATTCACCAGAATACTTTGTCGACATTTTATAAGTACCGATGCTTAGAACTATGGATATGAATTATTCAAAATTGAGACATCTAATGTTTAATAATTAAGTATACGACTAACAAACATTATTAAATGGTTAATAAAAAAATTAAATAGATATAGATCATATTTAAGAGTATTGATATTAAATATTAATGATATATATTTGTTCAAGCGTTGAAGCGCGTGGGAGAACGTGAGGGCAAGAGATGCAACTGAAAAGAAAGGTGGAGGTTTTGGGTCGTGAATCCCATGACTATTATAAATGCAAATCATTTTTAATTTATATACACACATATTTTTCAAGAAAATAAAATAATAAACTACACACACATATTTTATCATAAATTTCTATTTTGTTTTCTTTGTTATTTGAGTAATATGGTATTGCCATACTAGATCTGTTTTTAATTTTAAAGCTTCCATGTTTTTTTCAGTACAATACATATGAGGGTGGAATTTAAAATTTAAAATCTCAAATTTTTAATGAAGAGATAACTAACCTTAAGTTTTTTTTAAATTAGAGAAATAACTAACCTTGTTTATTAGTATATTAATATTTTTTTTATTCAGTAACATTTAAGGAGAGAGATTCAAACTTAATTTCATGTTATTGTATAGTATATGATAAACCTAAAACTATATTTTATATGGACTTGAATAATCATTGGTATAGAACTTTATTATTTTTACTAATAATTTAATAAAAGATTACTATGAAATATTTGTATCAATAAAGTTTTAAATAATACAATATACATTTTAAAAATTAATACTAAAAGTATGTTTAAAAAAACAATTAAGAAATAATTCTAAAAAAAAAAAAAAGCAATTAAGAAATATTTTTATAAAAAAAATAACAATTAAGAAAAAAATATATAATAAGCCTAAAAAAAACTCATTTGTGTTTTTTTTTTTTTTTTTTGAAAACCTAAAAACTCAACTGTTGCTTAAAAGTCGACTTTAAATATGTGTCTATCATGAAATCATAAGCTTTCCGTAAAAATAAAAAAATAAAATAAAAAATGTAATTTTTTGTTATTTGCTATGTTTCCTCTCTTAAAAATATTGGAATTTAACCATATTTACAAACTATTGTTAAATTCATAAAATGAGTTGGGGATTTTGAAAACATTTTAAACGGTTTTATTTTTATTGACAAACAGTAGATTTGGACTTGAAAGGAATAGAATTCCAATAACATTTTATATGACCGGATAATCGAGAGATTAGGACGAATCACCATCCTAATTATCTTTGAATAAATTATTTATAAACAAAACTATATACATTAAGAAAAATAAATAAAGAAACCAGTGGGTTAAAGTTGGAAGAAATTTAGACCATACTCTGGCCCACAATGAGACAGTTGGGCCAATGAATTGGGCTTACAACGGGCCATGGGCTTATGTTATAAGAAGCGTGGCCCATAAATCGACCTAGATCACCATATTTATCGAGCATAAAAACAAGATCTTTCAACATTTTGCATTTTATCGCCGATTAGGGTTTCTTCACAGAGGTATCAAGACCAGAAGCCGCCATGGTAATCTTGCTTCCCTTTTTCGTTGCTGTTTCTGTGAATTTTCTTCATTTGTTCGTGATTCTATGATGCGTTAACTGGAAATGAAAAAACCCTAGTATGTTTTTCGTCCTATAATCATATCTTGTTTGATTCTGAAGCCCCTTATAATTGTGTTTTTATTTTAGCTAACATTGTCGATTTTGTGTATCCTAGTAGATTAGTGAATGTGTCGTGATTGTATTTGTAATCTAGGATATTGGATTGATGAGTTTCGGAATTGTTCTTCAGTGTTTATCGGCATTTATGGAGAGCGTTCTTCATTTTGAAGATTTTACTGGTCTATGTAGTATGATTGTTTGAGTTTTTATTGTTATCTTGATTTTTGTAAGGTTTAATGCGGTAGATCCTGGTATAATATAGTTTACACTGAGAACCTAATTTGTATGTTGAAATTTGGGATACTAGATCTGTCATTGGAAAATTGAAATTGAAATTTACCCCTAAGAGCCCCGAACCCAGAAACTTATTAATTCTTAAATCTCTTGTTTTCTCCTAGTCGGAGCTTTGTGATGGGTTCAATCCATGGTAGCCACCTACCTAAGAATTAGTTTACTATGGGTTTTCTTGGCATCTAAATGCCGTAGGTGTTATGTTCCGTGGCAGAAGCTGTTTCGTGGATATAAAAAAAAGAATTTCATTCAATCATATGTTTGCTCTTTTATTTTCTCTACTCAACCAATTTTATGCTTAATTGCTTTTTATTATGTAATCCTCTGCAAGAATTTGGCTTATATGTGAAACTATTTTAATTTTTATATTTCTTGTAGAGTTGTCTAATGGATGATCTTATATTTTTTATTTTTATTTGTTATGACATTGAATTCTTCTGCTAAATAGGTTAACGTTCCCAAGACTAAGAAGACCTACTGCAAGAGCAAGGAATGCAAGAAGCATACCTTGCACAAGGTTACCCAATATAAGAAGGGTAAGGACAGTCTTGCAGCCCAAGGAAAGCGTCGTTATGATCGCAAACAATCTGGATATGGAGGACAGACCAAACCTGTCTTTCACAAGAAGGTTAAAATTTCTTTCTACATCAACCATATCTTGCTTGTTTCCCTTGAATTAATAATAACAAGACCATAATCTTTACTTCCAGGCCAAAACTACTAAGAAGATTGTGCTAAGGTTGCAATGCCAGAGTTGCAAGCATATGTCCCAGCATGCCATTAAGGTTTGTTTTACAAGCAAAATTCTCATTCTTTATTGTTTCATGGCTGATTACAACTCCTATATTAAGTAATTATACTTCAATGTGTTCATACTTTTTTATTTTTGTTGCTGCAGAGGTGCAAGCATTTTGAGATTGGTGGAGACAAGAAGGGGAAGGGAACTTCACTCTTTTAGATGCATTAACATTGTCATTCACTATATATTGCTTTTTAGTGAGTTTAAAATTGTGGGCTTTTCTGCCCTGTGCTTTTTGTTTGTTCTGATATTTGGTTGAATTTTGTTTAATCTATCAGTTTATAATGGAACAACCAGCTAGTATTTTTCATTTTTCTCTTTATAACTTGTTTTAGAACCATGCTTCTATCAAGCTTTTTTTCATTGCCCCCTTCCCTTCAACAATTACATTGATTTAGGTGATAAAAGTTGGATTGGTTATATCAGATTATAGAATTTTGTCAATCAGGTACTCTAAATACTGAATTAAAGTGCCTTCCTTTTGTTTAGGCATGACAAACTGAATTTGTAAGTTCTAATGTGTTCTTGGCAGATTTTTTTTTAAGACTAATATCATAAGATTATGAGCTTGATAAAAATTTTTAGTTTTAAGTTTGATTGAATGTCTATTTGTTTCACTTTAATCTATCAAGGTTTCTATGTTGTGGCAATAACTTTACCCAGTTTTGATGACTATTACCCATGCATTTTGTTGCAATGTCTGATTTGTTTCCTAATTGAGAGTCGTAGTCAAGTGATTGAGTTTATAAATTAATGATTAAAATGAATGGTTAGAAATGAATGTTTTTAAAAGTAAGAATGATAAAAGTTAGTAAAAATTTGTTTGGAGGTAGATTTTTGAAAAATTAATAGATCCCCAAACAAACCGTCCAAGGGATGATGAGAAAGAAAACAACAATAGGATAGGAAAATAAGTAGCAACTTTTTGTGTAAGTCTTGGTTTTTTGATTGCTAATTGGTATTGTTTTATAAACTGCAACTTTTTGTGTAAGTCTTGGTTTTTTGATTGCTAATTGGTATTGTTTTATAAACTGCCCTACTTTGTTATCAATGAAGTATTGTTTCTTATCGAAAAAAAAAAGAAAAAAAGAGTAGAGATACACTTGTCCCTTCACATGGCTACAATATAAACATATACATGGATTGCACATTCAAAAAATGTTTTCGAACGGGTGGGTTCCGACTCTACTATGGGTTTTTATTCAAAATCTCCAATTAATTTTTGGATTGGATCAATCTTTTGATGCTTTATACTTACAAGTTGGCTTGGGCAACCCATCAAAAATACACTTTGTGACCCTGGCAGATGAGAATGACGAAGCCTCTAGCAAATTACATGAGCTTGCTGATCTTCTCCCACCAAACACCCCATTACTCATAAACGACTCTCCCACATTATCCATTAAAATGGGTGTCACTTTGTTAACCACTTCAGCACCCCCTTTCAGTCTTACGTCCAAACACTCGCCGTTGTTGGTGATTGTCATCTTCTTCGAAAGGGTTTCGGATGCAATGGAGAAGTCCGCCATCGACTTTTGGCGTCTCCTGACCAGCTTCTCACTCCCTTTTGTGGAATCGGTAACTACGTTAGGAATGGTCACGATATCAGTACATTCAATATTTTCGAAAGGAAAAACATTTGCGAAGCTTCTTGATTTTCTATGGTGGCTTAGATTGGCTTGTACGGGTGCCTTGAGCGGGGTGGATTTGATTCTGAGTGATTGGAATGAGCCAAACAAATTGTTGGGCATGAGCTGAGTTGAATTTTGGTCACAGTTACTCTTCCTGTAGAACCTCACATGAAAATATTTATACATATGATGAAGACAAACCCTCCCAAACCAAGAACTAATTTCAATCCAAAACATACACATATGTGTGTTGGATCAACTTATGGCACATCACAACTATTTTAATTGGACATATAGGATATATACACATATGGAAACAAAAAACCCACCAACCCAAAAACATAAGCCGACGAGTTGGAGTAAATTGGACACATTAGTATCTGGATCAACTTATACTGCAACTAATTACTAGTTATTAAGTTAATAAAGTTTTGAAATATGTTAAATTTCCCATCAACCCAAAAACATAAGCCGACGAGTTTGAGTAAATTTCTTTATATCAACTGGCACACATTAATAATATATCTAACTAGATATCGTTTGAGCTATAGTGGACGAAAGCAACATCTAATTATAAGTGTGATAATTAATTCGAGTCTTATACTACTGTGGATCAGTTTAGCTTGGGACTCAAAAACCGAAGCAGTTTACATGCTCAGGAATGTATGTAAGTGGAGAGAAAAAACAAACCTGGAAACATCAAGATCGTCGGATGAGTGAGGAGAAGGGTGCTTTCCAGGAGTTGGGATATGTAGAGATTTGAGAGCAAACATTTGATGGTCTGTGACTAATGCATTCATTCTCCTGATGTCCGAGACCTATTGGATTCCATATTTTTGTTACAATGAACGAATAGAACACGTACATGATCGATAGAGTTTGCGGTTGTGGTCGAGGTTGAGAATAATCATGATATGAGAATGTTTACTCACTCCTTAATCAGAAACAGGAAAATATGAATAAAATGCAAAAGAAGAGTATTAAGTTCACCCATCTAGTTAATAAAGATTTACAAAATAACAAACTTCTAGGTAAGAGATGGTGTTATTGTTAATCAAAATTAATCATATAGAACTAAAGTTACTAAGATATAGTCAATTTCATCTATCCAATCTTTTCATGAATTTAAGTTAGACAAACAAAGCTTCACTTTTCATCCAAAAAAGTATTTATAACATTACAACAACTATTTAAGTTATAACCATGAATTGAACTTATAAACTTTTCGTTTTCAATGAACTCTCGACCAATCAACCCAAGGTTGGACCACATGTATATATGGTACAAGTAAACAGATTCATGAGAGACAAATTTCAGATGGCATATAAACCATTATAATGAAGCAAGAACCAAAGGAAAACCAACAAATCAACATAATTCCAAAAAATGCATAATTCTTTAGAGAATCTCGAGCAGAAAACGATTATACTTTTCGGCAGAAACGATTATATGTTCGGCAGAAACGATTATATATATATATATATATTTTTGGCAAAAACGATTACTATTTACCGTAGAAACAATTTGTAATTAAGGAAAGAAAATAGACAAAAAAAGAAAAAAAAGATATCTCTCTACTATTTCTCTCATCATCAATTGATTTTGAAATGGATATCTAGATTATCTAATAATAATTACCTCGACCCCATACTTGATAGCAATTCCGACAAGAGTATCGAACTTGGAAATAGGATGATCAATGTAGCCTACATCATAACGCAATGAATTCAATTCTTCTATCCCCATCCCACTTCTAAGAAAAATCGCAATCACAACTATTATTTCCTCTCAAATTTGCCCTTCCAAATTCATCGAAAAATTTTCAAAAAAGGAAATCTAGAACGAACAGATCTAGAATTTAAGGGAATAATCGGAAGCGTTAAGGAAGAAATTTCGAAACCAGAAGTTGCAGAAAATGAATATTGAGAGAGCTATCCAGGTATACGAGATTTTTATTTTTAGGCAAAATCATGGATCAATGTTGTTCACAAATTTTCCGGGAAAGAGAGAGAAACTAACCTCTCATATTCCGCCGTTCATCAACTCGAATTTCATGCACTTTTGAATTCTAACCTTCCATCAAATTAGAGTACTTTTTTGTGCAACCATTTACCAACAAACCCGAAAACTATTAACTTTTCTTATTTTTGGAAATTATTGTTTGTTTTCGACCAAACAATCTATGCCATATTTGCAAACTATTATTAAAAAAAAAAAAAAAAAAATCTTGTTCTCCTAAAGTGGTCAACAAAATGTCATTAGATTTATTTGATTCCACAATTTTTATAACTTTTTTGTGTTTTGTCATTGAATTTTTGTTGGTTTCATTACAAATTTGATATCAATATTTTTAAAGTTATTTTTAAGACAATATGTAAATAATAACATGTTTTATATCATTTAAATATAGTTATTTTGAGGCAGTTAAATTTTAGTACGTGATTTTAAATATCAAAATTAAAACTAAAATTTAATGTTAAAGTGCGGGCAAACTAGCCTCAATAGTTGTAATCTAAGGAATATTTGTAAATAAATTTCTAACTCTACTAGTTAAAAATATAAATTCTCAACCAAAAATTTGGAGTTTGTGTTGAATTAAAAGCAAATCCTCAAATCCTATAAAATTTATAAAATAGTTAGTGAGGAAAAAGTTCAAATGCACGGTAAATTCAATAAAGAGCAAAGGATATAAAATTGCATCTATAACCTTAAATTCATCATTGTTTGGTTCAACAATGGCCATCCGAACAAGTATACATTTACATTACATATATGAACAAAAAAAAAACTATTTACAACGTCGATTCTTTCTAATGAAGGCATAGTTACAAGTTTTCGTTCTTCGCGAATCAAGACCTCATCCCATCGTCAAAAGCAAGATTACGAGCTACGATTTAATGGTACAAAATTTCCATTGCAAGCATCACGTATAGATTCTATGACCTGAATAAGAATATGTTAAAAGCTGAATCTTTTGATATAACAATTCTACAACACATCAAGCAGTAAACATAAATCTTGATTTTCATGCACAAAAAGAATTTATAATCTTCAAACAATAATCAAGCCAAGATTTAGCTTCAAATTTGATTATGGTCAATAATTCATTATCTTTTTGTCCGAGCAGAAGAAAGTAATGTGACAGCTGAAATTTGAAGAGAATGAAAAAAAGGGTGATGAGTTAATTACCGAGTAAAATCTCAAACTTCAACCAAGATATTGAAGCAACACACCATCATTTCCGAGAACAAAACCTTTCTTATCGTTAATAAACCTGCGGAGATATATGTAAATAGATTAAAAGGAAAAAAAATGTGAATGTGAATCAAAAGCCAAGATTTTTTTTTAATATCCATGAGTTAGGTTGTTTATGCACACTTTGACAATTCTCACGTCATAGAGGTTTGGTTCTCTGGGGGAGAGTTACTAAAGGGATTGTGTTTATAGGGTGTATGCCAAAGTGTCGTCAAGTACGAGATAATTTCAGATTTCAAAATTTTTAAAACTAAATCAGTATGATCAATATGCCAACAAAAGCAGTAGCTCAGCCTAATGATCCTGAGGTCTTGGGTTCGACTCCCACACCCCCTAATTGTTATAAATTCAAAAAAAAAAAAAAAAATCAGTATGATCATACTCACTTTACAGAGTATAGGTTGGCCGCAATATTGTCAGCTGCTTTATCACGGGTCCATGTCTTGCCACCATTTGTAGTTTTTAGAAGTACTCCACTTCCCCCAGCTGCCCAAGCCTCTTCCTGTAAGACTCACACCAGACATTTTTTTTCAATTAAAAAAAATAAAATAAAAAATTCTTTTTTGCTCACATTTATACATGCTGGTCATAAGATTAGACTGTTCAAGCACAAACTAGCTTTACCAAGTATAGTCCAACCCCCTTAACCAGTTAGAAAAGCAACACGTCTAAGTTAACGTCATTGTTGTATTCAACAAGAAGCATGTCTAATAAAAATGTTGAGAAATACCTTGAACTGTTTGATGTCCAACAATTACTAAGTGATGGTCTCGCTGCCCGGTCTGAAAAATATGTAATTAGGTTTCTTTTTTCGTGTATGGATTTTTATGTAATTGAGTCTTATATGTAATAAAGTTTTATTAAAGTGCACTATATAAACTCTATTAAAACCCTAACTCCATTTATTGACATTTTGTATTCTCCTTAATAAAAGGTTCACTCATGACCTCCTGCTCTGATACCATGTTGAGTTGTGTTAAACCACCAATCAATCCAAAAGCCTAAGCTAATGGATTGGGGTAAATTTAATTATTTCAACCAACAAAATGTGATATTCCCGTGATTGACAATTCACAAAATTAGCAGGAGAATTCAAGAAAGAATGAGGATGCACAAAAGTATAGCAATTTAAATGATCTTATAAACTTACTTTTGAACGATAACCGACATCTAATATGCCAAAACCTCGGCTTTGAACTGGAACTTCTTCAAAATCCTCATTTATCTGTCATAATAAACATACTAAACTCAACAAGCAATTAATTTAACAGGAGTTGGCTGAGTTGTCTAGCTGAAATTCTGGGAAGCAACATCAAAGATATAACCAATAGAATGAAAAAACCTATAATTTACTTGTCACTCTGTTTTCAAAGGGATTATAATGGATTTACTAGAAAAAAGACAAAGGAATGGTCCTCAATTTCACTTACCCCTGTCCCTTTACTAAGAAAAAGTCCTCCTCCGCGAACAAGAAGCCAAAGACCACCATCATTTCTCCACCCCATGTTCTGAATCCTCCTTGCAATAGCTCTATTATGTGGCTGCCAGTATGGCTGCATTGAAAATAAAGCTAAGTTTTAATGACTTGCAAATGTAGCTCTCAACAGTTTTATATAGGAGCAAAATTCTTCCAAAACCAGTTTAAAGCAATACAGTTAGAAGAAGAAAGAGAGAGTAAAACAAATATAGAAGTTAAACCTGCCCAGGCTCCCAGGTGAGGTAGAAGTTACCACGACTTGAAACAGCAACATAACGCCCATCAGGGGAGCGATTTACCGTGTTAAAGGTTCCAGTGTAATAGCTTGCACCACTTATACCACTAGAAACTGTTCTGAAAAATGTAAGGTAACCACATTAGCATCTCGTAATCAGGATTGAATGTTTTCTTTTAATCAGCTTAACTAATGAACTGTGTGACCCATGATTTCATGCTTCTTATCAGTTATGAGCCTATTAATTATTCCACAAGGATTTCAAGGTTAAATTCTAAACATTAAACAATGAGTCTTTTATTTCTTTCCCCCATAATGAAGTTCACCTATTAAGAGTGGCAGAAACAGTCTCCTGAACTGCAGCCTTCCAATTATATCCCTTGTTTGATGTAACATATATTGCACCTTCATCAGTAACCATCTCTGCACTTTTTTCTCCTGTTGCTTGAATGTAAACCTAAAGGTTTTGTAATAGAATCACCCACTCTCTAAAGTTAAATATAAGCGCATTATATCAGAAAATAACAGATAAAATTATAGATATAGATATGTTGCAAAGACCAAAATTTTCATCTTAATTTATAAATGAGTGAACTTGAGTTGCTGCATTCTAACAGTCTTACCTTGTTTAGCTAATAGCTATTATATGAGCATGATAACTACAATTAATAAAGAAAATGCTAAAACTATTGAGGATAATCTAAAAATATAACAAACTAAAATTCAATTACTATCATATATGACAGTTTGACAGGGTTGGGATAGTTTAGGGGTATCTTAGTAAGTAAATACCTAAGGGAATTTGTTAGACATTTCGTTTATAGAGGGGAATGGGTAGGGAAGAGATATCAAATATTTTGGCCATTTTGGTATTAGGCTTGAGAGAGTATTCTCAAAAGTGAGGGAGGTTCCAAGTTCCTATCAAAACTTGGTTCATCTTGTAATTCTGTTATTGCGATACGATAATAGAGTTCAGGTTCTTGTTCGGTCCTATCACAGTTCCATATCATGATATAAAATTTTAGTTTACCATATCACCAGGAAGCTGAGCACTAAGAGGTATCCTTTCCCAGCTCTCCCCACCATCCGAAGTGTACAAAAGAATTGCAGGTTTACCAACAATCCATCCTTCCTTTCCTTTGAAGCTAATAGCATTGAATCGGTAGTTAAAGTCTTCTTCTTCAGCTGAGGGTATTGAACGTGGAGCCCAAGTTCTTCCACCATCTTTAGTCTCTAAAATGGTTTGCCTGGTCCCCAATAGGAAGCCTGCAGTTAGCTGAAAGTGTCAACAATTCGTGGCATTATATTAGTCGAAGGAACTCGAAACTATAACTGTAAAACCAGAAATTACAAATTACAATAGTCTAGAACCATGATAAAATTCATAAATACAAACAAGGTAGATAAGATCATTTCAAGAAATGATAATCATAAATTTCTTTCCACAATTTCACAACACAGAAAAGGCCCAACTCTCTACCCCAAAGAAATTATAGATGAAAAAACTGATATTAGGGTACAAAAAAAAACTAACGATCCGAGCAACCCGAACTACCCAACCCAATCTACGAGGGTTGGGTCTTCAAACGTGTTATGATTTTAAAGTTTTCATTGGGTTGGCCATTTTTTTGGCTCGTTCAACTCAACACAACCTAAACTAAGAATATCATTATATTAAATGTGTGTGATTGTAAGCTTAATTCATAAAAGAGATTTTTAGGGAAGAAATATGCACTTATAAGATTGTTAATCTAAGTTTTAAGTACAATATCATGTATTTTATTTATTCATGTTTTCACATATTTACTAGCTATAAATTGGATTAGAGATGAAAATGGAGAATGACACAAACCCAATCCAACCGAAAATATTGAGTTGAATTGCTATAATATATAGGGTTGGACTGTTTGATTCGGGTTGGTCCAAAATATTCCCCCCAGTTGAACCGAATCCGGACCATGTACACTCCTAATTGATATTAAAATAACCAAAAATGAAGACCAACTTAACTAAGTTAGAACACAATTCAAGCCATAAAAGAAGACAATATAACAACCAAACCACCTATTGCTGTTAAGTTTAAGAATCCGTGAAAAGTGACAAGCGAGTTCCGAAAACGCCAAAATCCGTAGCAGAAAAACAACAACAAATCCAAAATCCTGCAGCATTATTCGTAGATTTCTGCAGAAAAGGAAACAAGAAGGTAAAGAAACTAACCACGGTCCAAATCATCGGGCACAAAACCAATGTCGAGAAGAACAACGCCAGGATCGATAGGAAGGTACAGTCTCTCCCACTCGGACAGATTCGATTCGGCCTTCGCCGGTAGAGCTGGGCCAATCAGGGGGGAAATCGACAGAGAAACCGCCGCGGCTGCCGTGTCGGCAACAAACTGGCGGCGGTTGATGGAAGGATTCCGAAGGGACGCTTTGAGAGTGGTGGAATTGAGAGTTGGAGGCTGAGATGAAGGGGGAAAGAGCGAGGTCCGTGAAGGTTTGAGGAGTTGTTGTTGCAGAGTCGCCATTGATGAGAGCAGAGCAATGCTTGGTTTTCTCTTTGCCGTTGGGCCGACCTCTTATCTCTCACATTATCCACAAGGAATTTCGCGGGGA
This sequence comes from Sicyos baderoa, assembly GCA_037832685.1. Taxonomy (NCBI): domain Eukaryota; kingdom Viridiplantae; phylum Streptophyta; class Magnoliopsida; order Cucurbitales; family Cucurbitaceae; genus Sicyos; species Sicyos baderoa. Next base: position 10,092,511 of record JBBMEF010000001.1, on the reverse strand, counting down.
TTTTGGGGCGTATCAAAATGCATATAAAGTATATAAATAATTATATGATGTAAGGAGCAAATGGGGATGTAGCTCAGATGGTAGAGCGCTCGCTTAGCATGCGAGAGGTACGGGGATCGATACCCCGCTTCTCCAATTTATTTTTCCTTTTACTCCCTTGTCGTTTTGTATGTGAGAGTAAGACTCTGGTCTGGTGTACCGTCCAAATTTATTTTCACCTTTTCTTTTTATTATTTGCACCTTTTTTCCTTGCCGTTTATGACCAAACAAAAATTAATAATAATAAAGAAAATTATTCAATTTCTTGTTTCTTTTTTTATATATAGGTATTCAATTTCCTCCAATGCAATTATTTTTTATTAAATTTATTTTTTTGAAAAAATTAAGTTTGTGATGCAGTTTTTATATAGATTATGATGGATTGTTTAATGAATTCTAAATTAATAGATTATTATGAAATGAATAAATTTTATTGAATGAATAGTAAAAAAAAGTTAGTATACTAGATTTTTTTTTTTTTTAGTTCAACAAATAGTGAGGAATTGTACTTGACCATACCCTTATGTTTGTTATATTTCTTATGCTTATTACCATTTGCACTATATTTTAACAGCTAAATATTTTTAATACAGTCTCATTCTTTAGTATGTATAGAGTTATAATTTAAAATAAGTTATGAATTCTGAACCAAAAAATATATAAATGGTAATATATTTTGTTTTACAAGATTACAATTAAAAATAACAATACATAGCTTAGGATATAATTAAATGAGATTGCAAATTTGTTGTAAAAGTTATATAACTTGACATCTTGTGAGTTAAAAAAAACATTTTTTATGAATGAGACTTTGTTAAGTATATTTTCAATCATTAAACTAACTATGATAAGTTAAATCAAACCCAAGATTAAAAATCGTAAAATTGGCAATGCTTGTGATTCATTCGAACTCTAGTTTTCGAGTTAATCTAATGTATATCATGATATTGTTCACTAATACATCTAAAACTTCAATCATGTAGATTAGTTGAACAAGAAACATCTAGAACTTCATTAATCTAGAATTCGTTGAAAATAGTTATATGTATGTAAGTTATATTTTGTTGTGAGTAATTGCATGCTGCCCAGGCAACATGCATCCTCTTAATTGGTTAAATCTTAACCATTTATTATATTTATAATTTTGAGAAATAACTATTTAAAAAATAACAAAAATAATAGAATATTAAAATTTAAGTATAATAGGAGATACATGCGGCCCGGGGAGCATGCAATTATTCCTCTATTTTGTTTGTTTCAATTGTTGGTGGAAGTACATGTACTTAGTTTTAATAATTTCAGTTAGAATATTTTTTTAATTAATTGTTATAATAAATCACACGGCCTTAACCCTGTCCCCGAATCTAAAAACAAAGAAACCACCACGTGGCTTCCTAGCATTGCATAACCAAAGAAAAAAAAACGTTTGGATTTTATTCCAAATTCCCGAAAAATAAATTAACATTATCTCCAAAAGTCAGATCACAGTCAACTTCAATAATCGGCGCAATGGACGGTCCAGATGAAACGGTAGACCAAAATTCCGTATTAAATTAAAACGACAATAAACAAATAGCGAACGACACTCCATATTCGCAGCCCACTAAGAAACGACGTGAGAACCTCGATCCGACAGTGTCGTAACAGCCCTTATTTGCTACAACGTGATGGCTACCACTTAAATAAAAAATTTAAATTTTCTCTTAAATTTCAGTTTGTTATAAAAAGCTAATGAGATTTTTGAAACATACAATTCAAAATAAATAAATAAAAAAAATCTAAGAAGTTCGAAGCAATGGCGCGTGGTTTCTTATTAGCTTTGATCGCCGTCGTGCTCTGTTTTGAATTTGCCGTAGTCAACGCCGGAGACTTCAACTACGGCGACGCTGTGGATTTGAGTTTCTTGTATTTGGAGGCTCAAAGGTCCGGTAAGCTTCCGGCGGACCGCCGTGTTAAGTGGCGGGGAGACTCTGGCCTCAAGGATGGTCTTGCCCAAGGAGTAAGTTTCCCGCTTTTTTTTTTTTTTTTTTTTTGTTCGGAAAAAAATAAACTTTTAGTCCATAATTTTGGATGAAACAATAAATCTCATACATTGGAATTATATATTCATTGATTTACTTAAAGTATTCTAAAAATATTCATTGATTAACATTACCTATATTTTGGCGCAATAGTGTTGAAATTAAGTATAAATAATTTGGAATTTTGAGAACTTAAATATGTATAGTTAAATTAATGAATCCAATTTACATAATGTTTTGTTTCGAATTAGCGATCGAAATGAAGATTCAAACACATAATTTATAAGTCATTGAACATACACAAGTGGTCGTGTTTAACTATTATATTTATAATTTAACTATATATACATATTTGAATCGAGAAATATACCTTTTCATATTATTTTTTTGACACAAAACAAACAAATTTTATCCTTTATCTTTTCTTATGTGGAGTAGAAATGTACAAAAGTGGTAAGGACAAAAATATATTTCTAGGTTTGGACATGTGAGGTGGAGGTCCCGAATCTTACTTATTGTTGAGCTTAATCAGATGAACTATGCCTTAAGAATTCATGGGCATAGTAAAAAAAAAAAAAAAAAAAAAAAAACCAATATTAATGCATATGATAATCAACCCGTGCATTCGATATAAACATATATGCTAAATTTAATATTTTTCTTGTGTAATATAATCATTTCCTCTAAACTTTCATATTGAATATATATCAATAATCTCTTAATTTAAATTATCATCTAACTAATTATGTGTTCACATAATCTTTAATTTGAAACAATCATCGAATTTCATTTATGACATGCTCAATTGGATAAACCAAGGGATACATCTGGTCTAAAAAACCATCGCATAACTTTAATGATATCTCGTACAATTTAACAATTAAGAGATTTAAAATTCAAATATATATAACCAATGTCGTTGAACAAAAAAAAGTCAACAAGAATTAGGTAATCTAGAAAAAAAAAAATGAAAATCTCAAAATTTGTGTTATATTTTTCAGAGTAAAACTCTTCTACACATAGATATGTAGAGGAACCCTATATTTGGCTTAGGTAGCATCATTGGATGCCACATATATTTTTACACTTTTCAATATTTTCTTTTACAACATAATTTTGTATGGTATCAAATGATGTCACTTAAATCAAATGTAGAGCTCATGTACACATTCATATGCAGATGAGTTTTACTATATTTTCCCCTCATACAAACACCCCATAAAAAAAACAAAATTTGAAAATGTTGAAAAATTTGCACTAACAAAAGGCAGCATTGGCAGGTGAATTTAGTGGGAGGGTACTACGACGCGGGCGACAATGTGAAGTTCGGGCTACCAATGGCGTTCGTAGCAACAATACTTTCATGGGGAGCCATTGATTTCAAGAAAGAAATTACAGATTTGAACCAAATGGACAATGCTTTGAAAGCCATTAAATGGGGCACTGATTATTTGATCAAGGCGCACCCCCAGCCCAACGTGCTCTGGGGTCAGGTCGGCGACGGCGCCTCCGATCACTTCTGTTGGGAGCGGCCCGAGGACATGAGCACTCCCCGGACCGCTTTCAAAATCGACGAGTCTCATCCGGGCTCCGACCTCGCCGGCGAAACCGCTGCTGCTCTCGCCGCGGCTTCCATTGCTTTCAAGACTTATAACTCCTCGTATTCCGATCTCTTGTTGGTTCATGCTAAAGAGGTTACATATTTATTTTGCTTTCTTGAGCTCTGGGAATTGTGGAATGGGAATTTTGAAAGATTTTAAAAGATAAAACTTTCCTTTTAAATACAAAATCTGTCTATAAATCCTTTAAGGGAAATCGTATACAGATTTAGGCAAATTTGAAAATATTTAGCATTCATAGTCAAACATACAATATAAATAATACTTATATTATGTATTAATTATTCAGTATAAAAATAGTATTTTATATAGCATATTTGACGTTGCTAATTTTTTTAAATTTGCTTAGTTTGTAAATATTTTTACAAAAATTCCATCATTTAAATTTAGAGAAATTACACAATTATCCTTAATATTTGTGTGTATATTGGTTGCAGCTATTCACATTTGCAGACACATTCAGAGGTTTATACGATGATTCAATTCAATGTGCTTCACAATTCTACACTTCTTCAGGATATTGGGTAACAAACAATTAACTAAACCTCTAATTTTCAATTATATATATCCTTCAAAATAATTTCTAATTTTTTTTATTTGAAAATTAAATTAGGATGAACTATTGTGGGCGGCGGCTTGGCTTTTCAGAGCAACCGGCGACGAGTATTACTTGAAATATACGGTAGATAAAGCGGTGTCGTTTGGGGGAACTGGATGGGCAATGAAGGAATTCTCTTGGGATAATAAATACGCCGGCGTTCAAGTTCTTCTCACTAAGGTAAATAATTCCAAATCCCATATCCTTTTTTTTTAAAGTACAAACAGAGGAAGTACTCACAAATCACACCTGCTCTTAAATAATATGAGAGTTAAATATTGATTTTCAGACTCGAACTAGTGACTATAGAATTAAAATAGATTAACACCAAACAAAATAATTAGAGACCTCAGATTATCCCATTTGGTCTTATTTTGAGTGTGTGTTTTTTTCTTTTTGAAAGGCAGATTTCATTTAACAAGCATTGTAATTTGTGTTAATTGATTTGAATGGAAATTTAATTTTGGCAGGTGTTGTTGGAGGGACGTGGCGCTGGTTATGAGTCAACGTTGAAGCAATATCAGGCGAAAGCTGACTATTTTGCTTGCGCTTGTCTACAGAAGAACGATGGATTCAACATCAACAAAACTCCTGGTAATAAACAAATTCGAATCTAATTTGTATACTTACTTAGCCGCCACCAAACTAATTTTAACAATTTGGTCATTAAATTGATTTTCTTGATAAGGAGGGTTTGTTTGTTGAATTTATGGAAGTTTTGAAATAGTTATTTATTAATTAATTTTCAAAAAAACTATATTCAAAAGAGTTATGCTAACTGCTCAAAATAATGTATCGTTTTTATTATAGAAAATAACTTCATATTTTTAATTATTTATTTTTAACTATTCACAATAACTTATTTTTAACTATTTATTTTTAATCATACGTTTTTTAATTATTCAAAATAACTATTCATTTCAAATTCATGTTCAAACAAATTATTATCTCTAACTTTTAAAAAAAAATCAAGGAAATTTGTTTGTTGCAACTCATCCAAAACTTAAAAAATAAAAAACTAATTTGTGAATTGAATGATCCGGGCGTGTAGGGGGATTAATGTACGTTCGAGAATGGAACAACATGCAATACGCCTCCGCCGCCGCCTTCCTCGCCGCCGTATACTCCACCTACCTCACCACCGCCAACGCAAACCTCAAATGCCCGGACGGCGTCTTCAACCCAAAGGAGCTTCTCAACTTCGCCCAATCCCAAGCCGATTACATCCTCGGCAACAACCCCAACTCCATGAGCTACTTAATCGGCTACGGATCCAAATTCCCCCAAAAGCTCCACCACAGGGGATCCTCGATCGCCTCCGTTTTCGCCCACCCCTCGCCCGTCGGCTGCGTCCAGGGCTTCGATCTCTGGTACCATCGCCCCCAGGGAAACCCTAACGTTCTTAGCGGCGCCCTCGTCGGCGGTCCGGACAAGTACGATGGCTTCGACGACGATCGCTCCGATTATGAGCAGAGTGAGCCGACTCTCACGGCGTGTGCTCCTTTGGTTGGCTTGTTCTCTAAGCTGCAGACTAGTGTTCATGGCTATCCTGGTAATTGGATTTGGATTTGGAATTGGGGGTTTTGAGATTTCGGGTTGGTTTATTTTTGTGTTCATTTGTTTGATTTTGAATTCGATTGCTGAAACAGGATTGGGTGGGAATAAACCGCCGGTTCAACCTGAAAAGGAATCGCCTAAGGCCAACGCCCCCGTAACTGCATCAGGTGACAGGAAAAATAATTATTTTGATTCTTCAAATTTAACAATTGTTAGTACATATTAAACTGCTCCTAAAACATATACCAACTTGGCCTTCTATTAGAATTATAACACATTAATATCAAAAATTTGTTTATATCAAAATTTTGAGTGATTTACTTCAATCGAACTCGTGATTAAACTCAATCGGTTTGTTAAGGGATCGAGCTCAACTAATTGAGTTCAATCAATAACTAGTGATTGAATCATTCATACTCAATCACTCGACTACTTTCAATTTTTTGGTATATGTATAATTATTTTCAATTTTGTGCTGTAATTTTTTAGCCTATTTTTGTTATACATGAAAACCCTTAATTTTTTGTCCTAAGATTTTTTTAATTTTAAAATTTAAGTTTATATAGATTTTTTTAAACTTAGACTTGTAGCCACTCTTTAATCTAATAATTAGCTCAACTACATATTTGGGATATTCAAGCATAATTCACTTTAGTGTTTCAAATTTAGACTTCTATGTTTGACTAATTAAGCAAACAATTTAGGATAAATTATAATCTTCCCTTATTATAAATTTTTGTAGGGTGTCCAGTTGAGTTTATCCACACAATAACAAGCACATGGACAGTAAGCAAGGAGACTTATTACAGGCACCAAGTGAAGATCAAGAACACATCAGGAAAGCCAGTCACAGACCTAAAGCTACTGCTCCAAAATCTCTCCGGCCCCATTTGGGGACTCACCGCAACAAACAACAAAGGAGTTTACGAGCTTCCGCTATGGCAGCGAGTTCTTCGACCGGGTTCGGAGTTCATTTTCATCTACATTCAAGAAGGCCCTCAGGCCAAAGTCTCTGTTTCAAGCTACCATTAATTAACACTCATCTTTAATTTCTTCAAACAAGTTTGGCCTTGATCTGGTTTTGAGTTTCACAGATTTGTAGAGCCTTTTGGTTTTGGTGAAATGATAAGCTTTTCTTTTTTCATGTATGTAATGAGTACTTTCTTGTAATATAAAGGGTGTCTTTGATTTGGGTAAAGTTACAAGTTCGCTAATAGTTTTAGAAATTAGAACTCGCTTTAAGTTTGATAAGATTATCACAAATGTTCATAGAAAGTTCACAAATTTCTAATATTGATTTTTGAAAAAGATACCACCAATATTAAAGGTATGCTAAACATGAGATTTCGATAGATATACAGGATCGAGACACGTGTGAATTAAGAATTTATGATTTATATTGATTTGAATATATGCGAGTCGATTCTTTCTCTCTCTCATATACAAATATCTCGAGGGCTTTATAGCTTATTCTTAAGGTGGAATTTGTCTGCTTGTTTTTTAGGGCTTTACAACTTATTCTCAATGTGGGCTTTATTGATATTGGACCGGTCTTTGACTTGTTGATATTCGATCTGTTGTTGAATTATTGATCTTCTTTGATGATTGGTTTTTGACTTGTTGATCTCCTATGTTGATCGGTATTTGACTTGTTGATCTTTGGATCCGTCGTTGACTTGTTGATCTTTGGATCCGTCGTTGACTTGTTGATCTTTGGATCGGTCGTTGACTTGTTGATCTATGGTCTCCGACTTGTTGATCTTCTATGTTGATCAGTTTTTGATTTTGGAGATTTAGAGAGTCTTCCGTTTGATGCAATTCTCTCTAGAGCTTCAGATCTCTGCCCCCTTCAAATGAAGGAGAGCTCATTTATTTATAGAGTTCTATGAAACATGGGCTTGGGCCTTGATGGGTATTTGAGTCCGATCAATGATTTGGTTTAATAAATGAATTTGAGTCTGGTTTAATTTTGAACAAAACTCAACACTTGGACCAAATTGATTATGAGAAATATTGTCTCAAAATTTAATTTAATTCTATCATTCAATTTTGGATAATGACGTAACAATCTATGATTCGCCAAAATTTCTGGGTCAACGGCTAGAAACATGCAAAAGACTTCTAAAAAGGGAGAGAATTACGCAAATTCTTTCGATTTAGAGCTATGATAGCAATATCAAAGAGAAAATTACACAAATTTTTCAAATTAGAGCTGTGATAGCAATATCATAGTTTTTATACAAACGAGCACTAAAAATAATAATAAAACCAAAACATACGTATGAGTTATTAGCTATCATGAAAGTTAACAACTTGCTTAATATTTCTCAAGAAAAAAACAAAAAAACAACTTGCCTAATATTCCTTCAAAATAAATGAAAGTTGCAACTAATTAAATTATAAAAATAAATGAAAATAAATAAATAAGTAATTTGATATTGTGATAGAGTTATGTAAAAATAAATCATTTAATTGAAATGAAGAAAAAATAAATTGAAAAACAACACGCATATGAAAACTGGAATAGACAAACGAAAATCGATATATAAACTGTATTATATATTATTTTCAACCAACTAAAAATTGGGAGTTTAACAAAATATTATAAAACTAAAATTTATTGATTTCAAAAAATGAAATAACATTGTCAAAAAGTTGGTAACATATATTAAAAATATAAATAAAGATTAGAAAAATAATAAAGAAAAATTCCAAAAAGAATAAAAGAAAACTAATAGATTTGGATTAAGTATATCACGAGCAAACATATTACTTATGAAGAATCGTTTCATCTCATACATTCGAAATTCATATAAAGAAAGATATATGAAGACTATGTAGAGATGAAAACTCCTAAACTATTAGGCACGGAGACAATAACACACTCCCTAATCTAAGCAACTTTTTTTTTTCTTTTTTTTGTCAAAAATAATATAACTTTACTGACATCTTGTATGATTTAGTACCATGAGGTTACATGTTCAAATTCCCCCCAATATTATTGTATAAAAAATATAGCAACTTTTTTTTTTTGATATCCTTGACTGTTCGGGACAACTTTTTGTGCAACTCAACTAATGTCACGGGACATACTACCTAACCCTACAACATTTGGATGCCAAGAAAACTCGTAGAAATTAGTTTATAGATAGGTGATCACGAATTGAGCACATCATCTTATATACCCCAAGATCTTCTTTGATCAATTGAACCACCCTCATGATGGTTAACCTAAGCAACTCTTATACACAGCTCCAACATAGGCTCTCTATTACAACTTTTCAATGACCAAATGAATTTGTGCTAACACCAAAGTGAGACTCTGTGGAACAAAATGAATGTGAAGTTGTTAGCTAGTCTCACATATAAATTTGTTTATATTGGGGACAAAACTTAAATCAATATATTAAGGTTCCGTTTGATAACCATTTCGTTTTTTATTTTTAGTTTTTGAAATTTCAACTACCTTACAATATATTTTTTCTTACTTGATATTTATCTTACATCTATATTTGTAGAAATCAAATTAAATTTTTTTTTTAAAAAAAATTCCTTTTAAAAGTTTGTTTTTATTTTAAAAAATTGGTTAGTGTTCACCTACCTTCTTAAAGTAAGATGAATATATTGTAAAAATAGTCGAATATAGGGAATTTGCATTGTAGAGTAAGTTTTGAACCCCATATTAGAATTATAGCAACTTTTTTTTAAAAATATTTTATAGCAAATTCTCCCTATTTTTTTTCAAACAATTCATACTCTACCCTTTTTTATCCACGATGCCTTCTCCTCTTCTTTTCCCCCTCTCTCTTCTCGCCATTTTCGTCCTCTTCATCCTCGTCTTCATCTCCCCATCCAACCTCAATCCACCTCTGTTCCACCACTCAGCTTTGTCTCTCAAACCCGAGACCTCATTCGTTAACTCCCTCAAGCATTTCCTCGCTCACAAAGCTCCCAAATCTCCTCCGATTTGCGATGAGACGGCTCCGGTGGCCGGAGACGTCGAAGAAGCTCAATCAGGCGCTTTCCAAGGCAAAAATGGAGCGGGTGGTTTCAGATCCGTTATATCCGTTGGGGTCACCCATTCGTATTTATGTTTATGAAATGTCGTGGAAGCTTACTTGCGATTTGTTGTGGTTGTTTAGGAATAACTACAGAGAAACCTTGAATAGCTCGCTACGAAGGCAGCCATGGATGAATTAAAAACAGAGCTTTAAAAAGGGTTTGAGAAAGAAGATGAAGTTGAAGAGAAAGATTCAATCAATAAGCAATTGATAGATTCAATTAATAAGCCGCTCATAGATTCAATCAATAAATGATTGATAGATTCAATTAATAAGCAACTGATAGATTTGATCAATAAACAATTACTATATTCAATCATTTTTACTGAGTTGCTTCAATCAATATTTGACTCATAAAACATGTGTGTGCTAGAACTTTAAAAAAAATTGATTGAACCCCAAAACAAAAAAAAATTGATTCAATCACTAGAAAATTGATAAAGTCAATCACTAGCAAACTGATAGATTCAATCACTAGAAAATTGATAGATTTAATCATAATAAATTGTTAATCTCAATCATTAAGGCCCCGTTTGATAACCATTTGGTTTCTTGTTTTTTGTTTTTCAAATTTAAGCTTATTATCTCTTAAATTTCCTACAATGTGCTCCATCATTCCTACCATTTATCCATCTTTCTTTAAGAAAGTAGGAGAATACTAACCAACCTTTAAAAACAAAAACAAACTTTGGGAAGCTATTTTTTTTTTTTTTAAAAAGTTGATTGGTCTTCCCCTACTTTCTTAAGAAAAAATGTATACATGGTAGAAATGATGAAACAAATTGTAGGAAATTTGAGAGAAGATAGGCTTAAATTTGAAAAACCAAAAACAAGAAACCAAATGGTTATCAAACGGGGCCTAAAAAAATGATTGAAGTTTATTTTTTGGACTTTTTAAGCCAACGTTTCATTTTTATATCTCAAATGAATTAATTTGAAAAACTGATTGAAAGCTACCAACTGAAAATTGATTGAACGCTATCAGTTGAAACTGATTGAAGGCTATCGCCTAAAACTGATTGAAGACTATCGTCTGGAACTGATTGAATGCTATCAACTGAAAACTGATAGAAGAGCATTTTGGTCATTTTACTAGAAGCGTACCATGTTTCTTCTATGTATGAAATATTTTTCAAAAAAGTGCTATAGATGATATTTTTTTTGGCTATTCATGTAAAATCCCCTAGAATATATTAGATAAAATTTGAATGAAAATATACTTAAATTTCAAAACAAAAAAACAAATAGGCCTAAATAAATCACGTGATCAACAATTGTAATTCATTATCTTTTGGGGAAATATGATAATATTACTAGAAAAGCAACAAAGGATGGTGTTTAAAGACCGACAACATATGGTTGTGGCCAAACTTGCTTTACTATATATGTTTCAAACCACTCAATATATTTTAAATAATTGCCAAACATCCCATTCAAAAAGGAAAAGGTAAACTTAATAATAATAATTACAAACATTTCTAGTCATTTCTTTTTTAGCTTAAAAAAAGAGTACATACATTTGCCATTTAGGAGTAATATATTATATCTTTGGTACATCATTTCTTCCTTATTAATTAAATTATCAATTTTAAATATATATTTTTTAATATTGTTGTATTATTTATGTGACACGTTATAATCCCTATAAATGATAAAAAGAAAATATGTATTAGGTACTTTCTAAGAACCATTTAAATTTTAGTAAAAAAAGAATAGTATGTTTTGAAATAATTTGCAATAAAAATGTTGGTAAAATTGTATTAACTTTCCCTAAACTAATTTGAGCTATTTTTTTTAGATCTACCACCTCTGAAAATAAAAGATTTGAATTCCAAATAATTGTTAGGAGGATTTGACCATTTTGTTTTTAAAAAAACTATCATATTTGTAATTTTGTATATCAGGTCACTCATCCTTTTCTTGCATTATTAGCAACAAATTTAAAAAAATGATTAGAAGGTTTGAACACAAAAGTTGAAAAGGATGTGACTGGGTAGGGTATTTTTGTTTTTCTCTTTAATTTCTCATAAAAACAATATTTGATAATTATTTTATTTTTTATTTTTATTTTTAATATTTAAAAAACATGTTTGTTTGATAACTTATTTTAATTTTAATTTTTAAGTTTTTAAAAATATTTTAAAATTATTAAAAAAATCATAAAAACTATAAAAAGAAGTAGCTTTTAAAAACAAGATTTTTTTTTAAAACATCAAATATCAAAAATAAAAATCTAAAAAATTTCAAGTGAAATGTGATATTTAAAAACAAAAAACAATTATCAAACATGTTTTTGATTTTTCATTTTTAAAAATAAAAAATTAAGATAAGTTATCAAATATATATCATTTTTATTTTTGAAAATAAAAAATTAAAAAGCACAAATAAAAAACTAAAAACAAAAAATAAAAAAAGTCTAACCAATTTATATATGATGACCTACGGATGAGGTCAATTTAGGTATTTGAAGAATTGATTCTACTTTTATAAATATAATTAGTGCTTAAATCCATAGTAATAAAGTATGAGTGGATATCGAATCAATTGCCAGTTTTGCTTAATATTAATGATAATAATAAAAAAGAAAAGCCAGTTTTGGCGATAATAATCTAAATATCACGAGATGATTCCAAATTTTTAGGAACTTTTTCCTCGTTCTGCTTGCTGACGACGACCCCACTTAATTAAAATGTAATAATTCATATTTATTATGTTACTTTTATTTGGACCGTTTTGCCCCTGCAGCGTTTTATCATTCAATTTATGAACTATTTAAGATTAATGATCGCTAACTATTTATGTACGACTTTTTTTTTTTTTTAGATTACAATAATTAAAAATAAGGGATTCAAACCAATAATCTATTAGTCATTAGAAGTATATTAATGTTGCTGAAGAACTTTTTATATTGATTTGAAGAAAAATTATTAATATATAATCATTCATTTACAACGGTTTAAAATAACTATTTTAATCATTATAATTATTTTAAATATCTTTTCAAACAATCTATTATCTCCTCATTTTTATAAAATAAATGAATAAATTATTCAAGCAAATTATTTTTATCATTTTAAAATTTTAATTAATCAAAATAATTTTATTATTTAATTGTAAATTAATTTAATTCGGGCATGAGAATATCAATTCCAATAATTGATATTTTCCCGTTGAGATATTTACTAAAAAACTAACCGTACCACTCGTCAAAATTTGTAACGCGCTCGAAAGACCGTAGTGAAAGCATTGGCAGTCCCCTATTAAAGCCTCAGTCCCTGCCGTTTTCTCTCACACCATTCTCATTTTATTTCTCTTCTGCTTCCTCTTTTTCCGCTGCTCAGTCGCCATGTCTCTCCTCTCCGATCTCATCAATCTCGACCTCACTGAAACCACCGAGAAGATCATTGCCGAATACGTCTGGTAATTGTTCTATTTCTCGATCGCCCTGTTTTTTGTTCTGCGCGTTTTTGTTTACTTTTCTTTGGTTTCTCGCAGGATCGGAGGATCGGGACTCGATTTGAGAAGCAAAGCTAGGGTACACTCTTTTTCTTCAGCTTCTTCGGAGTTTGGATCATAATCTGATTGTTTTTTTCTGATAGTAATGATCATCGATGAATATTGAATCTCTGTTTTCTTAGATTTTATTGCTGTTTCAACTCGTTTGGAAAATTACTGGTTATTTTTCTTCAGATTTCGTGTGTTTCTCCCTCCGATTTTGTAGCTGTAAACGTTTTTTTCTAGATTTTTTTCAAATCGTTCGTTTGAATAGTTTTATGGAGAGATTTGCTTGCCGAATCTACTCGTTTGAGAGATTTTCAGTACAGTAAGATGATCATTTATTCAGATTTCAAAAGTTTCTCTTATTTTTTTTTCTTTCTTCAACGTTTTGTTCAAGAGTTCAAAATTGGTCGCTCTCTTTGAAAAGCGCTTCCGTACAGATATTTTTGCAACATCGATCTGTTCAATTCATATATATCCGTACAAATCGGATTCTGAATCACTTTTCAAAACTTACTTTCAGACTCTTCCGGGACCGGTGACCGATCCGGCGAAACTCCCGAAATGGAACTACGACGGTTCCAGTACGAATCAGGCCCCCGGACAAGACAGTGAAGTCATCTTATAGTATGTACACATCCCCCACCCAATAACCACGCGCCACCTGTCCATCATGCTCTGTTACCTGGACTAGCATCGTGATGGACGGTCCAGATCGCGAGTATCCGGATCATAGTTTTGAATATTCCACACGCCACCGTAGAATCTTGTTTTGTTCCTATCTGAAATTTCATTTCCACGTTTAACGGCGTTAGTTTTGGTTGACTGTTTAACAGCCCTCAGGCGGTTTTCAAGGATCCCTTCAGGCGAGGAAACAACATCCTGGTATGGTGATTCGCCGGTTTTTTCCCGGGTCATTTTTTGTATTTTTTAAGAGATAAAGGGGTATTTACGTCTTTTTTGTTTGAATGGGTCCGGAATATTAGGTGATGTGTGATGCGTATACGCCAGCTGGCGAGCCGATTCCCACCAACAATAGATTCAACGCCGCCAAGATTTTTAGCCACGCCGATGTCATTGCGGAGGAACCTTGGTAATGTGACATCTCATCTAATTATTATTCGTAAAGAATGTGAATACAATATTAAATTATTTTGGTCGCCAAGGTTTAGTGGATTTCACTCAGACGAGGAATGAGATTCGAATCTCACTACTTTTTTAAATCTACATGTTTCACGTTTTTATATATATAAATATATTTCTGATTTGGGTAAATTAATCATCAGATGTGGTAGTGTTTGTTTTACTGCTGTATACATCTCTTTTGGCTTGATTTAGTTTAGGGTAATTTTTTTGAATCAGTCCGTTTAATCTTATGTATTAGAGTCACTCAACTTGTTCATCGGATGGTAACCATTCTCTTTCTCCTCTCTAAAATCCCAGTTCCAAAGTTCATAGATTTGTAAAAAATAAAGAAACGTTACTTATATTTTTAGTATTTACTGATATGTTAAGAAATTATCATTTTTAATTTGCATTGGTCAATCTTAAAATCAACCCAATTCAAATAAAATTATAACACAACTATTACAATTTGGTTTGAATAGTTCAAGTTAATTGGCTCCTAATTTTCGAGTTTTTGTTTATGTCGTCTCTATCATTCTCAGTAAGTAGAGATGGGTCTAGTTTCATATACTAGTTATTTCATTATGTGAAGGGAAAAACAGTTTTCAATTATTCATTCCACATCTCTAAATCAGAAATTGGTGAATGGTATTTTCAAAGTAAACCATAATGTTGACTTTTACTAACCATTCCATCATGTTTATCACGAACTTTGAAATAAAAGCTAAAAATATTTATTCCAGTCTCGTGGGCCATGTGGCCCATAGTCTACTTTTCTTTTCTTTTTAATGACATTCATGAACACCTCTCCACTCCCCATGGGATTGGAACTTTGAAGCTGTGACTTTTTTAATTAGTGGAGTTGGCGTTCCAATAAAAAAATGGGTAATTGTCACCCGCCGTTTGTTTTTGACTGGAATCTCCACCATAAAGTTTTTATTTTTATTTTTTGACTTTGAGCTACCATAAAAGTTGTTGGTTTAATAATTGTAGTTGGTACGCAAGTTGCAGCTGTATATTATAGAGTAAGAGATTCTTGTCATCACGTACAATTTTTTATTTATTTATTTTGTTTATGTATTTATTAGTGTTAGAAAGCAAATCAATGTGGCTCAAATTGAGATATATTTAAGTAAGATTTAAGTTTTGAATAATTAATAATTGAAAATTATAGCAAAAAATTTATTTGAATATAGTTATTCAATCTAGTACAATTTATCAGACCTAATAAACAATGGTTTCATATATATCAGCAAAAGCTGCACTAGGCCTCGCCATGCGTGTTTCCGTACTAAATAATTTATTTTATTTCATCTCTTCTTTTTCTCACGTGCTCCACTTTTACAAAGATATTTTTTTTTAATGTTTTGTCTTATGCTGAAAGGTATCTTTCATTGATGTGAACATAGTTCCTAATGTTATGATTAATTTATGAGATAATTAGAATAAAATTGACTATAGACATAGACGTATATGTAATTGGTTCAATTGTATAATTCGTCCTAGATGTATTTTGATGGTGACGACAGGTATGGGATTGAGCAGGAGTATACCCTCCTCCAAAAGGATGTTCACTGGCCCCTCGGTTGGCCTGTCGGTGGCTTCCCAGGCCCACAGGTACCTTAAATGCTGTTTGTTCATTATAATTTTTTTTTATATCCGTGACTATCCGGGCCAACTTTCGCGCATTTCGACTAATGTCACGGGAGATACCGTCTGACCTTACAACATTTGGATGCCAAAAAAATTTATAGGAAATTAATTTCTAGGTAGGTGGTCACCATAGATTGAACTACCTTATACATTTTAAGATCTTCTTTGACCAATTGAGCTGGTTGTTTGTTCATCATCATCAAAGCTGCTCTTCTTCCTATTTTATTGCAGAATATTTTATAATAATGAAAAAAATTTGAACCAATTTGAATATTGGAAGCAACAAAATTCAAACAGTTTCAACTCAATTGGACAGTATTTTTATCTTTATATTGTTATTAAAAACAATATAAGAACACTGATCTACCAAACCAATAAGATAATCTAGAAAACTTGTACACAAATAGGAACAAACAGTTTTAACCATATGTTGTTTGTTTTTGGAATTTGATTTAGCTTTACTTTCAGAAATAATGTGTTCAAAACAACAACCAAGGCTATATGTTTAAGAGTATTTTAAGAGGTGCAAAAGTGGAAATAAGAAAAGTGCTTTATATTAATGAATACTTCTAAAAAAACTACTAAAATAAAAGTAATTGACTAGAACCAAAAATTGTTTAGGGTATAGAACTAGACGTTGAAAATGATATATTATCAAAAGGAAGAAAAGAACCCAAGAAAATTTCAGATGAAACTCAAACTATTACAGATAGAACAAATGAGAAATTCAAGAAGACAGAGAACAACATATAAATCACCATCAAGTCAAATAATTCAATGTGCTAAAACAGAAGTTAACTGATTGAATTAATCACACCTGAATTGGATTTGGATAGAAGGAGGAAATGAGTGTAATTATCTTAACCGGTGCTTTGCAGGGTCCTTACTACTGTGGCACAGGAGCAGACAAAGCCTTCGGTCGAGAGATTGTGGACGCTCACTACAAGGCCTGCCTTTACGCAGGAGTCAACATCAGTGGAATCAACGGTGAAGTCATGCCCGGCCAGGTGCGTCTTTATCATAATGTCCTATGTCTAACCACACAGATAATACTCCAGTATGGTTTTTTTTTTCCTCTACATAAAATGATTCCCATTTTTTGGTTTTGTTTTGAATGGACAGTGGGAATACCAAGTCGGTCCTTCCGTTGGTATCGCTGCTGGTGATCAGCTATGGATCTCTAGATACATCCTCGAGGTAGTATGCTCTATATCAAATATGAAAGCAAAAACTTAGTTCATGATATGGTCATAGTTATTATATTTGATGTCCAACAAAGTTTAGTCCACATTCTTGAATTTATAAGAGATGAGAGACATCTTCATTGGAATAAGATTTTTGGGGTCAAGTCAAAGAGAAATTCATAAGGGCTCTAGTCAAAGAGAAATTCACGTGGGCTCTGATCCAAAGTAGACAATATCATAACATTATGAATACAAGGTTGTTGTTTCTTAACTAGTGGTATCAGAGCGGTCCCCTGTCCTCGTATTGAATATTTGAGTCTCAAAATGTATGGCATAAATGATTGAGCCGCCAAATGAAGTGCTTGTTTAACGGGTTTTACTCGAAATATGTCTTTTCTTAAAAAAAAATCTGTTTGTGGTGGAACAGAGGATCACAGAAATTGCAGGAGTCGTTCTTTCCTTCGACCCAAAGCCAATTCAGGTCAGTGATTTCCACAACTTCTGTTTTAGCACATTGTATTATTTTTTACTTGATGGTGATTGGGATGCTGTTGTTTTTCTTATCAACCAGGGTGATTGGAATGGCGCTGGTGCTCACACCAACTACAGGTGTTGTCTTCTTCTCTATCTTCTTGAACTTACTCGTTTATTCTATCCGAGATAATTTGTGTGTTTCATCTGAAATCTTGCATTTTTGTGGTTGGCCTCAGCACCGAATCAATGAGAAACGATGGTGGTATTGATGTGATCAAGAAGGCTATCGAGAAATTGGGGTTGCGCCATAAAGAGCACATTGCTGCCTATGGAGAAGGCAACGAGAGGAGGTTGACCGGCCGCCACGAGACTGCTGATATCCACACCTTCTCTTGGGTATGTCGTACAACCCCCATCTTTTTCTCTTGCGTGGCAAATTAGTACGAGACTATATACCTTAACCAGTTTAATTCGATATTTGGGGGTGGAATTTTAAACTATGGTTGATGGTTCATATTTCAAATAAAGCTTCTCTTTTTTAGAACACAAGTGATGGAAGATTTGAACTTCTATCTCAGTAGAGTATATGTTTATTGATTGGCTTAACAACCGTTATGGGCTGGTCTTTAATCTCTTTTGGTCAATAACTTGGTAATCATTAAGGTAGAAAATATGAATTGAGTTTATGGTAATCATCTAAGTATACTTCAACCAAATGTACGATAGGGTCAAATACTGTTTAATAAGACAGACATTCTCAAATATTAAATAATAGGTATAGATCTACTATGCATTTAATTATTAAGATATCTACCCAAATTGGTCGAGGCTACATACTCGAAGATATGCTTCTTTAGATGATCCCTGATTTGAGGTCGATGAAGAGCTCTTAATCTCAAATACCCTCCGATGTATTTCGGTGTCATAGCCAAGGAATGAGCCAATGGCTTTCCGGAAATAGGGCAGCAAAGCTCCAACTCCAATAATTAAAAAAAATAAAAGATACCTATAGCTTGGAGTGGTTAAACCATCTTTCTTTATGAATACAGGGAGTTGCAAACAGAGGAGCCTCTGTCCGTGTTGGCCGCGACACTGAAAAGGCGGGCAAAGGCAAGTTACTCTAAACTGAAAGAACTCCCAATTTCCATCTTCAATCCTCTTTTTAATGATTTGTTTTCAACAATTCTCACTGCAGGCTACTTCGAGGATCGAAGGCCAGCTTCAAACATGGATCCTTACATCGTCACTTCCATGATTGCCGAAACAACCATTCTGTGGAAGCCCTAGACGGACTCCGAACCGGCGCGGCATTGACGGTGGCTGCCGCAGTAGTAGCCCTCTCTGTTTCTATCTCCATTTGAAGCTTAAGATTGATTTGATGATGGTGGTTGATTTGTGTCCAAAACTTGGTTTCTATTTGGTTTTATGTGCCTTGTGATTTCTGTGTTTATCCAATTGCTTGTTCAACAAGCAAACTAGAATCTGTTGTGCCCTTTATCTTGTTCAAGCCTATTTACGAGCTTTGGCAATTAAAAATGTTATTGTAGCACTTCCCTTCTCAATTAAAAGTAGTTTCCAACCGAACCTTAAAATACAATAAACCATTTTAAAAATTAAAACAACGAGAAGAAAATCGTTTTTTTTAAAGAAAAATGGAACTTTTTGTTAATGTTGGGTAGATGTTATCTTTTTTAAACTTCATTTTTTGTCATTACCTTTTGACCCAAGTTTCATTTTTGATTCATATGTTTTAAAATTAATTTAGTTATTATTCTAATTTAAATTTATAACATAAAGTAGAGATAAAAAAAGAATTATTGAAATGTCAAAGATATAACCGTTTAAATTTGAAACATAGAGACCAAAATAAAACTTCAATCAAAAGGTAGAGACCAAAAAAGAAGTTTTTCCTAATTTGTTGTTATATAAGTTATAAAGTTAGGGATACAGCTTGATGGGTGGTTTGAAAAAAAAAAATTAAACTAAGTCATGTCTTAATTTTTTGTTTTTGAAATTTAAATTTATAATAATTATTTTTTAATACGTACATCTTATTTATGTTTTCTTTTCTTTTTTAGATTTGAAGATTGTTGCAACATATTTATAAGTAGAAATACGTGAAAATAGAATTGTTGAAGATTTTAATAGGTAATTCAATTTTCACAAAATAATTTATTTTATTTTTTTATTAGTTAATTTGTTAACAATTTAAAAGTTGCAATAGAATAATGGTAAAACATTTATACTCATTCCATAATTTTTCAATTATTATTTTACCATGTGTTATTAGTTTTAAATTTATAAACATATTAAATTTTATTTATTTAATATATTTAATTTTTTGTACTGCTTTCATAAATTTTCACTTTTATTTAAATTTTAGTAGGGGGAATAATATAAAAATTATTAATTTCAAAAAAAGATGTAAGATCTTATTTTATATTTATAAATAAAAATAAAATATTAATTATTCTTTTTTTATTATTTAGTTTATATAATTAAAATTAATAATATAATTTTAAATGTGGAATTTTTTTTAGTATTAGATGTTTAATATTTAAATAACTTTGATTTTTTGTAGGATAAATAGTATAATCGAAAATTTATAAAATCAAAGAAACAATTTTCAAAAATAAAAAAGTTGAGAATAGTTATTTTTTTAACATAAACGGATTTAAAATTTTTTTATAAAATTTGAATTTATCTTTAATTTTTTTCAATAATATTATATAATTATTTTATTGAATATTTTTTTTTTAATTTTATCTTTATTTTTTAAATTAATATATATTTTTTATATTTACATTTATTTACAATTTACAATTTATAATATTAAAATATTTAAAGGTGGAAAATTAAAAAGAGAGATTAGCATATTTAGACCTTCTATAGAAAATAATTGCAATATTACTCTTGTATTAGAATATTAGCAAATCTAAACTTTCCCTTTTCATTTTTAATATATAGAAAAATGTGAATTACTTTTATACCCTCCCATTAGGATTCTCGTTTAGGGAAGTTTTAAAACTTCCTTCCCACTGCTGAGAAAAACGTGCCCCATGATTGATTTCATCTCATAAATGCTTCCTAATATTTATGTCAGATTTTGCTTTTTCCTTTTCTTATTTTCGTTTCAGAAAAAACAAAGGCGACTTTTCATCTTCTCCCCAATTTCACGAACGAACGATTTTCTCCGAAGCTCGACTTCTCCCAAGCTCGATTTTCTGACCAGAATCGCCCGCACATTCCGAACCGTACATTCCTTGCGCCCGAGTTTATTTTCCATCTTCTTCTTCTCCCCGATTTCTTGGTCTCATTTTTCTCGAAAACGACGGTACAACAGAGGTAGTGTGAAGAAGAAGACCACATTGTTCTGTTTTTTTTTTACCATCTGAAATCGA
>JBBMEF010000001.1:10042561-10056298 GCA_037832685.1 Sicyos baderoa | reverse complement strand
AGTTCAAGGGGGAGAGGCTTTCCTTTCTTGAGGTTCTTAAGTTGTTGTTTTTTTTTTTTTTTTTTTTTTTTTTTTTTTTTTTTTTTTTTTCTGGCGAGTTGTAGCATCAGCCTTGTCTTTATTTCATTATTATTTTCTTCATATGACTCACTTGTGAAACTACTCCTTCGATGTCTCCGGTACCTGGCCTAGAGACGGGCGTGGTTACCTTGTTTCAATTTTTTTTTTTTATTATTTTCTTCATATTAAATAAGTTACACATTAATGTCAATTATGTGATCCCTTCAGTTTCAGATATGCATTCTAGTTGGTTTAATTATTAGAATGTTTCCACTTTCCCCACTCCCAATTGTTTTTTAACTCAATTTTCTTTTATTAGAATGCTATTTTACTCTTGGAAAATGCTTATACACGGTTTGATGTTTTTGACCTCCACCTTGTTTTCACAGTATTATCAATTATGTGACCTCTTTTTGTTTTGTGTTCGACTCCTTTAATGGTACTGATTCGATAGAAATCAAACGTGTGTTGTGATTTGAAAGCATGTTTCATGTCCTTGTAGGCCTTTATCAAGTGGTCAATGTGGGGAAGTTTATGAGGTCGATGGAGATCGTGTTGCTGTAATTTTGGATGTGAATGATGGAAAACCCGATGGGGACAAAGATGAGACATCGTCCAAGTCCTTGCCAAAACCTCCAATCTATTGGATACATAGTAATTTCATTGTTTTTGTAGATTACATGGTTTGCAACAATGATTTAATTGCACTATTTTAGACCTCAGGTTCTTTGGGTGTTCAAGAAAATGATAATATTTATTCTCTCCTGCAGCTAAGGTCATTGAGCATGATCTTGATACTCAGTCTGAAGATTGTGTTATTGCAATGGAGGTTCTATCTGAGGTACAAATCTTGGATAAGTTCCAAATTTATATTTGCATAGATCTTGTTTTATTAGAACCCATTTAATGGAACGGGCTATAATGCATCAGCCAGTGGAAGTACCAAAGTTTTCCTTTTATTGGCATTAAAATTTCATATAGGAGCTTAGTAAGAACTTTTGTGCTAAATAATGTTCCCCATTCTCTTTGGATACATCAATGAGAAAAGAAAATTACCTCTTTGCTAGTAAGACCTAGTCTTCCTTACCTTCCACGTGGGGCTATTATAGCCACAATTTTTAGGGTTAAAATCTTCTTTAAAAAAAGAAAAGAAACTCAAACAACAAAAAATTGTGGCTACCATGGAAAGGAAGTAGGACTAGGTTCTTAAGTTTTACTCATGAAAAAATGGTCTTATTGTGCCTTATTACAACATTTACTCTGATTTGATATTTGCTCTTTTTTGCAGGTTGTTAATTCAATGCAACCTATTATTGTCTATTTTCCAGACTCTTCTCAATGGTTGTCTCGGGCCGTTCACAAGGCCAATCGCAGGGAATTTGTTCAAAAGATGGAGGAAATCTTTGACAAAATATCCGGTCCTGTGGTTTTGATTTGTGGGCAGAATAAAATTGAATCAGGCTCAAAGGAGAAAGAGAAATTTGTAAGCTCGGGATTTTTACCAAAGTACACTAGTCTTTCTACTTCTGAAAGCAACACTTACCTATTTTCTTCTCTCGTTTTTTACCAGACTATGATACTTCCAAATATTGGACGCCTTGCCAAGTTGGTAATGTCTTTTTACTTATTGCTGTTTCGTTTTTTGTTAGTTGCTCGATTGGTATATTTTTTTTACTTCTGCTATATCATATACTTGTATTTTTCAGCCTCTATCATTGAAGCGTCTTACAGAGGGGCTTAAGGCAACACAGAGATCTGAAGATAGTGAGATATATAAGCTCTTCACTAATGTTTTGTGTTTGCATCCTCCCAAGGTAACTAAAATTATAACATTTGTTCTAAAGTGTCCTCGCCCTTTCATATTTTAAATAAATAAGAGCACTTTATATATCCTCTTTCACCCGCTATTTAGATTTAATCCTTTCATAATTTTTTAATATCCTTGGTTTTACTTAAAAAAGCTGAAATATGAGGCCCCATGTGAGATTTCATTTCGTGATGTGGAGTTAACAGAGAAATATTATTTGTAGACAATGTGAAAATGGTTTTCCTGACCTTTGAAATTTATGCAATTTTGACCTGACATTAGTGCGTCTCTGGAAGTTCTTTTTGAAGCTCAAAAACAGTTTTTGTGACTCAAATAATAATCTGTCTGAATGTTTTGGACCAAAAAATTGTTTCTTCTACGCAAGTTTTTATTGATCTTTATTTTCTCTATGGCTCTTATGTAGTTATGTAACCTCTCTTTCATTTCTCGTACAGGAAGAAGAAGTTCTCGGAACATTCAATAAACAACTTGAAGAGGACAGAAGAATTGTGATTTCTCGGAGTAATTTAAATGAATTACACAAGGTAGGGAAATGCATCTTGAAATTTTTGGTTCTAGAAGACCACGTTTAGTAAGTTGTGCCTAGTCGTCTCTAATCTCATCGTCCAATTCGACTTACTCATAAAATTATGTTGCAGGTTCTTGAGGAAAATGAGCTGTCATGCCTGGATCTGTTGCATGTAATTACTGATGGAGTAATATTGACCAAGAAGAGTAAGATACATCTTTAAATAAAATTTCAATTTCTTGCTTTCAAACAGGTTGTCATAATCCATATCCTCTGATATTGAAGTATTGTGAAATGAAACATTGCATTATTTCTCAAACTTATTTAAAATCTTATGACCGGCCATCTCTTTATCAGTTTCAAACTTTTAGGTCGTTTCGTTTACAAGGTTTTGGTGTATGATTAGGTGATGATCGCCAAGAAGTTGATACATTGAAGAATAACTCATTTCTTTCGATAAATACTTTGTATTTAGAACTCTAAATGATTTACATAGATCTAGTCTGGAAACATTTGGTATCAACACATTCACATTAGGATATATTGGTACTATGTGAGTTCATAGTTTTTTCTTAAGTGTTATGGCTTGACATCAAGCTTTGACATTTTGATTATAGCAGATGCTGAAAAGGTTGTTGGCTGGGCTAAGAATCATTACTTATCATCTTGCCAGCTTCCAAGCATAAAAGGAAATCACTTACAGCTACCACGTGAAAGGTTTTAACTTTTACTCGTAAAATATTACTTTTTTATTTCTAGATTATGGTGTTGAGGGATGTGCAAACACTGTGACCTGATTACTATCATTTGTTTCTTTGCAAAGTCTCGAGATTGCAATTGCTAGATTAAGGGATCAAGAAACAACTTCTCGAAAACCCTCCCAAAATTTGAAGGTACGTTGCCAGGTATTTTGAAAGTTGATTGTGGAAAGCATTATACGTCTCTTCACATTTTAGTTTACATGATACAGAACCTTGCAAAGGATGAGTATGAGAGCAACTTCGTTTCGGCTGTGGTACCTTCTGGTGAGATTGGTGTGAAGTTTGAAGATATAGGTGCGCTTGAAGATGTAAAAAAGGCACTTAATGAACTAGTAATTCTTCCAATGAGAAGGCCTGAGCTTTTCTCTCATGGAAATTTGTTACGGGTATGTGGTTTTCCTCTTCTGTCTCTGTTTCATATACATTTCAAAATTCAAATAATTACTTGGAGAGGCATCTTTGAACTTCATGAAAAATTTATCAGCCTTGTAAAGGAATATTACTTTTCGGGCCTCCTGGAACTGGGAAAACTCTTCTGGCCAAGGCACTTGCTACCGAAGCAGGTGCAAATTTCATCAGTATAACTGGATCGACACTTACATCTAAGGTATGTGTAAGATTTGTAGGTTGTTTGAATATCACACAAATGCGTTTACATGACTGTTCATTTTTTTGGGAGGAGGCTGTCCTAAAATGTATTATGTTTTATGAAGATTTTTATGGTTCTTTTGTGTTCTTCATACAGTGGTTTGGTGATGCTGAAAAGCTTACAAAGGCCCTTTTCTCCTTTGCCAGTAAAATAGCTCCTGTCATTATTTTTGTGGATGAGGTGAGTTATATAGAGATGTACTTTATTTGGAATATTGTATATGAAATCAAATTTTATATTTCATATTTGGAATATTGTATAGGAAACCAAATTTTATACTTCTCATCATAACTTTTGCTTATCAACTGACAAAAACAAATTAGCTACAAGAATTACTAAAAGAAGCTGTATACATTATATTTACTTTCCTCAATTCAAAGTTTTTCTGAAGTTTTCTGCATTTTGGAAAAATATCTCTCTTTGTTTGGTTTTATATTTTTGTGTTCTGTTTAGGGTATGATTCAGCTTAGCCTTCAGTTTTATTTTCCCCTTCTTTTTTTGAGTTAAATTTTCGCTATTTCAGGTTGACAGTTTACTTGGTGCCCGTGGTGGTTCTTCTGAGCATGAGGCTACAAGAAGAATGAGAAATGAGTTTATGGCAGCATGGGACGGGTTGCGGACGAAGGATAGCCAACGAATTCTTATCCTTGGTGCAACAAATCGGCCATTCGATCTAGATGATGCAGTCATTCGAAGACTACCTAGAAGGTATGCAGCTGATCTGTACGAAAGGATTGGACTGGGAGGACTGCAGAAAACAAAGTTAGTGATTAACAAATTTCCAGGAATCTGTGTCAACCTAATTGCTTGTTATTCATCAGGATATATGTAGACCTACCGGACGCTGCTAACCGCATGAAGATCCTTAAAATATTTCTTGCACAAGAAAATGTAGTACCTGATTTCCAGTTTGATGGACTTGCAAATGCAACAGAGGGGTACTCTGGCAGTGATTTGAAGGTAACAACTCTAATGACATAGCATTAGAAAAAAAACTGGGTCGTTACATCACTGAACATTGATCTTTTGATTTGCAGAATCTATGTATTGCTGCAGCATATAGACCCGTCCAAGAACTTTTAGAAGAAGAAAATCAGGTAAAGCCTATGCTTCTTGTTACTAGTTGACATGCTAATTTACTCAAATTGGGTCTTCAGCTTTCCTATAACCGTTTCGCAATGCCCTTTACTGGCTTGATTGGGGTTGGTTTTGCTGTCTTGGTCTTTTTTTTTTAGTTTTCCACTTTTGAAAATTAAGCCTATAAATTTTATTTTTACTTATATTTTCAATATCAAGCCATGTTTTCTAAAACTAAAAAAAATATAGTTCTCAAAAATTTGTTTTACTTTTTTAATTGAAACCTTGGAGAAATTGAGAGAAAACAAACCTATTTTTCAAACATGGACTTAAGTGATTGCATTTACTTTTTCTTTACTTGCACTTCAGGGAGGCCAAAAACACAGTGCTACTTCATTGAGGCTGCTTAATTTGGATGACTTTATTCTATCAAAAGCCAAGGTATGTGCTCATAGTCAACAATTTTTTTTTTTTTTTTTTTTTTTTTTTAGTGAACGAACTTTTATGA
Source organism: Sicyos baderoa (assembly GCA_037832685.1). Classification (NCBI taxonomy): domain Eukaryota; kingdom Viridiplantae; phylum Streptophyta; class Magnoliopsida; order Cucurbitales; family Cucurbitaceae; genus Sicyos; species Sicyos baderoa. The sequence goes on along the minus strand of JBBMEF010000001.1, from coordinate 10,050,907 downwards.
ATGAAATTGTTGCAAAAAAATAAAAGCTATCGAATTCGAGACAATAGGGATGACCAGTAATGACAAGTGAGAGGAGTGTGGATGTCACCCACCGAGCAAAGGATCACCCACAAACATCTTGAATGATTATCAAATTGGCAGCAACTGAATAAATGAATTTGTGATTCATTACTCTTATGGCACACGCACACGACACAGAACCTGACCTTTTTCTCTGAAACACGAAACACTTTCATTTTATCGATGAAAATGCTTTCATTTTTTTTTAAAAAAAGGATTCATTTCTCATATGATACACGTGACAGCAACCGGGAGAGCAATCCAAGGCGTTTTTTTTTGTAGAACATCATCGATGTTTATGGTTTCTTGACTGAGTTTTCGTATAATAAAATTATTCAAAATCTCTATTAGATTGAAACATGTTAAAAAAAATAGTCTTGCCTCCCATTTGGTGCACCTAGCTTTGTCCTCTTAATGATGTCATCTTTCTAGTCGAAAATACGCTTGCCTTCCATCAACTAATTTCATATAGTACTTGAGTTTCATCAAATAGAAAATCCATTTTTTATATTTTCAACAGCCCCCAATTTATCTTCTCTTGTTTATTTTTTCAAGTTCTTGCCGTACATGCTCTCTTAAATAATGCTTTTGCCCTCCACAACCAACTTAACAATACTCTGTTCCGATGCAAACAGGTCGGACCATCGGTTGCCTTCGACGCCACGAGCATGAATGAATTAAGAAAGTGGAACGAACAGTATGGAGAAGGCGGTAGCCGGAGGAAATCTCCCTTTGGGTTTGGAAGCTAAGGTAACACATTGCATTAACTATGAAAGAAAATAGAAGAGGAAAAAAGAAAAAATATAAACCATTTAATTTATATTTCTAACAAGAACAGTTCCCATGCTTTTTTGTACTTCAATAAAGTTAGGCTTCATTACTTGTTCAATATCTTAGAATTCATTGTTGCCCATGTTTTCTTTCTGTAACATTGTACTGTAGAGACCATATTTTTCTCATCTATTAATAGGTTATTTATTTCCTTTAATCATGATCTGTTAGGTTTTCGATCTTAAGATTTTATTCTGCAAACTAATTTTGTTACCCGAGTTCAGCATTTGTTACATGTAAGTTAGTTTCGGATATTCACTGTATCTACGGTTTGGAATCCAACATTTTAACTTAGTTATTGATATGTCAACATAAAGCAGAACTCAATTGTGTATTTGAACTGCCGTTCATCGACATTGGTGTAAATTCAATGACCAAAGGTCATAGGTTCGAATACCCTTCCTCCCAATCATTGTAACTCAAAAAAAGATTGCGTATTTGAACTCTACGATTATAGGTTCGATCTTAAAAAAAAGTTGTGTTTTGCACTTATTTATATGTCGAGCTTAACTTAATTGGTTACGAGTTAAAAAGAGGCGTTACTAAGTTAATAACCTTATGTCATTTGAAAAAAGTGCCAATGTTAATGTATACCTATGAACTAAATAGTCATGGTTTAATCCTTTCCCTTTGAAAAATATTACACTCTAATTTGTATTTATAGAATTTCTATTAACCAACTATTCTATTTCGAAGGGTACGTAGCAGTTTGGATTAAGTTTATCATGGGTCACCTAAAGTTAAACTAAAATCCGGAATTAATAGTCTTTATCCAATTTATTAAGTCTTCCTATTTGTCTATCTATTTCATAAAAATGGGAGAATAATTCACAGATCAATTACTTGAGTTTTGGCAACAAAAGCATAGACTCAATCTAGAGGTTCTAAGTTTAATTCTTTCACTCTAAAATTTATAAAATTACTCTTGAACTTGTGTTTTTAAAATTTATAAAATTGAAAGTTTGGGTCTAATTTGATAATCATTTGGTTTTTTTATTTTTAATTTTTGAAATTTAAGTCTATTTTCATTCAAATTTTCTATAATGTGTTTCGCCCTTACTACAATATATCCATTTTTTTTTAAGAAATTAGGTGGATACTAACCATCTTTTATAAACAAAAACTTGTTTTGGAAACTTTTTTTTGTTTTCAAATTTTGGTTTGGTTTCTACAAATATAGGTGAGAGGTAGATATCTAAATAAAAAAAAATATGATAAAATAATTGTTATAGGCTTAAGTTGAATGATCCTTATATATTTGTACGCAAGTTTATTTATATCCGACTTATTTGGCTTATTTACATAGTAAAAACTTCTACTAATGTTAAATTACAATAAATGCACTATTAAATAACTTCAATCTTGAGTGGTTTCAGAGTAGGTCGACAATGATCATCATTCTTAATCGTCAATTACCAATATTTTGTGGTAAATGATGATCAACATCCACATTCTGTGAGTTAAACAGACAACTCAGCATATAAAATATGATTCTTTCATGGTAGCAATCTACTTAGATTAATTATCTTATTTGATTCATGTCAATCTACTTAGATTAATTATCTTATGAGTTTTCTTAAAAATTCATAGCTAAACTAATCTACATTTGTAGTGATATATATAGTTGGAAGTGTATACGTCCAAATTTAGGGAGTATTTAGGAGTGTTCAACCAATCCGAAACCCGAATAATCCGAACCAACTCAATCCAATTTGACGGGTTGGGTCAAGGGTTGACCTAAAATTAATCCAACCCAACCCAACCCGGATTCATTATTTAGTTATATATATGTGTGTGTGTTTACCGATAACTTAATTATATATGTGTGTATTTATTTTATTTAATTATTATTATTAGACTTTTATTTTCTCATATTCTTCATTTTTCAATATTTTTTCAAAGTCTTTATAATCTCTATATATAAATCTATAACCAAACTATGTAATCTATCTTCTTTTGTTTGTAAAAAATTATGTAATCTATCTTTGTTAGTTTTAATTATATATTTGTTTTATGAAAGTTGAATTATGTTTTTATTTTTGTTGTTTTAATTATCTATTTGTTTTATGTTTTATAGTTGGAAACTTCTATATGAATCATGATTATATGATTAATAGTAGGTGGTCTCCTTATTGTATATTTTACATATTGTATATTTTACATATAGTTACATTCATTTTATTATCTTGATTGAAGATTATATTTTGTTTATGTATAATGTAGGACCGATTTAATAAAAAAATATTTCTATTCATAGTATATTATTAGACCCGATGACCCAATCCAACCCGAAAATATAAGGTTTGGGTTGAGAAAATGACCAACCCATGTACACCACTAGAGTATACATATATAAAAATCAGCATTTTTATTAGATATCTTAATCAAACATTCAGCTCTTCAACATCTCATCTATGCATATAGCACAGCATCAAAGAGGCATCAAAGAGAAGCTCTGATGATATCCATCAAGTTCAGCAGTTCAAACTACAACATTTTCAAATTAACCACTAGGTGGGTCAGACAGGCAACTCAGATCAGATATGAACTACAAAAAGCATTATTTAACTTAAAATAAAAAGTACACAAGAAAATAAAATACAAAGTACAAAAACCCACCAAATATTTTAAGCTGAAAGTTCATTTTAATTGGGCTGTTCCTGTTCAGCATAAGTAGTTTCAAGATGAGCTTGTTCAGCTTCCCTCACTTCCTTCTCTGTTTTTCGACCTTTCTTGCTCTTGTAGTACACTGTCATAAAGGTTCCGACAGCGCCATATTTCTTCCGGCATTGCTCGTAGTGTCCAGCATCGAACATCCTCCAGAAATCTTTCTCATTCAGTTCTGAAACTGCATATAAAGCCTGGAATCCATGATTTTCCAGAAGCCATTTCTCCAATCGACGAACAGCCTCCGAGCCGTCGAAAACTTCGGCCCTCAGGACAGGGCCTGGTGCATAGTAGAGTCCAACATCTGTGTACATTTGAGCATAATGTGTGTCTCCTTGTCGACGGTTCAACTCGAATCCTGGTTCGGGATATATCATGGTTTTGACTGGAAGCTTGAAGAGTCTGTGTGGACAGAGCCAAATGGGGTAAACCTGTGCAAGAACACAAACAAGTTGCTGTTGTTAACCAAATGAACTGCATAAATTCACTTCTGATGGAGTCACTTTCCTATAATTACCACTTTATAAATACATAAATTTGCTAGTTAAAAGTAAATAAGAATTAGTTAAGAGTAAAAAGTTTAGCCCATAAATTTCCAAACTTGTGCATTTTTTTTCTCTTTTTTTTAGAAAGCTTATATCTGTTAAGTCCTTAAACTTGCTATATGCCTTAGAGAAGTTTGATATTTTTACAATTTTGTGTTGAACTTAAGATTTCAATTTTGTGTCCAATATGGCCTTAAGATTTAACAAATGCATAGATAAATGACCTATTCAACACAAAAGTGAAAGTTCAAGAATGTATAAGATACAAATAGTTCAGAAATTTATCATATATTTCCTTATAAGAACTGTTAACAAACTGCTAAAAACCTAATAAACACATAATTTAACCAACAAATTTAAGGAGAAAAGCAATACCTCCAGCTCGCGATGAGCCCACTCCAAAGCATCAGGAACCTTGTAAAGAGGAACGAGCATATCTTGAATAACATGCATTTCATGATAATAATTTCTGATAGCTTCACCTTGAGTAGCTTTAAGCAGAGAAACCTTGGGAGGCATCATCCATCCCAATAAAAATCTAAACCACAATTGATCAGCAAATGGAAGGATAAGCTTCCCTTCCCAATACAAAGACCTTGTGTGTCTATGATAATATTCCCTAGTAGGAATATACTCCACAAATTCCCCTTTCTTGAGTGCTGTAGATGCATGCTGATAGAACCATGGTTTGAACCACCATCCAATTTGATTGATCACATTTCCCCTTCTCTTGGCCACTTCCTTGGATGCATATCTACCTGTCATCACAACAGCTTCAGAAGGAGTGTAAATCATAGTTTCAACAAAGTCAGGAACCTTTTCTGGGTTATCTTGATCTCCATCTCTAGGTGCAAGAGAATCCATATAAGCTTGTCCTATCTCTCTTAAAGTCCCTCTAAAAGGTTTATATGTAACTTTCATATACTCCTTAACTGGTATGAGCTTAATCTCAGCAGCAACAAGAAGTCCAATTGTTCCTTGTGACCATGGGATTGCATAGAAAAGATCTGAGTACTCATTATCTTTAGTAGCTCTAACAACCTGCCCATTTGCTAGAACGATCTCGTAAGCCACGACGGTGTCCGAGAACAAGCCGTAGAGATGGGAACTTCCTTCAATTCCATAGCCATTGATGAGTCCTCCAACAGTAAGATCGTCAAGTTCAGCAACTACAGCAAGAGAAAGGTTGAGTGGAACAGTGGCTCTACTGATTTGTCCCATGTTCACAAGGGGCTCAACTCTAGCAATCATTTTATCTTTGTTGATATCCAAAATGTTTCGAAAAGCTGATAAATCAACCTCGAAATGGCGTGCTCGTTTGTAGTCCACGTTTCGCATTCCGACTGCAATATATGGCTTTCGAGCTGTGCAAATCAGTCCATCCTTTGCTGGGTTCCTCTGTTTAAGGCGCCTTATGACTTTCATCACATTTTCATCATGTTCCTTTTGGCGTTTCTTGTAGGACTTACAGGCAGATCTGACATCTCCAAGATATGTGAAGAAATACAGGCAAAATGATATGGGAAGGACAACAAAAATAACCAAAATCCATCTGAATTGCACAAAGTAGTCCACCCAGATCTTCTTCCTCTTTGGGCGCAAAGGAACCGCTAAATCTGACATTGTGCTAAGACTATGCCTTCACTGCTGTAACAATAATGAAAAATGGTCACAATGGTAGCAAAATATATCACACATTTTCAAGAAAAAAGTGGAGTTTAATCAAGAAAATGGCCTACACAAGAAAGAATTGTGCACCACTACCGATAAAATTAAGAAAAAATGTTACCTAAAAGTTGAAAGAAACAGAGACAAAAGAAAAGTTGAAAGGAAAGAAAGCTCAACCACTCTATCCTAATAGCAAATCATGTTCATTCATCAGATTTACAAAATTTATTAATGCAAGCGTGTGAAGCAATTATTCCAAGAGTAGATACAATTCTCTTGCCCATAGAGAAGAAATTATAAATTAAGGAGCCAAACAAAATTTCTCGTGCAGTGGTAGCTGCTTTAGATAAAATAATAAAATATAAAAGTTGTGTGCTAGTTGGAGGCTTGGGCACTAAATTGTAGCATTGTAAGAAATTAGTTATTCTCAGCATTCAAGTACAGCTTGATCCAAAAAGAAGAGCAAAAGTGAGAGGTTATTGGCAAGAAAATAAACGCGAAACAGAGAAAACAAACAGATCAAACCGTAAAGGCGAAGCTAAAAAGTTGAAAATGAACGAATGAACAAGAAAATTGAAGTAATAGTGAATCAGAAGCACAATTACACAAACTAAAACAAACAATCCAACCTAAAGAATTCGAATCGTCAATTATGATTCCACTTCAAAATGAACGAAATCAAACGCAAATCGATGCTCCAACAGAGAACAGACGGTACAACAAGATCGAAATGATACTCTTAGAAGTTGTAACCATACTTTTTGAAGAAGATTGAAGAATTAAGAGATTTTAGAAAAGCAAGAACAGATACACAAATAGAACCAAGAAATATTCGGATTCACTGTTAGAGTTGGAGAACCACCTGAAGCTTGTGCGACGACGGCGGCGTCGGCGGCGGCGACGGGGAGATGAGCGACGGAAAAAGAGTGAAGGAAGAGAGTGACTATAAGGACGGACGTTTAATTGGCGCGCTCTTCATTTCAGTTATTGAATTATGACTGCAGCTGTCCATCATTAATATCCTCCATAAAGTTTTTGTGAAATTTAAAAAAAGTAATAATAAGATAAATAAATATAGAAAAGCCAAACAGTGTTTGATATAATAACCTAAGAGAGCAATTTGCAAGAAAATAAACGGTGGTATTACGGTGGGGTGTTACTCGGGGTGCACTCAAATTGCTCTCATAACCTAAATAATCAAAATAACTTCTAATATTGTAGACCTCAAACATATCTACAAATATACTCATATTTTCAGATTAAAACTTGTGAATGATGAATAAGAGCAATACTTAGGTAAGGATGGGTAAGTATTACCCAAATATTACTCGATGAATAATATACTATCATGTCACTGGAGGTATGTCTGGTTGGTATCTTTTAGTTATATATATTTTTTTGAAACAACAATATTAAGGAAGAGAGACTCGAACTTAGACTCTCATGATTACCATAGATTGTACAAGATGTCGATAGAGCTATACTTTTATTAGCATTATGTTAATAATATTAAGTAGTAATGAAGAATTAACTCACATATTTTATAATGGCTAAAAAATTTATCAATTTTATGACGTGGAACAATGGGGATGATATTTTAAGATAATGGTATTTGAGCTTATAACTCATCTTCTATCAAATCTTTATTTAACTGAGTCAAATATTTGTTTGAATTTAATAGATTTTGATACCAAATTATATATTGTAAGAATCATTTTAAAATTAATTAGTTTTGAGATGTAACTCTATACCAAATTAAGTATTATCATTTATTAACTCAAGCATAAATTCAGTCAAATAAAAGTAAAATTAAAATTAATTTTAAATGGATGGATTCAAAGTGTTGCCATTTTTTAGAATGTTGAGAGTGTTTTTTTTTTTAAAAAAAATTCACATTGAAAATATAAGCAAAACCTCTTAATATTTAGGGTACCCTATCCTGCTTTTCTCCATGCCCTATTAATTTTGAGACGGATTCACATACTAATTTAATATGTTAGTGCATGTATAATATTCATAGACTACTATATTTTGTGTATAGAATAAATCTGTATAGACGAAATCTATGTTGAAGTCGATTACTTCCCTATGCTAAATTTGTCATCTCTGTAAATTGTATTAATCAAGGAGCCTCGGTTTTTAGTCTTCAGACAAAAAATAAGAAAATTGACCCACTTTTTCATTATAGTTATATTTTTAACTTAATAATATTTGTGGTAGGAATTTAAACATATGCTCAGGTCATTCAAAAACATTTTTGTTATCTTTCAAAAAAAAGAAAAAAAAAAACAATTTTGTTATGGTTGAAATTAGAGAGTGTTTGTTTACCGTATTTAAAGAGAATTGAACTCGTGAAGTTATATTGAGAAGTTACTTTGAGTAGCTTAAAATTGAGAAGTTGTAGTCTAAATTTGTTTTGATGTAATTTTTGTGTAGATGAGTTTGAATTAAAATATTATTTTGATATAGATATAAAATGAGTATTAAAAAAAGAATGATTAAAAATGAAAGTTAAATTGATTTTTTTTTTTTTTTTTTTTTTTTTTTTTTTTTTTTTTTTTTTTTTTTTTTTTCT
>JBBMEF010000001.1:10015498-10042461 GCA_037832685.1 Sicyos baderoa | reverse complement strand
ATTGAATGTTAATAATGAATATGATAAGAGTGGAAAAGAGTGGAAAATAGTGATGTGATGTATAAAAGGTTGTTAGGGAGAGAATAAAAAGTAATATGATAAGAGTGGAAAATAGTGATGTGATGTATAAAAGGTTGTTAGGGAGAGAATAAAAAGTAGTTAAAAGGAGAATGAAAAAAATGATCTTTGGATAACGTGATTATGGGGGGAATAATTTTCGGTGGCCCAAACACGGAGAATCATCTCCATTCCCATTCTCCCCCTTATTCGTGGTTGCCCAAACACACCCTTAATGATGCCATAGTGCCATTATTTGTGTCAAAAATTGACGTTTGGGTTATGAAATTGAACTAAATCAATCCCGTCAATCTCATCTCGGTTCTTGGCTCAAATCGTTACCGAACCCATCAATCTCATCTCTATTCTCTGCCTACCAAAGAAAAATATTGTGAGTGTCTGTGTTAGCTTATAAATATCTTGATTGTTCTCTTGGAAAATCACTTAACCCAATAACATTCGCTTGTTTTAAGAAATCCGTAGGAAATTAATTTATAGTTGGGGGTGACCTTCATAAAAAGAACCCCACCATAGCCTCTTAGTTCTTTAAACTCTCTTGACTGACTAAACCAGCTCAGGATAAATAGTTAGCTAACTATGAGTTTTTTGAAACATAAACATTTCATTGAATTTATGAAATATGGGAAAGATCCCAGAGTCTATATGGCCTTACAAAATGCTTTGCCAATTAGCAAGAAAATATGAAAGACTATAGCAAGAAAATGAAGGCTTATATGTGGTTGAAGGCTTGGGCTTTGAAGGTATGCTCCCTTCAAGGTCCCACGTTCAAAACCCACCTGTTACATACTCCTTCGATGTCTCCGGTGCCTGACCTAGGGACGGGCGTGGTTACCTTGTTTCAAAAAAAAAAAAATGAAGGCTTATCTTTGCACCAAAAGTACATAGTAGAAAGCGTTAATTTGAGAAGAAGATGATTTGTAGTCTTTGTAACGCCTTGAAAAATTCAATGATTCCTCTCAACCCAAGTCAGCCATAATAATGATCTGCATAATGCTAACCAGAAGAGTCATAGGCCAACCAAAAGCTTGTAAAGCGACGAACCAAATGCCTCGAATAGTCGGGCAATGAATGAACAAATGCGATTGGCACTCACCATGAGCTTTGCACATAGCACACCAACCAAGAGAGAGGTTCACTAAAGGCATCCGTCTTTGTAACCGATCAAGTGTATTATTAACTGCACCTCTACTCAATTCTCATAGATTTTTCTTTTTTTGGTAAAAATCCTTCCAAATAGCCTTATAAAGACGAGTATCACTCCCATCAATATTTCCTAGCATGCTTGATACAGAGAACAAACCGAGAAACAGTTTGTGGAGTCAAGTGGCCAAACCCAAGAGTCAATAGACTCTTGGAATCTAAAACGATCGAAATGACTAGAGAGCCGCCCATTCTAAAGCCTCCAGTCAGGAGAGTTTGTGGAGTCTGGTGCCTGGAACTTGAAGTTCACCTGTGACATTAATTTGTAGACACCTCCCGTGACTTCATTCTTTCGATGTCTCCCGGTGCCTGGCCTAGGGACGGGCATGATTACCTTTGTTTCAAAAATAAAGATTTTTTCGGAATCTCAAGTTCCATGCACCAGACTCATGATTCCTCACCTCAGAAATAGTAAGGTCATGGAGAATCGTGAGGCGGAACAACCGTGGGAAGGAAGAACTAAGCACTCCACAAGGCAACCAAGTCTCTGTCCAGAAATGAGTGGCTGCACCATTCCTCACTCGACAAATGATTCTGTCCAGCTTAACCTTGATTGTAGATGTAATAAACCTCCATGGAGCCTTAAAAGTCATTGTTTTAATCTCTTTGGCCAGCCGAGGCAACTCGCTGATCTATAGTATTTGGAAGCTATGAGTTCATAGCTAGCTATGAGTTTCATCAAATAGAAAATCCATTTTCATATTGTCCCCAAGGGGTGGCAGAGTGGTTGAAGACTTTGGCTTTGAAGGTATGCTCTCTTCAAGGTCTCAGGTTCGAAACTCACCAGTGACATACTCCTTCGATGTCTCCGGTGCCTGGCCTAGGGACGGGCGTGGTTATCTTGTTTCAAAAAAAAAAAATTCATTTTCAGATTTTCCCTCTTTTGATTCATTATTTTCAAGTTCTTACTGTGCATGGGTTTCTCTTAATAGCTTTTGCTCTCTGCAATCAACTTAACAATACCATTTTCTGATGCGAACAGGTCGGACCATCAGTTGCCTTCGACGCCACGAGCATGAATGAATTAAGAAAATGGAACGAACAGTATGGAGAAAACGGTAGCCGGAGGAAATCGCCCTTCGGGTTTGGAAACTAAGGTAACACATTTTATTAAATTAGGAAGGAAAGATAAGAGGAAAAAGGAACAAGTGCCCATCCTTTTTTTTTTTTGAGTCCCATAGGATAGGCTTCATTTTTTTGTTTAATTTCGTTATACGAGTTTAAGGTGTTATTGATCCGGTTTGTTTCAAACTTGTTTATGGGACTTTCCTATTAAATTATGATAGTAAGTGTTTAGATTATCGTGTAAATTTATTACCTTTATGTTAACTTGAACATAACTCAATTCGTTAAGAATTAAAATGACAACGTTGACGTTTCCTATGCTGTCTGATTCATCTCTTATTACAAAAAGAAAAGGAAATAGTTATAAGTATATTTTAGGTGACTATCATAAGTTGATCTATAGTTAAATAAGAGTCTGGAAAATTAGAGAGAATGATTTTAATTTAAGGTGAGCACCTATTTAAGAAGTAATTTCTTAGAAGTTATCTTTATAATCGAATGAGGGTTAAATGAAAAATCTAAGTTGTATAAACATAAATTAAGTAAACAATTTTGAAATATCAAATGCCGACCCTTCATTGTTTAGAGGGAATGACTTTAAAAAAACTACCACAAATTTTATTTATAGGAATTTTTTAAGAGGAATTTGCATGTATATTACAATAAGGCAAAATAATTGCATAAATAGCAAAATAATAAAAATATTTACAAATATAGCAAAATCAGATTTATAGACTCCATCAATAATGTCTGATAGAGTCTATCAATAGCATCTAAAAAAAAGTTGCTATATTTACAATATTTTTATAATGTTTCTATAATTTTAATGTGGGGTAGAAAATTTGCTATAAAGTGCAAATTCCCATTTTTTAATGATACCTTGATCCAATTTATTAAACCTCTTATCTGCCTTTCGATTTCACTAAAAAAAAAAACTTATTTTCTCTCCATTTTTTTTTTGAGAAACTATTTTCTCTCCATTTTACTATTGCCTTCACCTCTGTCCAGAAACCTAACAAATACTAAATTATAAAATTTTGAAACATGGTTTAGTTTTTGAAAACATAGGTAAACGTATATAACAAAATAATGAAATTACAGGGGTAATTGTTATAATGAAATGATAGGGAAATTATTATATATAGACTTATCATGTAGGTAACTATCATCTCGTTGTAAGTTTTTTTAGACTTTCTTAACCATTAGATCATTCCATAATGGTTTTATTATAGAAAAAGTTGTTTCTAAAGTCGATGGGTTAATATCGTACTTAGTGTTGATTATTACCCATGTCATAATTGGTTGTCATGAAATAAGAATGAGGAGTAAGTGAGGATAAAAGTAGTTTTAAGTTTAGGATAAATTCTTAAAATTGGTTTATACTTTTATAACTTTTCTTTTATGTTGTTGAGTTGTACATTGTAAATATTTTCAAAAATTATTACTATTAGTTTAAATAAATTTTTGGTTGATTTGACATAAAACCATTCTATGTTATAAATGGTAGAATAAACTAAATTACTAAACAAAGTAAAAATAATTAGACCCCGTTTGATAACCATTTGGTTTTTTGTTTTTTGTTTTTGAAATTTAAGCCTATTTTCACTCAAATTTACTACAATGTCTTCTACCTTCCTACAAACAAAAAAAAGTAACTTCCAAAAGTTTGTTTTTGTTTTTAAAAGTTGGATAGTATCCTTCTACTTTCTTAAGGAAATATAGATAAATAGTAGGAATGATGGAAGACTTTGTAGTAAATTTGAGTGAGAATAGACTTCAATTTCAAAAATAAAAAACAAAAAACCAAATGATTATCAAAACGGAACTTTACTAAAACATTTTTTTTATCCCAACAATGTATCAAATTTATTTTTATCAATTAGGTCACTTAATCTATTAAATGAGAGAGTTTTTTAAAAAGGTAAACAGTTAGGATCCAAGTATAAATGTTAGTATATATTACTCTTGTACATGCTCATCAACAAAGTGTAAAATCATGTAGTTAGATGATATACAATAAACACTTTTCAATTAGTGTTAGATAATATTTAATTATCGAATGAGTCAATGACGCAGTGGTTTCATTGTTTGGTTGTAAACCAGTTCAACATTATGTGTTTGATTTCTAGAATCAATATTTTTATTAAAAATCTTTAATTAATATTTATGCCACAAATAATCACCAATGCAATAAACATTCTTCAATTAATCTTACAAATAATTTTTAATTAGTGCAGTAGATAGTTGGCATAATTGAAAATTAAAAAAGAATCTGAAATTCTTATATGGATAAAATATTTTCTTAAAATATGTTATAATTAAAAAAATAAAAAAAGTCCCGAATTCTCAATAAAAAACTTAAACTTATCCAACAACAACATAACTTTACCGACATTTGATACAACTTGATAAATTCGAATACACAACAAAAAAAAAAATATTGTTGTATAAAAAAAAAGTGAAACTTAGAATTATAAAATATGCTAAATTCATATATATATATATTTTAGATAGCTAAATAGATAACTAAGAAAAACAACACACATTTCCTAAAAAAAAAAAAAAAATCACAAACTTTGAATCGGGTCTCGAAAACTGAAGTCGGAGTCTCAGTCACTGCGCCATAGATGAAAGAATGGTGAATTCAGCTCCCAAAGCTCGAAGACGACTGTGCGAGGGATTCGGCCATGGCCGAGTTTGCACCATCAATGAGAAATGGAAGCTGTTTGCGGTGGTTGTTGCCGCGCTTTTGGCACCGTTGGTTGCCGAATCCGATGCGGCGGAGAGAGTTGGGGAATGGCAAATTGTTACTCGGCAGAATTTTTCGTCTCAGATCAGACTTCATCCGCATGTTCTTCTTCTCGCCACATTGCCCTGTAAGGTTTTAATCTTGTTCTGATGCTGTTTTCATGGCGGAAGTAATCGATTCCGGGTTACTTTTGAGCTAATTGTGGACTCACTTAGTGTATTTTCTAGGATATTGTTTGAATTTGCACAATATGGAATGTTAAGCTGATTTAGGTTGCGTGATGAATTTTTTATTGCATTTGGACTGGTTTTTTACTTTCCCGTTTTCTACGCATTCAACTAGAGCGATTGGTTGGGTCAATGACGCAATAGTTTCATTGTTTGGTTGTAAACTAGTGTTCAACACCAGCATCACAGGTTTGATCCCGAGAATTGACATTTGTCCCCCTTCCCCCGATATGTACTAAAAAAAACTAGAGCGATTGGTTGAAGTTCGCATAGGCTTCATCGTGTGTTTTTGATGTATTTAAGTTGCAAGAAGAGTAGTGTTGTGATTGTACCATGGTTAAAAGGATATCAAGGAATTAAGAGAGTTGAGTTCAATTCACGGCGGAGTGGACATTACTTTAGGATATAATATCCTCTGTGTTTGTGGGATTATTCAAACTTGTGAGAATTAAAATTAGTCGAGTTGCACGCAAGTTGATTTTGACACTCGTTGATTAAGAAAAAAAGAAGCCTTGGAGTAGTTTGATATTCAATTTACACGAAAACATGTGAATTGAAGATGAAAAAGTAGAAAAGATGTTGATAATATTGGTTGTTCATTTCAATGCCCAAATTCAAATTTAAAGGATTAACTTGTTAATTATATGGAAGGACCTTCTTATGGATGAAATCGGTAGAAATCAAGCTCATTGCTGATTTTTTTCTTCTGATAAGAATTAGTCATTAAAACAAGTTCGAAATGCTGCAATGCTGGAGGATAAGAATTCAACGAGGAATCTGAGGATCGAACCAAGTCAATGATATCTTATCAATGCACCTGCCCTTATCTTAAAAATTCCAACAGTTTCTCTCTGGAAGTTCAAAGCACCCACTCTCACTCATTACCTTCAGAACATTTGGTTTCCTTTGTTGTCCATGACTAAAAATGCTTGAAGGAGAAATTCTTGAGTTATGGAAGGGAAGCACCACTGTCCTTTGAATCATTGAAAAAGCTTCCTCCAAACTACCAAGAGGTTGAAAAGATGTTATTGACCTTCATGAGCATTACACAAAACATAGGCTATGGACTTTTTGGGACTTGATCTAGGGTGTTAATTTTTTTTTGGCGAGCAAGTTCAAATGAAAAATCAACTTTCTGATGCCATTTACAGGCTAAGTTTCTTGGGATTGCTTTAGTATTGTTTAATTGTATATTTTCTTGCGCAGGAAGGATCCTGAGCTATACAAAGTTTAGGTTCTATAATCATTTTTTCGACTGTGGAGTACTGTTAAGAAAAAACATGAGATATACCCGTTTCTTATCTTCGTACTTAAAATTCCTTGTAAAATTAGTTATCACTATCAGCCTTTACTCTGATATGCTGTTTGTAGGCAGGGGCATATAAGCTTCGAAATTGGTTAGGGAAAAAGAAACTTAATTCTCTAAGTATTCCCCTTGAACATGATCCTGCTGTCTTCACCTACTTTGTGGGAATATACTGAGAAACCTCTGCTCTTTGGTCTTCTATCCCTAAATTTTTAAGGTTGTCGCTGCCACAGCAAAAATGTAAGGGAGAATGGGTCTATGTCTGAGGCCATCTGAGGCAAAAAAAAAAGAAAGAAAGAATAATAATAAGAAATCCTTTTTTTCTCCTATCGAGGAAAAATGAAAAATGAAAAATGAAAAATGAAAAACATGTTTCCTAAATTTTACTGATGTAATTTAGGGCCCGTTTGATAACCATTTCGTTTTTCATTTTTTATTTTTGGTTTTTGGTTTTTTGTTTTGAAAAATAAAAAGAGTATATGTTTGATAACTCATTTCAGTTTTCTGTTTTTAAAAACTAAAAACCAAAAAACATGTTTGATAACTGTTTTTTGTTTTCAGATTTCACATTTCACTTGGCTTTTTTTAGTTTTTTACTATTTATTCTTGATTCTTTGATACTTTTTTAAAAACAAAAACAAAACCTTGTTTTTAAAAGCTACTTTGTTTAGATTTTATAATTTTTTTAATATTTTAAAAATGATTTTAGAATTTTAAAAACAAAATTTAAAATTGGTTATCAAACGAACATGTTTTTAAAATATTAAAAACAAAAACAGAAAACCAAAAACGAAATGGTTATCAAACGGGGCCTTAGGTGTTAGTGTTACAAAGATAGTTCATTTTATTTGTTGATGCATGATCAATTACTCTGTTGTGCAGGGTCTGGTGAGTCGCGAGCCCTTATGAAAGATATATCCCATCTGATTGAAAATAGTAAAGAAAGCTATAGTTCATTAAAGTTGATGTTCATGTACAGAAACTCGGAGAAGATGTTAGTAAATGCAATTGGTGCTACTTCAGAGGAGATAGATGTTATTTTCTACCATCATTCTGTATCTTACAAGTATCAAGGGAGACTAACAGCCCAAAATATAGTATTCTCTATTTATCCATACATGTCACTATTGCCCAAAGAAGTTCCCCTTACACACTTGAGTACCCCAGAGGACTTGAGGTCATTCCTTGATTCAACTGATAAGGCCTTGATTCTCATGGAATTTTGTGGATGGACCCCAAAATTGCTTTCCAAGGGTATAAAGAGTAATGTTACAGGTCTGTTATCACCCTCAGATTCTCATTCACCATTTCATTTCCAAATGTACAACGTATGCTTCCTTTTACTACTTTCAGTTTGTGAATTTTAGTATGCAATAGGTTCGAAACTCACCCGTGGCATTAATTTGTAAACACCTCCCGTGTCTCTATTCCTTCGATGTCTCCCGCCTCCCGGTGCCTGGCCTAGGGATGGGCGTGGTTACCCCGGGGGACCGGGTATAGTGGAGCAAAACTCCGATTTCCCAGTTTCAAAAAAAAAAAAAAAAAAAAAAAAAAAATTAGTATGCAAAATTTGTCAAGAAGGTTCCTTTATACTTAGTTTGGTAGCATTCTGTAGCTACTCCTGGTATCATTATGTTGTCTGTAATTTCTAGAATGAATATCTGCACAACATTTCGGTGCAGATGATCTTGTTAGAACAACGGATGAACATACTGATGGATTACAAACATCGAGAGGGAAGGATAACATCAAGGTGGCTAGCTATTTTTATTTACCATTATGATATCTTTTTTAGAAAAAATTGTTGCAATAAATTTCTCACCTCTCTCTTCTCCCCTTCCCGACACCCTCTACTTTCCTAGGGACAGCATTGGAACAAAAATACAGACATGATGTGTAGTATTGAAAAAGGATATGGTGGAGTTCCATGGATTGGGGAATTCAGTAATGACACTTCTTGTAAAAAGGCCAAGTGTACAAATCAATCTTATCCATCATCTTGCAATATCGAAGAGTTCATGCAGTACAACTCTTTCTTCACAAACGTATTGGCTGTTGTCAGAGAATTCTTCCTGCCCAGAGAGAAGCATGGGTTTGGTCTGATTTCCGACAGATTGATGCTTTCTTCTCTTGGCATTGGAGATCCGGATTCGTGGTTTGCAACACTTCATTTTGCTGGATGTCCCAGTTGCTCAAAGATTCTGAGAGCAGACGATGACCTTAAACAAAATTTACAGATGAGGAATTTCATTGTTTCAGAGGTACGTTAATTTTCCTTCAAACATAGTTTTTTTTTCAATATCATTAATGTTGTTCATTCAAACATGAAACATGAAAATTGATATTTTGCTTTATGATTGTCTTAGACAATGAATAGAAACACCTTAAACAATATTCGAAGGAAGGGGACAAGAGAGAGGGAGAACACTTCAAACAGAGCCAGCTTTTGGAGGAGTGACTGATTCTTATGTTTAGATAATAGAAGAAAAGGCAATAGGTTCAATCCATGGTGGCCACCTACCTAAGAATTAATTTCCTACGGGTTTCCTTGGCATCCAAACGTTGTAGGGTCAGGCGGTATGTCTCGTGACATTAGTCAAGGTGTGCGAAAGCTGGCCCGGACAGTCACGGACATAAAAAAAAAAGATAATAGAAGAAAAGGCAGCATTGGGAAGAGTGACTGTCAGAATGAAAATAGGGCTTTAAATCTTGAAACAACAAATAAATAGTTTTTTTATATATTTTTTATTTATATATATATATAATTTTTGTTTGGACTGTGTTATCATGTAGCTTGAAGTAGATGAGAGCGGTCAACAGCCTGCTTTGCCTGTCGATAAGCCATCGATAGTTCTATTTGTGGATAGATCATCCGACTCATCAGAATCTAGAAGTAAAAGTAAAGCGGCTCTTGGCGACTTCAGAGAATTAGCACAACAGTATTGCACTTCTTATCCAGTCACTGAACAAGGTGGTGACAAGCTAGAGAAACCTTTGCTCAAAAAATATTCAATTATGAGAAGTGCCTTGCAACCTCCTAGATTAAAGTTGTCTTCAGCATCTCAGTTGACAAAATTGGAGAATAAGAAGATGTCTGCTGTCATGGTTGTGAATGAGGGAAAACTTGTCTCTTTGGAAGCTTCAGAACTACAAGGAAAATCATTGCATGAGATCCTATCACTCCTTCAGAAAAAGGAGGCTAAGTTGAGCTCCCTCGCTAGTAATTTAGGTTTCCAGCTCTTATCTGATGATATTGACATTAAATTAGCAAACCCATTGCCCGAGGTGGCTGAATTTCAACCTTTAGAGGTTTCACCAGAGACAGCCCCGGAAGGCACTACGAGACATAGTGTTCAACCCGATGATGATCAGACAAATAACGGTAGATGTGTGTCCGCCAAAGAGCATTCGGAAGCTTCAGAGTTTTGTACCATCGAAACTTCTCCTCAGCAAGATAATGAGAAGAGAGCAAGCATTCATACAGTCGAGAATCACGATTTTACACAGTCTGATGAATCTGCTTCCCACCAGAAATTAGATGCTGTTCAAAACATTAAAGTTGAAGACAAATCTTCTTTAACAATGGAAACATCAAGGGATGAGAACGTCCGCTTCCAAGGTTTTGAAGGTTCATTTTTCTTCTCTGATGGTAACTACCGATTACTTCAAGCTTTGACGGGTCAATCAAAGTTCCCTGCTTTGGCAATTGTTGATCCCCTTTTGCAACAGCATCATGTCTTTCCACAAGAGCAAATACTAAGCTACTCTTCACAGGCTGATTTTTTAAGCAGCTTTATCAATAGAAGCTTACTTCCATATCAACTGTCCGAATCCGTTAACAAGATCCCTAGGGAAGCGATTAGCCCGGAATTTCATGAGGTTGATTCTGTTCCTCGGGTTACAGCTCTTACTTTTTCCAAACTTGTTATTGGTTCCAACGAATCTGAACCCTTAAATACTCTCGATGCATATGGTAAAGATGTGTTGGTTCTGTTCAGCAATAGTTGGTGTGGTTTTTGCCAGAGAACCGAATTAGTTTTTCGTGAAGTTTATCGAGCTATCCAGGGTTATGCGAACACGCTGAAGAGTGGATGTGCAAAAGAAAAAACTATTTTAAGCGGTAAGTACACCCGTGCTTGTCTTCAAAATGTGTCAGTAGTCAGTACTTCTGAAGTGCTTTGTTCTTTGTCTTCTTCTTATTCTGAAAATGCATCTGGATTTTCTCTTATGGGAATTTTACATGTCTTAAAATGATATTGCTACTTTGCTCGTTGATTTTCAATGATTTTTATGACTTGCTAGATTCAAAGCTTATCTTTTTTGCAGACTTAGTTTATTAATGTCAAAATTTCTATAGAATGCCCTCTCAAAAAAAAAAAAAAAAATCTGTAGAATTCTGATTGATATTTGAGGAAATATGCTTTTTAAAAAGGGAAATTTACTGAATAGGCTCAAATATTTGCATCCATAGTAACCATGAGCTCAAGTGGTCAAGAGGATCTTGGGGTGTTCAAGGTTATGGGTTCAATCCATGGTGGCCACCTACCTAGGAATTAATTTCCTACGAGTTTCCTTGACATCCAAATGTTGTAGGGTCAGGCAGTACGTCCCGTGATATTAGTCGAGGTGCGCGCAAGCTGGCCCGGACAGTCACGGATATCAAAAAGAAAAATTTGCATCCATAGTCATTAATACATTTTAATACTCTATTATAAATACTCACTAATACAATATTATGTATTATTACTATTAATACCGTTGACTATGATGGCTAATTTTTTTTTTTCAAAACTCTATATTTGTGATTTTTTTCTGAATTTTGACTAATCTGATAAGTTTTCTTTTAAAAAAGTGGTAATCGATTTTTTTAACCGTTTAAATGTTTGAATCAATTTTAGAATGGTCTATGTGTTCACATCGCATTTTGCAGTAACTCAGACAGATCTATTATCAAAGCTTCCGCCTATCTACTTAATGGACTGCACACTGAATGACTGCAGTCCAATTCTACAGTCAATTGATCAGGTGCGCTTTTCAGGATTGACACTTTTTTTTTTTTTTTTTGTAATGCTGATTTTAATGCTTTCCTGCAATCAATGTTTTCATTGATTATTTTTACTATGGTATTGGCGAATCTTGACATGGTATGGTATTTACAGTTCAAACAATATTGTGTATCGTTCGCCAAAAAGGTTCTCACAACCAATCAAGTGGGATTATATATATATATATATATATATATATATTTTGACATGGAACGATTTCATTGATAGATGAAATTACAATATATGATATAGATTACAAAAATCAAATAAGAGATCTCGTAATTAAGTAAAGATTCATAGCTAAGAACGAAACGGTTCTCACAACCAATCAAGGGGGATACTTTACCAATTATGTTCCTTATAAACTAGTTTAATTCAATAGAGAAGTTGCTATGCTATTTGAATAGCATTGTCACCATAAAAAAAAATTCGAACAAGAGATTTAAAATCTTGGCGTAATTTTGTAGTTTGAAAATTCTTCTCTGCCAGTGACTAATTTTGTATTTGCTTAGCCATGCAGAGAGAAGTATATCCTGCACTTTTGTTGTTTCCAGCAGCGAGGAAGAAAGCTATATTGTATCGAGGCGCACTAGCAGTAAGCGATATTATTAATTTTGTGGCAGAACAAGGAAGTAATTCCCAACATCTTATCAATCAGAAGGGTAATTTCAAACTAATATTTTTTATTATCACTTATTGCTATTTTTAGTTCTGTCTTTTGCTTGCATCATAATGGTGTTGATTTCTGCATCCATGGACTTGTTAACTTATCGACATTATATTTGTATGCTTGTATCCTTTTAGACCACGATCTTCGTTAAACTTTCCTCATGTCTAAGACATAGAAGCTAATTTCCTCTAAGATGGGTAAGAATCATGGGACATTTTGCACGCACCACGTTATTGGTCGTCGAATGTAGCTAGCTCTGTTGATTGCGAATTTTGACTTGTTCAAGATGATCAATTTTAGGAATTTAAGTCTTCACTGAAACCTTTACCGGACAATAGACATTTGGCTGAGAATGTCTTTTGACATATAGGGATGCGTAAGGACTCCGACGCAGAAAATCCCAAACAAGAACATTAATGGATAAAAACATTGATATATCGTTTTACAACAAGAACATAGCTCTAGTGACGTATTGTATAACTTTAATAACCGTGAGATTATAGGTTTGAGTTATCACTCCTCAAATGTTGTTGAATAAAAAAACACCGATATATCGATGGAAGAATGATAATTGGTGACGATATAGTATTATGAACAATGAACAATCAACAAAATACAAGGTAATCCAAGGATAAGGCACTTGGGACCTCCCTATTGAGTATGCTAATTCAAGACCACAAAACCATAAAACTATTCGAATTCGACCATAAAAACCTTAGCGAGTATCTAACATGATGTCCTCAGAAATAAATTTAAATACAGAATTGAACTTGCAAGAAGACGGGCATTTTCCATATTTTGGCTAGAATCTAATTGCTGATTTTTCTTCTTCTAATTTTTAGTTATTTAAACTTTATATAGGAATTTTATGGACGGTGGCAGAAAACCGGATTCGACGCGCCAAGTCATTTGAGGATGCAAGACCTACTCGTCTTCAAGAAGAAGACCCGATTCCAAATGAAAAATACCACGAAGTGCTAGTGAGAGACAGGAAAGCGGAAAGTGCAACAAGATTCAGTCACATTAACCCTCATATCACAAATGATGAGGAAGAACCATCACATCATATAGGCGTTGGATCGATGTTAATCGCCACCGAGAAGCTTGTTGGTTCACAGCTTTTTGATAATTCTCAGATTCTGATTATCAAAGCAGATCAAACCATTGGCTTCCATGGCCTGATAGTCAACAAGCTTATCACATGGGATTCTCTCCAAGACTTGGGAGAAGGTTTAGATATGTTACACGAGGCACCTTTGTCTCTCGGGGGACCACTCATTAAACGGAAAATGCCGCTCTTGGCCTTAACTCAAAGAGTTCCTAACGACGTGCATACCGAAATCCTGCAGGGCATCTACTTTCTCAATCAGGTAGCTACATTACATGTGATAGAAGAGATAAAGTCGGGGAATAACACGGTTACTGGATACTGGTTTTTCTTGGGCTATTCGAGTTGGAGTTGGAATCAGCTCTATGAAGAAATTGCGGAAGGAGCTTGGAGATTATCGGACGATAGCTCGAGCTACTTAGATTGGCCAGAAGTTTGACAACTTATTTCTGGATCATGAGAGCTCTTAGAGCCAACAAAACAGGTCAGTGCACACTACTAATAGATATAAATGAGACCATTCAAGATTGTTGTAAAAGTGCTTTTGTAGGTATTTCATATTTGCATAACCTGATCTCCCTTCTCCACATTCCTCAATTAAGAGGGCCTTTTTTGTTGCCCCATTGTTTCATTTCAATATATTTTTATTTAGTAACTCTATATATAGATATACAATTTTAAAATCTTAATCAAGTATCGCTATTTATTTGTAAGAATCTAATTATTAAGTAGATGATCACGATAACTTGAACCTATAATCTTAGATTAAAATCAAGGAAGGTAAGTTGAGTATTTTTAAATTTTCACCAATTTGATTGTTTATTTAATTTTTGTTTTTCACTAATTTAATTATTACTCATGATTCAAATATTGACTGGATGGTTAAGTCTGAAGACTCAATCAAATTAGAAGATATTGATTGACATTCATGGAAGATCATTATAAAAAATTGTAAAAAAATCATGGAAATTTAAGTCTGTGTTCTCTCAACAAAACTAGAGATTATAAAATAAAAACCAAATCAATTCAAATAGTTTTTAAATAAGCTTTAAAATTTAAATTAATTTTTTGTTTTGGAGGTCTTAGAATTTTAATTAATAAATGATGATTTTAGATATATGTTTTTATTAGGTGTGTACGTAAGTTGAGTTGAGGGAAATTTTTGGACTAACTCAAAAATTTGGGTTGATTACATTTTCAACTCAATCCAATTAAAGAGACAACTCAACTCAATTAAAAAGACAATTCAACTTAACATTTATATTATTAAGATTGAGCCATTAATACATTACAAATATAAATATTTTTTATCAAATTAGTTGTATATTATGCATAAACAAAATACAATATCCAACAATTATTATATCAACGTAACAAAATGTATATAAATATTAAATTTGCAAATATTCAATAAAATATCACCCATTAGTCATGTCATGGTTCATATAGATCTCACCTAGAATATAACAACAAATAGATTTGACTACCATAAAGAAAATATATAATTAAAACAATAAAAATAGACATTATTCGACTTTTATAAAATAAATAGATAATTAAAATCAACAAAAATAGATAGTACATTTTTTCATAATATTTTTTAATCCATCTTTCAGTTTTTTTAATCCATCTTTTCATAGTTTTTTTAATCCATCATTGTTTTTTTTTAATCAATTCAAGAATAATTGAAGATAAAAAAATTTAAATTCGTAACTTTTAACATACCAACGTGTGAAAAATAAATATTCAATTTCACATTTTGATACTAAAAAGAAAACAACCAATTGAATGCAATAACTATACTTTTTTCCCCTAACTTCAAACTTTGTTTTTGATTTATAAAGATAAAATATTTATTTATAAATAAATCTAATAATTTTCTAGACTAATCATAAAAATTTCAAAACTACGGTTATATTCACAATCCATGAAAAAACAATATGATAATTACTTGAAAAAGTGCAATGTTTTAGATTTAATATGAGAGAACGACAATTTTTCATCCTAACAACTTGTTTAATCGTAAGAATAGTTTTTTTTTTTTTTTTTTTTTGACATTCATGACTGTCCGAACTCAACTAATGTCACGGGACATACCGCCTGATCATAAAATATTGGATGCTAAGAAAATCCATAGAAAATTAATTCCTAAGTACCTCCACTATAGATTGAACACTTTATGCACTCCAAAGCCACATTGACCAATTGAACCCCTCCATGATCGTCAATCGTAAGAATAGGTTTAAAACGTGGGAAGAAGCTAAGAAACATGCACACACAAACGAGAGACAAAAAAGCATAAAAATATCATACAAAATCACAAATATGTATCTCACTGTTTTTTACAATCAAATAGATATTGGAAATTGAGTTGCACTGTAATAATTTGCAGCTCATGTTTCATCACAAGGACCCACAAAATACACACACAAAATGAGAGAGAGAGATTGAGATTTTACAGTTTACAGTGTTGGAGTTTCTGCACCAGGACCAGGTTCTTTGGTAGGTTCTTTAGCAGGTTCTCCAGCAGGTTTTTCGACAGGTTCTTCGGCAGGTTCCTCGACAGGTACTTCGGTAGCCTCTTCGGAAGGTTCTACGGCAGGTTCTACAGCAGGTTCTGCGGCCTTTAGCAGAGGTTGCAGAGCTTTGACTACAACGCTCATGTTTGGCCTGAAATCTGGCTCATCCTGAACGCACAATGAAGCAAGGGCTGCAACCTGCAATCAAATCAGAAAAAAGGGATTGTTCAAGATTGGATTACTTAATACATTCTGCAAAAAGATCTGCACATTTCTGTATGATGAGAGGGATAAGAGGTGGATTATAAGAAAAATAGCATCTCAATTGTCTTTGTTGCTTCGAAATTGGAAACCACCTATCAGATTAGCTGGCCCGAACAGTCACATATATTAATTTTTTTTTATTTATTAAAAAGCGTTTGGAGCGGTGGATTATGGTTGTCGGTGAGTTATCATTATTTATGTTTGTAGTAGTGTAGTTATATCTAGGGGTGTACACTACAGGTCCAGGTTGGGTTGGGTTAAGATATTTTTTTTGGCTTTGGGTTGGTAAATTCACCAACCCATCCAACTGTATGTATTAGAACAACCCAACCCATATATTTTCGGATTGGGTTGGGTTTTCAAGTTTTATTTATCCCCTATTTCATGAATCTATAAAAATATGAAGAAAAAATGTTTGATATGTACTAGATTCAAATTCAAGAAGGTCATGTTGTTAGTACATCCTGTCTACAAACATGTTAAAAACTTATCTTGCTAATTAATCTTACATACATATATAAGAACAAAGAAAAAATAAACTCAAGAACTAATCTAACAAAAAGAAAATTATAAAATTATAATCCAAACAAACCCAACTTAATGAAAACTATCACTCAACCTAACACTTACGGTTTAGATTGTTGGGTAGTTCGAGTTGTCGATTTTTTTGTACACTCCTAATTATATATATCGGTTATCATTGTCTCTGTTTGGGGGTGTATTTGAGATGCAGATAATTAGATGTTTTTGTGATAATGGATTAATCGTTATGGGGTGGGGTCATAGTGTTTGAAAAGAAATAATAGTTGAGATGAATAGTGATTATCCCGGTAATCACTTCAATACTTGATGGTCAAATAATAGGTGCCCTAAATGGGATCTTTAAAACGAGGGGTCCCATTTTGTACTTCATATTCGTTCTCTAGCTACCATTTTTTTTTTCTTTTTTTTTTTTTCTTTTTAACTATGTTAGTAATGAGTGAAACTTATAATTAAATTTATCTCAATTCACCAACTTAAGCTTTTGGGTTTATGGATGGTTAAACATAATTTAACATGGTGTCATAACATGAGGTCTAGAGTTCGAGTCTCTGCCATGTCGTTTCCTCCTCAATTAAAATTTTGGAGGGTTTGACATAATTCAACAGTCTCAAATTCTGTTCCCCTTCCCCTTAGATGGAGAATTATTGGGTTTATGCAATTTCTATCTAAAAGAAGAAAAAGAGAAAGGGAATCTCACACACAAACAAGCAATAACAGAGAGAGAATATCACAAAACAAGAAAACAGAAGTAAGACATTATGGGTACCTTAGCAACTGGCCTGAGAGGGTACTCTTCACCAAGTTTTGGATCAACATATTGCTTAACTTGATCATCATCCCAAAGTTTGGGTGTGGCCTGAAAATGATTCAAAACTTCATGGTTTCAAGCTTGGAATTTGGATAAAAGGAGGAAGCAAATAGTATAGAATAGAACAAAAACTTACCCATGTCACTAGATTTTGCTCTTCTTCAGGCAATGTATGATCAATTGGCTTTCTTCCTGTCAAAAGTTCGAGCATGATGACACCAAAGCTGTACAAATCATTCTTGGCATTCAATTCAGCCATTTCGTCGTATCTGTGATTTTCGAAACGGAAACCGCCCTCAACTATATTAGCTTTTTGGTAAAAACAGTATATGAAACTTGGAATAATTATATAGAAGGAATTGTAGAACTCGCAACTTTCGTTAGACTATATCGTTTTTGTTTTGTTTTTTTCTTTTATATCCATGACTGTACTGTCTCGGCTAGATTAAGCGTAGCTCGACTATTTCACGGTATATACCGCTCAATCTATAATATTTGATTGTCAAGAAAATCCATAGAAAATTCATTCTTATGTAAGTGACCACCATGGATTGGATCCATCACCTTTTACTTACTTAAGATCCTCTGACTAGGCATGGTTTTTCTTTAGATAATATCAATAATAACATTCAGTCAAATGTTAAAAACCTTCTACAGTGAAGTCATATACATTATACGGAGCCGATCAATCTAGTGCTTGAAATTGCTAAAATAATCTAGACATGGGATAGTGATACAAACCGATCTCTATTACGATATCAAATAACGGAATTACAAGATAAACCAAGTTTAAGGTACTAGGACCCTCCTATTCTTGAGATCACTCAAGACCCAGTACCAAAATGGCCTAAATCATTTTATACCTTCCTCACTACCCACACCCTCTATTTATAACCAAATTCTCTAACAAATTCTATAACTAATTACTCATATACCCCTACATTAATCATAATTCCTCTAAATGCCAACCCTATCAGATAGCTTCTAAGGCACAATAAGTTTGTTTAATTTCAATATACTAGCTTCAAGAATGAACTACTAATGCAGACAAGTAAATATCAGCCTGAGGAGTATAATAAATATTAGAATCAACTTACTCAGGACCATGATAACCAGCGTTTTCGAGATCACGGGTGGAGTTAAGCCGTGTAGCCATATCGGGATTTGACAGATCAAAGTCAGCAATCTTTGCCAAATAATCATCAAATATTAGTATGTTTCTGGATTTTATGTCCCCATGGGTGATATGGGGATCGGCATTGACATGCAAATATTCCAACCCCCTTGCAGCACCTACAACAATTTTTACTCTTTCTGCCCAGGAAAGAACAGGCCCAGCTTGTTCTCCTTCCACTCCTTTCCTCCCTGCATTAGGCACATGTCATGATAATTTTAATCACACTTCAAATAATTAGTCAAAATATAACAAACAATATGCTATATTTTTATTTTTTTTGGAAACCGGGAAATTGGAACTTTGCTCTAGTATAAACTAGGGTAACCACGCCCGTCTCCAAGTCTGGCACCAGAAGACATCGAAGGAATGAAGATATGGGAGGTGTTACAAATTAATGTTAGAAAGAGTCTCGAACCTGAGATCTTGAAGGGAGCACATATTCAAAATCCAAGCATTCGACCATCGTGCCAACCCTTAGGGTCACAAAGAATATGATACTTCAAACTGCTCTCCATCAAGAGATGTTAAGGAACAACTAACCCTTGAAGAACCCCGGTATGATATTATTCATTTGGGCATAAGCCTTTATGGCTTTGTTTTTATATTTTACCCAAAAAATCTCATAATGTTAGTCCTCCCTTATAAATCCGTGCTCTGTACTTTAGCTAACCAATATGGGACTACATTCTCCTTTATTTGTATTCCCAACAAGAGAAAATTGGAAGACAAGAATAAAAGAAGTTCACGCATCCAAGAACCAAACAGTTAATAGCTATGAACTATTACTATCTAAGAATAATTGTACGTACCGTGTAAAATGTCGTGAAGAGATCCGTTTGGAGCATACTCGTATACAAGATTTCGAGAATCGCCATCAATGCAGTACCCAATCAAATTTAGAAAATTGTCGTGCTTTAGTCTTGAAACCATGGAAACCTATTAGTTTAAACAATAAGTCAATACACGCCATGACAACTATTTGTTACAAAAAAACATATATATATATATATATATATATATATATAAAAGTTTCAAGAGAACCTGGGATAAGAATTCATCATCTGGTTGTTTGCTGGCATCCAAGTTTTTGATTGCCACAGTCTGGCCACTTGGAAGCACCCCACGGTATACTCGGCCGTATGAACCCTCTCCAATCAAACAGTCTGCATCAAAGTTATTTGTAATCTCCTTTAGCTCCTCAAATGACATGGCAAGGACTTCAACTGGTTGAATTTCCTCTACTGGAGAAGGACTCATAGGTTCCGTTTGCTGCTCGTGATCGCTTTCACCCGTTTCTGCACGAAAGAGCTTTACTTATTTCTGTATCGTTCCAATTTTATCGAATGTCCCCGAAGTGACCAGAGCTTTACTTATTTAATCACTGGTTGAGTTCTAACACTGATAGAACTCAATCAGTCATAGATTCATTCTATGACTATCACCGGTTGAGTTCTATCACTGATAGAAAATTATGCGCTATAGATGAATTATTTTAAAAAAATTAGAGGTGTTCTGCTAAGGGTAAATTCCTTATATTTGTATAATGATAGCATTTTAAACATACATAACATAAATCCATGCTATGACCAGCATATCCTGTATGTAAATTTTGTTCGATGCAACTGATATCTATTGCCTTAATGAAATTACCTGCTGAAGCATTTACTAGGTACGTGCTGCTTTCATCAGCACCCGTGTGGATAGCTTCTTCTTCCCCGCAACCAAAATCTTCCATTTCTCACTGAGATGCAAAATAGTAAGTAGGAAGTTAACAAAATCACTAGAAATCTTCGTTCATTTCAAGTGCAAACACAGTCGTTTGAACCACCAATTACATAAAAACGAAAACAGTGATTGTTGTTGTTAGAACAAGTAGTCAACAAACTTATAACCAAAAAGGTGTTGAGATATGTCTTGGACGAATGAATGCCCTACGATTAGTTAGTCGGGGGTTTCGCTGCCCGGTCAACAAGCGGGGGCCTTGCTGCCTGGTCAGTCAGTGGAAATGCGGGGGCAACGCCCCCGATTCATAAACGAAGACTGTGTTGGTGTGTTTATTTCGTATATGGGCCTTTTATGTATTTGGATCTTTTATCTGTAATAGAGTTTAATGAGAGTGTATATATAAACTCGAATTAAACCCTAACTGCTCTAGGATGTTCATTATGTATTTTGTCTCTTCTTAATAAAATCATTCTCCTCTGCCGGTGGACTAGTTAACACAACGTTAGTGGACCACGTAAATTTCTGTGTGTTTTTTTCTCTGCATTTTCTTATTTTTGTTCGATTGTTGATTTCCATTTACATAAAAAGGCATTACCGATTGTTACATTGTCAGAATGTATGCAAAAACTATTAACTAAAGAATACTCATAAACATTCGCATCAAATTCAAGAACAAATCAACCTAACACTCTCGAATAGCATACATTCATACTAAAGAAATAAAGACTCACAAGAATACTCATAAACATTGACAATCGAATTTCAAAACATTTCCCTAGTTACATCAAACGAACAAGATAAACAAACCAATGAAAAATATACGTGAAAACGATCCTAAAGAGCTCCGATCAAACCTCATGTTAAATTAACATTTTCATTCTATTTCATAATTAAATAGAAGTACGTAAAAAATCTAATTCTAAAAAATACTTAAAATTAAAATACATAAATCTATAAAATCTATCTAATTCCTAAGACTCTTGTTCATGTTCGATCATCAACTTGTCAAGTAAAATATCTAAATTGTTGTTTTCTAAGTGTCTTTGTCGATATATCAGTATCAACCAACTAGTGCTCGGTCGGAACATACTTGGTAGCAAGATTTCTAGATTGCAATTCATCGTGAACAAAATGATTATTTGCCTCGATATGCTTAGTACGATCATGAAATATGAAGAATTTGAGGATGCAGAACACCGAGAGAAGCTAGCAATGATTTCAACCATTTAAACTCACAAGTACGAACAACCATCACAAGGTACTCAACTTCAACTAAAGAACGAGACACACCGTCGTCAACTACTCGGTCAACGAACTACGAGTTAATGGACAAACTGCCCAATCACTATCACAAAAACACGAGTTCAAATAGTTGAAGTCCACCGATCAATGAAATCTATAAAATCTATCTAATTCCTAACAAATCACTTCCATGAAGTCCAGCAAAAAGTTCATAATCAAGATCAAAACATCAAGAACCAAAAAACAAAACCAGATATCTTCGTGGATCACAGTTCACAGCAAATTAAGCTCAAATTTTCAGACCCAGTGAAACAATAGAGTCAAGAATCAGAAATTAAACAAACAGGATGAGAAGAACTTAGAAGAAGTGGATTCATACCGTTGATCAGAAATCGAATTGGACGAAAACAAGATCTGAAAACTTGAATAAGAGAAATATATAAAGCGAAAATGTATAAAAATATATAAAGCGAAAACATCTGCTGCTGCAGCCGTCGGCTTGGTGGAGCTTTCCGCCATTGTCGGCTTCAATATTTTATTAAGCATTAACGCAGAGCCACCATTGTCATCATCCATTTATACCAACTACGATTTGAAATCTCTTAAATTATACCCAATTTGGTGTACGAGCTAATGATTGGACTTTCATAGGTTTTTTTAGTAGACCGAGACCATTCAGCCATCGTCAAATAAATAAGAGTCAAATACTAATTTAATTTCGAGAATTTTAATCATCGTGTTAAATTAGATAATTACTCAAAAAAAGTTTATGAGTGCTTGGATGCAAATAGAGTGTTATACGTTATTAGATGAAGTGATGACAATCACTCAAAACTTTTGAGAGAAGCCAAAAACAAAGCTATAAGAGTCTAGTCTCAAAGTAGCTAATACCATATCAATGTGGATAGTCAAATAGAGTTGTCGTCTTTATTAATATATATATATATATATATATATATATTTCTTTTTATTGTTCAACAATATTTCAAAGATATAGAAGTCTCCTCGTTGATTAATGTGGACCGATGGATTTTTATATTAATATTAGATACTATGAACATCAACTTCAAAACTAATTAATAATAATTTAACATTTTCACTTTTGATTTTGAGATCTTGATTTATTATATCAATTGAGTTTTTGAACATGCATTTCAAAATCATCTTTTTATCCTAATTCCGACTATTTATTATAATTTCTCTAATAATTTTCTATGCTCCAACTTCTTTTTTTGAAAGCTATGCTCCCCTAACTTATTTGTATTTTTATCCTATTTATTATTTTATTTTTTTTATATTTATTATTTTCATTCTAAAAAAAATAATCATTCTATTTTCTATTTTTCTCCTAATTTTCATCTTTCATAATAATAATTCTATGTTCTCTCTTCCAAACACCCACGTTAACTCTCCAACGGTAGAAATATATATTTTCACTTTTTCTTAGCTCACACCATCAAATAGTTGTACGATTAACATTTGTATAAATTAATTAGTATTTGACTCTCATTTAGTAATTGATATAAGTTTATTTTTGAAATTTAGTAATTGATATAAGTTTGCAGAGATAAAACAGAATGAAAATAAATATTTTTTTTAATATTAAAAATGTATACCAACCAGTACCACGATTATAATTATAGTTCACTTGCCTCGATTAGGGCTGGCATTAGGCATGCCATGTTACATGTATAAAAGTTCATTTCTCTTGTAAAAAATAAATTTATGAAGGTATATTTAAAATAGACTATATCATAGGAACGTGGAAATTAGTCTAGAGTTGTTATTCTTATTAATTCATGAACTTATAAGATCAATCCATAGATAACATGATTATAAATACAATAACTTTTATAAAAATTAATAAATATAATCATTGATATTAATAAATATTCTCACATATTTTTTATATAATATTGAATTATAGTCGGTCAAGTCAAATTAAGCTTATAAATTCGATTATAAATAAAGAACAAAAAAAAAAAAAACTTTTGAACAAAATGCTCTTTCATACCATTGAAAGTATTTAGATTTTTTTTCAAATATTACAAGAAATTTAAACTATGAAAAGGAAATAGAACAAATATAATTTGGCTTAGAACATATAATGCAGCAGAAAAAAAAAAGATAACAGGAATTTCACCACAGATATTGAATTTGTAAGGATAATTGAATTAGAGAGCAGGAACCAGACATCTATTTAAGATTGAGGCTTCTCCCATTTGAGTGGCTTGACAATCTCCCAGGTGAAGTCTGGGTCTTCCCTTCCAAAGTGTCCATATGCAGCAGTCTTCAAGAATCTCCCATTCCCACCCCTCTTCAGATCGAGGTTGATCGTGATCATTCCCGGCCTGAAGTCGAAGTTCTCCTTCACGATTTCCAGGATTTCCTTGTCCGGGATCTTCCCGGTTGTGTATGTGTCGACGAACACGGATAAGGGCTCGGGAACACCGATGGCGTAAGAGACCTGGACAATGCACCTGCGTGCAAGCCCGCTGGCAACTATGCTCTTAGCAGCCTGCCTGACAATGTAGGCGCCACTCCTGTCGACCTTGGTGGGATCCTTTCCGGAGAAAGCACCACCACCGTGAGCTCCCCAACCACCATAGGTGTCGATGATGATCTTGCGTCCGGTAAGACCTGCATCGCCATGGGGACCACCAATGACGAAACGGCCCGAAGGGTTAAGGTGGAAGATGGTCTTCTCGTCGAGGTACTTCTCGGGGACGACAGGCTTGATGACATGCTCTTTGAGGTCTGCGGCGATCTCGTCGTTCGTGACAGTCTCGTCATGCTGGGTGGAGATCAGAACTGTGTGCAGACGGATGGGTACCATGGCGCCATTTTCGTTGTAGTACTCGATGGTGACTTGGGTCTTACCATCAGGTCTCAACCAGGGGCAGGTGCCATTCTTTCTAACTTCAGTGAGGCGAGCGCCCAACTTGGTGGCGAGGACATGGGTGAGGGGCATCAACTCGGGGGTCTCATCAGTGGCATAGCCAAACATGTGGCCTTGGTCACCAGCGCCAATCTCCTCAGGGCGCTTTGTGAAGTGGCCGTGCACACCTTGAGCAATATCTGGGCTCTGCTGCTCAATGTTAACAAGGACCTTGCAATTGTCAGCATCAAGACCAACATCGTCAGAAACAAATCCGATGTTTCGGCATGTGTCACGGACAATCTTTTCATAGTCCACATTGGCCTTGGTGGTGATCTCACCAAAAACCATGACCATGTTGGTCTTGCTGCAGGTCTCACAAGCGACCTTGCTGTCGGGGTCCTCAGCTAGGCAGGCGTCGAGCACGGCATCAGAGATCTGGTCACAGAGCTTGTCGGGGTGACCCTCATTGACGGATTCAGAGGTAAATAGAAAGGTCTCCATCTCTGAAACATAACAACACCATATTAGATCGTGTACTAATCAGTCCTTAACTACCATGCTCTAATTTAATCACATCAGTTAGATAACTACTCTTTCTATAATGCTCAAGCTCGGTTACGTACTTATATCATATCATCGGTTACCACAGAGAAAAGCTGAAGTATACACATCAGAAAATCGAAATTGACAATGACATTGAAATCTTGAATATGCAAGTAACAGGACATGGACTTTTTTTTTTTTTGAAACCGTGAAATCAAAGCTTCGCTCCATTATACTTAAGATAACCATGACATGGATTAGAAAGATTGAAGAATTTTAAAGCGAAATGACGCACCGAAACTTCGATAAATCTGAAGCGAAAACACAGCGCGGTTAACATGAATCAAAGCAGGGTGACTAATTAAGATTGGAAAATACAAGATCTGCCATTTGAAACCCTACACTCATTTAGAAAGAGACTGAATGTACTCAAATTCTACCACAAATTAGAACTCCAAACACAATTTGCAGCCAACTCGAGTATCCAACAACAATAAAAAATCAAGCAAAAAAGAAAAAAACTCCGATCTCGCCAGAGATCTAGGGAAATGTAAAACCGTTATACACAAATCGCAAAAACCAGCGCCGACATTACTTTCTACACACAAATCGGATCAAGCGAATCAACAAACAGTTAATGGTAATAAAAAATCAAACCTGACAACAGAAACACAGAGCAATCAAGAGAATAAAACAAAACCGCAAAGCTCAAGATCCCGAATCTCAAAGTCCAAAAACAAAACTCTCAGATCTGCAAGAATTCACATCTCACAAGTACAGAACCACACTTTAATCGCAACATACAAGCACTAGCAACCGATTCACACAAGAAAAAGAACAAATCCATCATTACGAGTAGATTACAAAGCAGAAAACTCCGAATTCGAAGAAGAAATGAAGAACAGAGAAAAATGACAATGAAGCAATGAACAGAGCTCGCAAACCTGATGAAATCGGCTGCGAAGATCTGGATTCGAGAAACGATTTGAGCTTATTCGCCAACTGAACCAGACCCCTAAGCGAAGGCGAAGCTCAATGGTACAAGGATTAGAAGAAGAACGAAAGCCTGTATTTATAGCGTCCAGCCTCCCTCCCGGCTACCGGAATAACCGGTCGGAAGCCCTGGGAGTAAATACGAGAAAGTGTAGGGGCTAGGGATGAAATTTTCGAAAGATTCTTCCGTGCCGTTGGACGGGGAAGATCCTGGCCGTTGAAAGGGTGTTGGTGAGTGGGCATCCGCGAGGGATCCAACGGCTGATATTTGATGTTTAACTTAATTCTTTTTTTTACTTTACGGTAAATTTATAAAAAGGAATTTAATGATAGACAATATATAATCCTTAAATTCCTACTACGTCTATAATAATCTTAGAATTTGGTTCCTATAATTTTAAAAACTAGAATTTAATTTTCATAATTTGATAAAATTTAAAAAATAAGTCTTATCATTTCTAATCATGAGCGAGTTGAGTATGTAAAAGTTAGTTGTTCATACATTAATAACAGTAGGCATTAATAATAATAGTGTAAGTTAATGACTAATTGAATAACAAAAATTAGTATGAATAGCTCATTTTCACATACATAATTCACAGTGATTATAAACGATCAGGACTAATCATTAAATTTTATCAAATCATAAAGATTAAAGAGCTTTTTGCATTTATAGACCACTATAGAAAACTAATTGCAAAAATATCCTATTAGAGAACTAATTACAAATCTAGATTTCATTCTAACATTTTAAAATAAGCAAAAATAGAGAGTTACACATTTGCCCCTATAGGTGGTAGGATCCATTTTATGGAAAGTT
>JBBMEF010000001.1:9991219-10005699 GCA_037832685.1 Sicyos baderoa | reverse complement strand
AATTAAATTTAATTTCGTCATTAAATTTGAGATAATGACGTGGCAATCTACGGTTGGCCGAAATTTCTCAGTCAACAAATATATAACACAATTAACATATAATCTTAAGTTTTAAGTGTGTTTCTCTCGATTAAATAGATCGGTGACACAGTTGGTTATTTTGAATATTGGTGATAATCCATTTTAACTCTAAGATCATTAAATTCAGAGATTGATATTTGTCCCACATCCCAATATATGTACTAAAAAAAAGTGTGTTTCTCCCGAGTTGCCACCAAATTTGTAGCCCAAAATGGTTCAAAACCTTTCATCATACATCTCACATAAAAAGTATGGAGGTGAGAAAATACATTCTAATACTGATATTTTTCTTGTTGAACTATGCTTTGAATTGGTTTTTTTAATCTCATAAAATATCATATTAATTAGATCTCAACTAAGTTGAATTACTTGGTTGGAGATATTTGAAACATTTAAAATAGCACATGTTAGGCATGTGAGCTTTACATTTTTTCCCTATTATAAAGCAAATAAATATTTGACAAAACAACTTAAGGGTGGTTGTCATGGGTACGATCTAAAGCCTAAGGTCCACCCTCCACGTGGGTTCTTTACGCTATGTGGACCATACCGAGAAACCTCGATGAAGAATTTGGAGATACTTACCTTGTCTCACATTAAAATTATGAGGAGTGGTCTTCAACATTTTTATAAAATATAAGAGTTACTCTCTTTATTATTTATTGGTTTGAGATGGAATTTTATATTCATTATCGCATCTTTATCCACGTGCCTGTGAATTTTAAAAATCTAAGTTATACATATAATAAAAGCTTAAAAAAAGGTATGAGAATGATTCAACTATCAATATTATTGTTATGAAAACAAAAATCACCAATCGAATCGGAAACGTAAAATATATAATACGAAAACGTAAAAGAAAAGAAGAGCAGAAATCAACATACAGAATTACGTGGTTGTTAATTAATCTACGGACAGAGAGGGAGAACACGTTTATTGAGACAAAATGTCAAAAACAGATTACAAACTAATGAACATCAACTAAACGTCTAAGGGTTAATTTGGGCTTATATATACGCCATTGTTAAACCCTAATTACAATTCGTAAACTAAATTAGAAAACGTGCGTGGAAACTGATGCTGATGCAGATTGCGGACGTGCAATACGAAATGCGCTCGCACATAAAAATGTGGAATGCGAAAAATCCGATTAATAATCGCAGGGTCACTAATGCGTTCCAGGCATAATACAACAATTATGTTTTAATTAGAGTTAATTTTGTGTACTAAAAAAATAGAGTAATTTTGTACTAGACTTCATTTTTTTTTTTTTTTTGTTAAAATTAATAACTTTTGGAAGATTAAAATTTGAAGTTTTGTTGAAATGAGTTGGTGATTTTTTGTAGAAATTAAAAAATAAAAATTGCAACATACATCTAAATTTAGTTATTTGATAATTAAAAAAAATATTTATTTATTGTCAAGTAAAAAAAAAGATTTTAAATGTCAAGTAGAAAAAAGATTTATTTAATGATATTAATAGTTTGGAAGGAATGTTTATATATAATTATGATCACCAACTTTTGCTAAAAAAAAAACTTGTAAGTTTAATGGTGAAAATGGATTTTGTTTTCCCGAAATTACGTCTCACATTTAACAATATTGGTCAAAAAAAGAAAAAGAGAAAATCCAGTTGGTATAAAAAAAGAAAATGGCAGAGCTGTCAAATTCGTGAATTAAAAATAAATAATTGGTATCCGGAAATTTCTCGATAAAGGGTATAAGCGTCATTGTGCAAAATCTGGAAAAATATGACAAAATTATGCGGTGAGCGTGGATCGAACACGCGACCTTCAGATCTTCAGTCTGACGCTCTCCCAACTGAGCTATCCCCGCCTGTTGATTGTTATCAAAATAATTATATATTAATACAATAACTACGTATTTTCGTTCTTTTTATTTGCTTCGTTCTTTGGACGGCATCGCAAAGTGGGCGCTAATGGGAAAATCCAAATCCTTCAAGAACGAATTCTCCTACGGTATTTGACTTGAAATTTGAGATGATTTTCGTTTTCTTTCATCAATTTTTCTCTCGTTTGATAATTTTGAAGATCGGCGTTTAATTTATCGCGTTGATTTTTTCGTAGAACAACGATTTGAGGAGTCGTTCGAAATCTTGGCCAAGTATCCCGATCGAGTCCCCGTAAGTTGAAAATTCTTATCTTAACTATCTATAATTTGATAGATTGCTGGTTCTGTTCTGGATTTTGTTGAGTAATCATAGATATTGGTGAATTAAATCGATCATATTATTCGAGTTCTTAGGTTTTAAGCATCGTCTTTAAGAAGCTTTTCAGATAAATTTTCTCGGAAAATGAAATACCAAGTCAATGTTTCCTTTGTAATTAAGAACAAAATTATATGTGGATTTTTGCACAGTTCGTGGATTGAAGCTGTTTGTTGATTGTATCAAAGATGAGTTCAATTCTGGTAGCCTTGGACAGAGTTGTAGAAAGAAACATTCGGCCCGTTTGATAACCATTTAGGCCCCGTTTGATAACTATTTGGTTTCTTGTTTTTTGTTTTTTAAATTTAAGCTTATTTTCTCTCAAATTTCCTACAATTTGTTTCATCCTTTCTACCATGTATACATCCTTCCTTAAAAAGTAGGGGAAGACCAACCAACTTTTAAAAACAAAAAAAAATAGCTTTTCAAAATTTGTTTTTGTTTTTAAAAGTTGGTTGGTATTCTCCTACTTTCTTAAAGAAAAATGGATAAATAGTAGGAAGGATGGAGCACATTGTAGAAATTTGAGAGAGAATAAGCTTAAATTTGAAAAACTAAAAACAATAAACCAAATGGTTATCAAACGGGGCCTTAGTTTTTTGTTTTTGGTTTTTAAAATTTAAGCTTATTCTCACTCAAATTTCCTACATTGTGTTCCATCCATCCTACAATATATCAATCTTTCTTTAAGAAAGTAGATAGGTGAATACTAACCAACTTTTAAAAATAAAAACAAATTTTTGGAATCTATTTTTTTTTTAATTTTGGTTTGGTTTCTACAAATATAGGTGTGAGGTAGATCCAAGTAAGAGAAAACATATGGTAAGATAGTTGGTTATAGACTTAAATTTCAAAAACCAAAAACAACAAACCAAATAGCTATCAAACAGGGTCTCAATATTATTGTTCCTCAAATTCAATACCATGGACAATAATGTGCAGACTCAATTATGTAAAATTCATATGTTCTTGAGGTGTTAATGCTTGATAGATATTCATTTCCTCCAAAATCCTTGAAGGCGAAATAATAGTTTTTGTTTTGATGTTTTGAGTATAATTGCAGGTAATTGTTGAGAGATATGAGAAATGTGAATTTCCTGAAATGGAAAAGAAGAAGTAAGTTCCCCCCAGCATCTCTGAGCTGAAAATCAATTGAATGAAAACAGATACTTTCACTTTAGCATAACCCTCTTTAACTTCTTGATTGATAATGTTTGTTTTTGTTTGTCTATAGTTTTTCTGGCTATCTATTATATTATCATTCCGGAAATTTGCATCCCATTTATTTATTACACCTTTACTCACAAAAATAGTTTTTTTTTTTTTTTGATATTTGTGACTGTCCGGGCCAGCTTTCGCGCACCTCGACTAATGTCACGGAAATAATTCCTAGTTCGGTGGCCACCATAGATTGAACTCATCACCTTATGCATCTCAAGGCCATCTTTGACCAATTGAGCCACTCCATGATGGTTTACTCACAAAAATAGTCTTGCTAGCTGTTTTACAGATATTTGTGTGATTGGTTTCTAAATGAATTATGTTTAGACAACAAGAGCGATAGCTTAACCAGCAAAGTATGTATCCATGACCAAAAAGTCTTAGGTTCAAATCTCTCCGGCTCTAATTGTTGAATTATGTTTATGCGATAAGACACATTGTATTCCAAAGTTTTCTTGCATCGTACGATACATTTCAAAGTTTTCTCGCCTCGTAGGATACATTTCTTATTCCATGTCCACGGAATTATGGGATCTCAACAGGGGTTCTATTAATCTTGCCTAGGTTTATATTTGAAAGGCAGTTGTGATACTGACATAACATGTTACATGACATATTTTGTCAATACAGTTTTTCTTACTCGATTAAATGTCTTTTGTTTTTGTTATTGATCAAAGGTACCTCATTCCTCGAGACATGTCTGTTGGCCAATTCATCCATGTTCTGAGCACCAGGCTTCGTCTAGCACCCGGAAAAGCTCTCTTCGTATTTGTAAAGAACACTTTGCCACAAACAGGTAAGGTTACATTTCAGCCGATGCTGCTGCCTATTTTTACGATTATTCTCGAGCAACAAGTCTTGTTTAATGCTAGTTAGTTACTAACATGCTAAATATTCAACCTCAAATTTTGCACAGCTAGCTTAATGAGTACTGTGTACGAATCGTACAAGGACGACGATGGCTTTCTATACATGTGTTACAGCAGTGAAAAGACCTTTGGATGAAGCTAATAATCTGATTAAGATTTGTGAATGCTGAAGCTGTATATTTCTGGTAATTCTCTTGTTGCGAATATATTCCATGAACATTTATTTTACCATGTGGACATTATATATAATATGTAAATCATCCTTCATATTACAAACTACTGCAAAATTTAAATTGATTTCAAAGGTGCAGAAAGGCGAATCTACTAGCCAACAGGGTGTGCCAACAAATTGACTGAAATCAACCTGCTAACTCAATTTTAATGAATAGGTTCTGTTACTCCAAATAATTTAGGCCTTGTTTTTGAATTCAAGTCAAGTAGGAAACTAAAAGTAGTTTTTGAAATTTGTTTTTTCTTTGGGGGTTTACATAATAATTCAATCCTTCATATTATAAATTAATTTAAAAATATCTAAGTTTATCAAATGGGGTAAAAAAAGAAGAAATTTTTCAGCTGATAGGTTGATAGTTTGGGACAATTTGATTGAGCCGGAGAGGACTAAATTCAGACTACAATTATACAATTTCTTGTTATCTTTCGAATTCGGTCCTCGGGTATTTAAACGATAAATATGTAGCTTCGACCAAAGGAATACAAGTTAGAACCTTCAAACCTTTAAATATTATTTTTTATCACTAAAATGAGTAGTACTCTAATCCATCATCACGTATAAAATAGTTACAATAATGTCTGACTTCCAAATGTTTTTTTTTTTTTTTTGCATTCAACAACTTTATTAGTGATTCAAATTCAAATGTTGAATTGTTGATGAGTAAAAGTATATTTTTAGAAACAATTACCCAAAGCATAGTCAAAGTTTCGTCTAAGATGTAATTAAAAAAAAAAAAAAAGGTTTCGTCTATGATTATTTTAAAAAGATAATTATTAAAACAATATTCTTGAGAGCGTGACAGTTTTTTGAGTATAATAATTTCATTATTAAGTTAATTTGACCTTAAAAATAGAAAAATGACACGATATTGAATTTAACAATATATGAAACATTTTTA
Organism: Sicyos baderoa; assembly: GCA_037832685.1. Classification (NCBI taxonomy): domain Eukaryota; kingdom Viridiplantae; phylum Streptophyta; class Magnoliopsida; order Cucurbitales; family Cucurbitaceae; genus Sicyos; species Sicyos baderoa. Next base: position 10,000,171 of record JBBMEF010000001.1, on the reverse strand, counting down.
ATAAATGATTATCAAGTAATAAACTTGCCTTATTAAACGTAAATATTTCACTTCAATAAATATATCAATGGACGGTTTGGTTGCTATCAAACTTTGTCCGTTGGTTTTATTATTCCGTGAAAATCTAATTTAAGAGAATTATTATTTTAATTTTGAAAAACGATAATTGAGCAAATTGATTGTGCCACCTTATGAATAAGGAGACCGATATTTCTTGTTCAAAATATTCAAGTGAAATAGCTCGGAAACAAAGTGAATTTTGCTTCTTTATTTCAATATATGTCCGAATGATAGATAAACTGTTTTCCGATGAACCTCATCAAACTTTAATTGACATGAAAATCCTCCAAAAAAAAAAACAGTATAGTAAATTTCTTCATTATTTTTCCACCCTATTGTTCCACCACTTCAACAAAAGGAACTTATCATATATCCACACTGTGATATCAAAAACCATAACTTAGAATGTGAAGCATGCCATATTACAGGCCGCTTTCATTTCCAATTCAAAATTTCACCATCCTTTCGACCCATCTGGATGTATTCTAAATCCTCAGCCAGTTCGATCGAGTTTCTTGCTTCCATGTCCGCAAAAATGTAACACTTCACTCATTAATGCTAGGAGAAAAGCCTCTGTGCACCACTTTTCCAGACGCCTCGAACAGGCAACGCTCCATCCTCTACTTTTCCTACCGAGTCTGGTTCGAAATTGGAGTTAATTGGAGGTTTTCTTCTTTTGCTTGCTCCCCCCACCCCCATCCCCAACACTTTGGTTCCATAGACCAGTCGACAGTTTACTGTTTTGGCCTCCTGTCCCACTTCGTTGGTTGTCATATGATATATTTGATTTCCCTTTCGCAGCACGATAATCACCCTTCGATAGTACCTCTACATTATCCTCTGATGACCTCAAACTTGACTGCAGTTCCCGAACACTATTCAAGATACTATCGGCTAATTTGTCCTTCGAACTGCTGTTGTCTTTAACATCAACAGCCTTTCCTTTGCCTTTCTTTCCCTTACTTTTGTCTTTCAATTGAATACTATCTAGAGCCCAGCCATTTTCTTGGATCACATCTTTATGTAAACTAGCATTATAGGCCTCCACAAGTTCTTTCTGTTTACGAGCGTCGGGACAGAGCCTAGCCAGTTCTAGCACAAGATGCGACAAACCGAACTGCTGCACAAAATCTAGATACATTTCCGTGCCAATCTGACCCTCACGATACTGTGCAGATAAATCTCTAAAAACGGCATATCTATCTTGGTCAAAATCAAGAGCAGCACGTATCTTTTCAACTAGAGCTTTGTTTGCTGTTTGGACATCTTCCACGTTTATTGCACTCTGGCTACTTGAGGGCGCCTTGCGTGTATGTGCGGCTGCCGTAACTGGAGGGAAATCATCAACTGAGGGTTCAATGTAGGCCGTGTTAGTGAGACTGGGAGCAGAAGCAGAGTGGTTGATCCTACTGCTACTACCCGATCCACTTGACGAATTAGATCTAGCCTTTGCATGCGTCTGAGCAGCATTTGAGTAACCAGAGACTGAAGGTGAAGGACCATTACTGATGGTGACAACAGCCTTGGTCTGCCCAGAACTGCTTGATGCTGGATGGTTAACATTTATTGCAGGCCAAGCTTGAGATGAATTATTCGATGGTAGCACAGGGGCACGACTTGACCAACCTTGAGCAGAATTCAGAACAGTCACTTTCCTCTGGCGGCGAAGATGAGCTGCCATACTGTTATTATGTACATCGTCTTTGTCATGCACGGGCTTCGGATTACTGCTGCTAGGTGCGGTTGAAAGTGGTGGAAAGGATGATTGCTCCAATTTGGAATTCCTAGAGTGGCCCAAGGCTTGAAGGTATCTAGAAGCTGATTCGGGATCTGTTGCTAATAATTCAAACGGTTCAATTAAGGGATCAATGTTGCTTGTATTTCCCTGATCCGAAGTTACTAGTCCACTAGGCAATGGGTCATGATTGGTGTCATCAACATTGGCTGCTTCTAAACTTTCTTGAATGGCTAAAGAAAGTAGATTGTCAGAAGAATCACGACGAAACGTCCGTCTACTACGGCGATTATCTTGCTCATTACTTCTTCGATATAGAAAACTGGTTGGTATCTAGAAAAGACAATGCCAATTGTCATTAGAAACTCAAACAATGCAAGAAACACACGCGCACACATCTATTATTTCGTAAATACCAGAGTTGGGAGAGAAATAGTACATACCTGCAAAGCAGCATTTCGCTTTGATCGAGATAGCTTGCCACCATGTTCAATAGTATTATGCCTCTGAAAAACAACAAATTGTCATCAAGAAACAATGCACTATGATGAAGGAAGCCTCGAGCCTTTACAAACTTGAAAGAAATAAGCAAAAAACAAAAAAACAAGCATTTAACTAAGTATACACATACAGAACCCTTATTCCGATGTTTAAAGTTTACCTTCATTTCTGCATCAGATTGGAACACTATAAACTTTTTAGAAAGACAGGCTTCATCTTCACAAAGAAAATGTCCTTGCCGGAAATGGATCTGTGGCCAAAATGAAGTTCACTGCCCTAAGATATACATTCACAACTTAAAACAGTGTTTAAAAAGACAGCATTGCAGCATAGTTAAACAACTTGCCTCTAGGTCATCATAATTCTTATAGTATTCATACTGTCCAGGATGTTGCCTGCAATCCAAACAGCGAAAACAACTTTTAAGCTTGCGCAGTTAACAATGATAAAGGATGATGAAGTAGAGGTGTAATCAGTTTGGTACAATTTGATTCTTGATCAAAGTTATTGAAAGGTTTGATTCGCTGAAGAAGAAGAATAACATAACGAAAAAAAAAACTGATCGGTTCAGTTTCTTGAATCTTTTTTTTTTCTTTTTTTAACCATCCCAACCCACCTATTTTTGGTTTACTGGTAGAAATGGAGTTTATGGAAAGTTAAGTTACAGAAGTATATACAGATTAAGTATAACCAATGAATCTTTCGTAAAAGATATTGAATCAATTATGAAATAGAATGAAGGTTATTAAAAAAACAAGAAAAAAAATTAAACATGGTATAGTAAAGTTTAAGTTGGACTGCCAGTTTGGTTTAAATTTATATTACCCTAGTTACAAAAGTTCAAAACAAGCCTGTTTAGTCTCACCTTTGGCATATGTGACATGTATAATGTTCAGTTGACATATGAGTATACAGCTCATTATCCCCATAAAAAGGAGTTCTGCAAAATTCACACAAAGGGTGCCCGGTGAAACCACCTCTCTCACTCTCACTTCCGTCCACCTCAGAGTCACCCGTGTGTATATGACGATTCAATTGTGCTCTATTATATAGCTTTTGTTCACAAATAAAAACCTGAGACACCAGAAAACCTAATCAGCACTATGGTGGCACAATGAAAGAAAATATCAGATGAACTCTGGTGAATTTCAATGTCAAACGGAGCACACATATCTTAAAAAAGAGTAAAAAGCATACCTTCCTTCCTTCCAAACAAAGGCTGCACATGAACAACTTGTGTCGATGAAACAAATGACCCTTTAGCTGCTCAATGTTTCGAAATCTTCCTCGTCGCTTTGAACCATCATTAGGTTGATCTTCACCTATCTTATCACACTCACTGCATGACAACCTGCACATTGCTTTTATCATCTTGTAGTGGTCAACATCATCAAAAAATGTTTGCGTGTCTTCATGATACCAATAGGATCCACTACGACCTTCTCTTGGATCAGAAGGAAAGACTGTGAAGTCGTTAATCGTCCTTGTATAATCTCCTAATGCCTACAACAGAAACAAACATGAACAACAGAGCACAATGAAACAACAAAATAGTCCATGATCTCAAATCAAATTAATGTTCGAATAGGCACCAAATCCACCTTATTATAAATTTCAACCCTGATAACAACAGTTCTCATTCGTCTCTTTATTATTAAAATGAAACATGAATTTTGATGTTTAATGCTCATGTAAAACAACTAAGACCTACATTTTTAGGAGCAGTATAAATATGGGATGAGGGATGGGAACTTTGGAGTAGCAAGGACTATAACAAATCCGGATAATGGAGATACAAAGGTATGGCCGGAGATACAAAAACATACATGTTCAGTTCGGTCCTTGGTTTTGTCAAAAAAAACGGACCGAACCGTGAACACCCCTATATATGATAAGGTAATATTATTATTAACATTGAACCAACTACTCCCAAATTCATGATTTTTATTTAGTACTGACAAATCTAAAATTATTTCTAAAGCAGTTTCCAAACAGCTCTTTATCTATCAAAGAAAGAAAGAAAAAAAAAATCAAATATTAGACATTCCCTTAGTGAAAGTATGACAACCCCAAACAAACAGAAACCAAAAAAGAAACATTCCTCAGTTCGGAAATTTATTAAAACTTTATAAATTCGATCCAATGCTTAGCTTGTTAGAATTTAATCTCTATATAGGTATGCGGCATAGTATAAGATATGCAGCTGAATTTAAAAAAATAAATAAATAAAGTTATAAAAATTAGCAATTCAATGCAACTGAAAATGAACTCATTTTTTATCAAATCAACTATTGAACTCACCATGTCAACAAAAATACAAACGGACTATTCGATAGATTTATCTAACTATAGAGACTCAACTTTTAAATTTGACATCAACCGCAATTAGGAGCGGGGGGTCGTAATTTCTTGGTTACTAGGTCATACGTGATGCCACGACTCGATTCTAAGTTTCAAAACCAAGCGAAACGAAATTAGTAATTTAAGCTTTACCAAATAAAATCCGAGTGAAGAACAGGAAGAGGGTGACCTTAGTGACGAAGACGGCGGCGGATTCGGACTTGCAGATGCAGCAATGGCGATCATCGCAGATAAATCGAAGACGAGCGACGCAGGTGGAGCAGACATCGCGATGGCCACAAGAGCCATAGGCAACCCATTCGAGAGTATCGGCACACACCGCGCAGCTATCGTCCATTGTTATCTTCTTCGCAAAGTCCAATCAGAACCTCAGAAGTTGAGGCGATTCGGCTATGGAGAATCTGGATGTTGAAGAACAAGAAATTGAATCGGATTAATTGGAGAATTTTGATTCAATGTCCTAGGGTTTGAAGAACCACAGAGGGAGATTTTGATTTTATTACCAGAGACTTCTCAAAACTTGTCCACCAAGAGTCGCGAGAAAACTTGCTCCACGTACGATTTTTTTTTTTTTCCGACAAATCCAATTTTGTGAGAAAATGTTCTTTTTCAATCTAAACAATAAATCATTTTGGTAAAAATAAGATTGTTTTATATTTTCATCGCTAACTTGCCATTTATGGAGAATTATTATTCAAGTAATAACAATCATCTTTTGTTTTTGTATAATATTTAATAGATAAATACTTCCCTACACTTATGTAGAGCGATTCTACACACGGGTGCACATTAACCTGACAACCCGAATTAAATTGTCAGGTTGGGTTGAGTTGACTATATAACTGGATTAGGTTGTGTTTAAAATCATGGAATTTTTATGGGTTGGGTTGGGTCAAGGGTTGACCTAAATCAACTCAACCCAACCAATCCGAATTTCATATTTAGTTTAAATATATATATATTTTTACACATAACATAATTATTTTGTTATTTAATTATTTATATTATATGTTGCATATTTATTTTATTTAATTATTATTGTTAAATTTATTTTTTAATATTTTTTAAATCTATTGATAAAGTTTTGAAGTTAGGTAAACTTGAATTTTGCATTAGTAATAAGAGTATATTTTTTTTTTTTTTTTTGAAGATAGTAATAAGAGTATACTTATGCTAATGTTCGTCATAAGTTTATAGGAATCGAAAAAGAGGCGTTATAAATTGTTTATTGAGTACATTGCTTATCATGGGTGAACTTTTTAAATTTTAGGTTAGTTGCAAATTATGAACCCGATAACCCAACCCAACCCGAAAATAAAGAGTGGATTGTGTCTTTAATTGAGTTGGGTTGGGTTGTAGAATTAACCAACCCGAATTTTTGGGTTGAGTTGAAAATCACCTCAACCCAACTCAACCCAACCCATATTCACCATATGTCATATAAACAACAAGTAGAATCAATTTACTTATTCATGAGTAGAGAAGTATTTCTCTAATTAATATAGTATTTGTTTTTTTTCATCAATTTTTTATTTGAATACAAGTTAGGGGAATTATATTACAAATACCAATGTCTAGATAAAACTTGTAACAATGGTGTTGAACTGTATTTTTACTAAACAATGAAATAATCAAGTAACTGACCGTTTTGATTTTTGTTTCAGAATCTAAATGCATGGTTATTTATGTTTTGTATAAAATATTTTTCGAATTTGTACTATAGAGTTGGACCATTTTGATCTCCGAACATTTTTCTTGACAAACTAAAAAGATTTGCTTGGAGTAGACCCAAAACAAAATAAATCTAGCTTTTCAAAATTTTGGGAATAAAATAGTTTTTAAGATTTTAATTTTAATTTAATTTATTTTCGAAAGAATGAAATGTGTGTAGCCACCGTAATTGAACCGCCGCCGTGGGTCGATTGACTTGTAAATCACCAATCAAGTTAATTCAAAGCGGGGCCCAGTGCCACCTGAATAACTTTCTCTTTATATTATTATTTTAATTATCCCTCACGTGTAGTTTCAAATAAATATTTATATAGTTTTTTAAAAACAGAAATTTCAAACCTAAACAAAAACCAGGAATTCAAACTGGGATAGATCGATTACAAAAATTGCCGAAGAAAGAACCATGCTGATTCCAGCTTCGGATGTTTAATTTGTACGTGAAATGTTTCGGAAAACGAAAAACAGAAAGAATAATTAAGGCCTTTTTATAACTTTTTGGTTTTTAGTTTTTGAAATTTAAGATTATTTTAACTCAAATTTTTTATAATGTGTTCCACAACATATCTATATTTTCTTAAAAAAATAAAAGAGTTAATTAACTTTTAAAAACAAAAACAAACTTTTGAAAGTTTTTTTTTTGTTTCTAAAAGTTAGTTAATGTTCTCATACTTCCTTAAGGAAAGATGAATATATTGTAGGAATAGTGAAATATATTATAGGAAATTTAAATGAGAATAAACTTAAATTTCAAAAATGAAAAACATAAAACAAAATTGTTATCAAACTGGGCCTGAGTAATTAAAATGTGATGTTTGAATAAATAATGGTAGGCAAATTATGTTTTAATAAAAATGTTTAAAGTATTTAAACGAGGATCATGTTTGAATAAATTTATTTGTAAAAGAAGTTATAGAAAACTTATGTTTAGATTATATTGTTTGTGATCGAGTTTAGAGAAGAGGAAATTATTGATGAGTGAAATAATTATTGATCTAAGAAAGAAAATGGTGGAAGGATTAAATGCCAACCACATTTAACATGAGCAATTGTTCAGCGGTATTAACGCATACCTAATAATCAAGAGGTCTTAGGTTTGAGTTCTCCCCCACTTCAAATTGATGTAATTTAAAAAAAATAAAAAAAAATCCTAATCTAATAGCTAGTTTAACTGTTAGTAGGAAAAAAAATTATAATAAAAGATTCAAACTTCAAATGAAGGGTTGAAACGTAAAATTGAGGAAGGTTTTTCTGTATCTTAAACAAAATAAATTTTACCCACATTTATTTTTCAACTTCTCCCTAATCTAAACGTGCATTTAGAAACCCAATCTCATACAATATTAAGAAACAAAAACAAACAAAAAAACAACTCAATCTCAAATTGACGATTTTATTAACCAAAAAAAAAAATAGTTAGCAAAAAAAAATTTGACAAAATAAAAATTATTAATCCAAGCCTAAAAAGATGTAAACTTTAAAAAATTATTGATTTAAATTTCACACTGTTTTATTTTAATATTTTTAGAAATTTTCTCAAACAAAAAAAAATTATATATTTGTTGATTTTTAAAGTTGATTTAAATTTTCTACTTAACAATAATTTTAGCTCATATTATTTTGTTAAGTTGGAATCTACCCATATTAATTATTAGTATAAATAGGAGGAGAAGAATTACAAATATCGATTCCATAAATTAATATCAAACTAGATAATTAATCGTGTCACCCATTCATTCGATACCATCATTAATTATTGTTGAATTCTAAAAGAAAATATATGTTCCACCTAAAAAAGAGGTAACTGCTACTAATCAAATAGTGAATTTAATGTTTTCTGTTTATTTTGATTGCAGTCTTTTTGACTTTTTATTTATGAGTTTTTTTTGTACGAATAGATTAAATTGATAAAATATTTATAACACTTGATAAATTTAAAAAAAATTAACCATCGTAATTAAATATACGATATAAAGTATAATTTTTATACTGAATAACTAATACATAATACAATATGATGAGTATTATTTATATGGTATATTTGACTATGAATGTTAAATATTTTCAAATTTATCTAGATTTATAATTATTTTATAAAATTAGATTGTCGAGTACAATTTTATTTTTATTTATTTATTTTATTGTTCGGTTTTGCAGGCGGTATCAAGCTACGTTCACACACCTTTATGGCTGAACTCAAAATATTTAATTGACTAAAGTGTAAGTGGCTGTTTTTTTTGTTAGACAATTTACTAACTTGGAACTACATTAATTATTAAATATTTTCATTTTCTGTATGTTTTTTTTTACTTAAAATGCGACTACAGTCAACAAACTTGGCCAATTATTTTAAAAAAAAGGGAAATTATAGTAACTAGACCTATATTGGAAACTAATTGCGAATTTAGGCACCCAAGTTTTTTTTTGCAAAATTGTTTTTTCTTTTATTTTTTCGAATTATTATTTTTTTTAAAATTCAATTTTGCCCTAGAAGCAATAAATGCCAGATTTTTGATTTTATATTTTCATTAAAAAGATTCTCAAGCCATTTAAATACTTTCCTTTTA
>JBBMEF010000001.1:9941463-9961208 GCA_037832685.1 Sicyos baderoa | reverse complement strand
ATATTTGATCAAAAAACTATATATTTGATTATTTTTTTTTTTCTAATTTCGTATGTATGTAGTTAAACTAAAAAAATTGAATTGCATGATTTGACATCTTTGAACAAAATGGACAATGAGTATAGTTCATCTAATCATCCACTTTTTTTTTTCTTAATTACTAATCGACCAAATTTCTTTCTGTTTTTTTTTTATTCGATATTTTTGAGTGTCCACACATTTTTGCACACATCTCAACTTTTTTCATGGGAGATACGGTCTAATTCTATAATATTTTTATATCAAAATTAATTTCTAAGTAAATAATTATTCATGGATTGAATCCACATTCTTTTAATTTTATAATGTCCTTTTAATTACTATGCTACCCATAATAGTTACCACATCCCAAAAATTTTAGTTGATGGATTATAGTAAAATTAATATTTATCAACAATGCCAATATGGTTGAATCCACAAGCTTTTATTTTTTTTAGATCGGTATTATTTATGATTTGTTATAGTTTTTTGACATTTGATATTTCATGTACTATAATTATGGAAAATTAATTTTTTTTTTTAAAAAAAACTTAGTTTAGGCATTCTCACAATATATCATAGTATTAATTTTCAAAATTATTATTTTTGATTAAGAGCTCAAAAGCTCGAGTTCCTCCAATACAACATATGGTTAAACTAAGAAAAAAAAATAATCCACACAAACCTCCGGAGTAAGCCGGCAGAAACCTTTTATATATGAACGTTCTAAAAAAATCGATTATTTTAGAGAAGACCTCAAACAAAACTTGACATGGAATATGAGGACACAAAAGTAGGATTTTCGAAGGGAATTAGATTTGAAAGACAAATAAGAAACTTTGATTACATCGAATGTCTATCTCACGACATATTTTTATGTCCGAGTTTTTGTTTATGAACAGCTATAACTAGTCGACAACCACATCAATGTCATGGAAATCTAGTTGACTGTCCGGGCCAGCTTGCATGCACAAGTGCACCTTGTCACGGGGCATACCGCCTGATCCTACAACATTTGGACCCACCACCTTATGCACCCAAGGTCCTTTATAACCAATTGGACTAGGTTAAAATAAAAGGGCTTCCTTTTATAAGATTACAACTATTAAAGTTTCTACATTGAATTTCAATTTACAACAATGATAATTTGATTTCAAACTTTATTCATTTTAAACCTACTTTCAAATTGGTCCCTTTTTTTAGTACAAAAATCGATCATATAATTAATTTAATTTCCTCGATGCGTTATATTACATCGAAATGAGCTGCCCTTCTATAATGTTTGCCTATATTCTCAACCTTTTCCACTTACCTTATTGCTATTGCCAACAAACTATATATTTACTAAACTTTATATATTATTTTCTTGGCACTTATCATAACAGAATTAACTTGGGTAAGGACTGGTAAAAAAAAAGTACAAAATTAAAGATTAGAGGAGATTGACATGTTGACAATATATTAGAAAAAGATTCAATACATAGGTTCTATTAGAGTAGTTAGGAATATTAAAGATTGATTACATATTTCTATTATTAGATTTAAGTTTTGTGTATAAATAATCTCCACTTGAAGAAGAGATAAATATCAAACTATTTTCTCTATCATTTCTAAATTCAATATGGTATCAGAGTAATTTGTTACTTTTCCTGGTGCTTCCGTTTTTGCCTTTATTTAATTATTAGTTGAAATCATGTCATCATTTTCCCACATCTCCCATTACGCATCATCCACATTCAATTGATTTTTTTCCCCTTCGATTCTTCTCTTTCTCAATTGTTTCAATTGGCGTTTCTATTTCTTAATTGTTTCTCAATTAACGCTTCTCATTTCTAATTGTTTTTTAATTTTGCATTGAAGATGTTAACCCAATATATAACATTATATTTTTTGAGTCGGGTCGGATCAGCTACATCAGTCAAATGGTTGTATGTAGTGTGAAGATAGAAATCAACTAAGATTTGATAGGAAGTTCATTGTTGAGGTGTTTACAAAAATTTAAGGAAATAAAGAGTTGGAAAAATTGAAGAAGATGAAAATAGTGAACAAAGGAGTCAAAGGACAAAACAATGCCAAAACAATAGTAAAAAGATAGAAGAAGCAAAAGTATAAGACACTTAAGATTGAGAGTTTTGATTGAACAGGTTAATAAAAAGAAGAAAAAATAAAGGAGAAAATAAAGACTTGTTATTCATTTTTATATATACTTTGCATATTTTGAAAAAAGATATAAAAATCAATAAATAAATAAAAATGAGCACCTGGCGAATATGAAGTGCGCTACATGATTGGGACGGAGGCTAGAATAAACCTAATTTATTTACTCAATCGTGCTCAAAGGTATCGTAAGTTTCAGTCATATACACACAAATTTAGACTATACAATTAATTAATTATTCGGAATTTTTCATCTATAACAAAAATTGGCTAAAAATTATGTATATATAATACAAAACTTAAAATAATTGCACATATACCAAAAATTTAAAAGTAATCGAGTGATTGAGTGTGATTGAGTTCAATGACTAGTTATTGAATGAACTCAATCAGTTGAGATCAATAACTTAACAAACTGATTTAGTTCAATTACTAGTTATTGATTGAGTTCAATCACTCAGAATTTTGAAATTTTTTTAAAAAAAATGTTCTACAATTTAATAGAAGATCCTCAAATTAGTATACACAACAAATTTATAATTAATTAATGACACGAATCCACAAGATCTTATAACACATTATTGATATATTAATATCCCACATCCAAACAGATCGTTCTTCACAAATCTTCAAACCAAATCAGGAATCTCTCAAACTTCTCAAGAACAACGATGTCGACACCAAGGTAAGATTTTTAATTTCTCACATCAATTAAACTCAAAATCATTATATTTTTTTAACATTTTTAACAAAATATAAAATTTTAATTACTTGTATTTTTTCAAAGGTTACAAGGAAAAGTAGCACTGATAACCGGCGGCGCGAGCGGGATCGGCGAGGAGACGGCGAGGCTATTCGCGGCTCACGGCGCGCTGGTAGTAATCGCGGACGTCCAAGACGAGTTGGGCCAAAAACTCGCCGAGGAAATCGGCCCAAACCGAGCCAGCTTCCACCACTGCGACGTCCGCAACGAGGAACACGTGGCGAAAACCGTGGCGTACACGCTCGAAAAGCACGGCGCGTTGGACGTCCTATTCAGCAACGCGGCCGTGATGGGCCCGCTGACCGGGATCCTGGACCTGGACGTGGCGGAGTTCGAGAACACGATGAGGACGAACGTGACGGGCGTGGCGGCGACGGTGAAGCACGCGGCGCGTGCGATGGTGGAGAGGGGGACGCGCGGGTCGATCATATGCACGGCCAGCGTGGCGGCCGCGCTGGCGGGGGTGGGGCCCGCGGGGTACACGGTGGCGAAGAGCGCGGTGGTCGGGGTGGTGAAAACGGCGTGCGGGGAGCTGGGGAGGTACGGGATTAGAGTGAACGGGGTTTCGCCGTACGGGGTGGCGACGCCGATGACGTGTAAGAGCTACGGGCTGAGCGTTGAGGAAGCCGAGGAGAGTACGAGTGGGCTGGCGAATTTGAAGGGGGTTGTTTTGAAGTGCCGACATGTCGCTGAGGCTGCTTTGTTTTTGGCGTCCGATGAGTCGGCTTATGTTAGTGGACACAATTTGGCTGTGGATGGTGGCTTCTCTGTTGTTTGTTCCACCATTTCTGCTAGTTCCAATTCTACCCTTTAAATCCCAAACCTTAAATTATGGTTCATCTATTACTCGAGAAATTACGAGTTCGAATCCTCTACTTCAAATATGGTTGAATTTAAAAAAAAAAAGTTTTGATAGAGTGCCAATTTTTTTTTTTTAATTAAGCTTGTTTCCCATTCATCTTTCATTGTAAAGATTTAAATTATTAATCTTCATGCTAGTACTAATATTTTAAATCCTACATTTAGATAAATGTGGATTGTGCCTTTCTGGTTATATTTTCATTTATGTGACACTCGATGTGTAATTTCTTACGATTTTTTTTTGTTATTTAAACGTTGTAGAGTTAAATTTCATGACAAAAGTTAAGTGTGCTTAAGTTAATTCGGATTAGGGATAAAAAATAAAATACATTTCTATTTGATTGTATAGATTTTTTTTAGTACACATTGGGGGAGGGAATTTGGTTATGTGGTTGAAGGGAAATAAATTCGAATTAATAACTTTGAGTGATAAGTTTTTCTTTTTTGAATGAACTTTGAGTGATATGTTAATTTTGTTATTTTTGGAAATTATTAAAAAAGATTGATTTTTCCATTTTTCTTTTATGATTAAAATAGTTAATATTATGAGTTGGAGATGAGCTGGAAACTTTGAAGCACTTGAACTCTACCTTCCATGTGCGGTTTCCATCAAATATGTGATCTATAAATTTTTTAACTTAAAATAAAGGCGTAAATCCATCGTGGTTGTGGCCTCAAATTTCTCTAACTTTGTCGGCTAAGTTTTCTTTTCCGGGTAACCATGAGGGTAATCATGTACACACTTATTTAATTCTAGCTTTATTTGAGAATAATATTATATTTCATGGAGTTTTTGGTTTCATTTCAATTATAAGATTTATTATGTAAAAAGTTGTGAAATAATCATTTGTATTAGGTCACCCCAATAGAAAATAACATTTATCTTGATTTGATATCTCTTGGTTGATATAATTAAATGAGAAAAACTTATCTATACAGGAATGCGTATGTGTAAGTAAGTCCAACTTTTTTATATATATATATGGCAGTTTTTGAATCACACAAAATTAAGAGTAGGGATCCGGTGCTCGAACAAATGGGCGAGGAAACCAATCCCAAAATTTTGGGTTCAATAATTGTACCAAAAGGGTGGCCCAATGATTAAGACACATGGGATTTGATGAAGCATGCTTCTTCAAGCATTTTGGATTTGACACAGTTGAGAAAGGCATAAAATTAAAAATTAAAAATAAAATATTAAAAAAAATTAAAAATTAAAAAAAGAACTCATGAAATATCTTAGGTCTCGACCAACGTGTAATCAAGACCTCGGGATGTAGCTAGCCCGGATAATCATAAATATCAGGAAAAAAAAATAGTATCCTTGCTTAGGTCAGGAGGCTTCAATTGACTAATTATCCAAAAATAATTATATCAAAAGAAAAAAAAAAAGAAAAAAAAAAGAGAATGATTACACAGGAGTGGTCCTATAGTTAGAAACAATATGAATCATAATTCACATATATTTATTTCTTTAAAGTTAGACATAAAAAAAATAGTAGGAGATTAGAGTAAACTAAAGTAAAACACATGTTTATTTATTTATACTATTTCTAATGATTTAACGATTTAGTTATTTTTTAATAAAAAAATTATAATCTCCACTAATAAGATAATGAGATTTTATTTAAAAGGATTGAACTTTTTAGAATGGTTTGACGACTGAGAATCCTCCATCAACAACCAAGTTTTGTCCACTAACATAACAGCGATTCATCCGATGCAAGAAATAGAACAGCCTCAGCTACATGGGCACTCTTCAATACCACACCTTTCAAGTTTGCCGATGAAGCAATCATGTTTTCAACTTCACTCTCTTCCCTATCCCAACCCCGACAAGTAAGCCGCGTCGCGACGCCATGTGGTGACACACAATTTACCCGAATCCCATTCGCCCCGAGATCCGCGCAGCTCACCTTCACTACTCCCAACAATGCATGCTTTGAGCTTGTGTACGTAACTGATGCTGCCCCGCCAACGACAATCACTGATGCCACGCTCCCCTTGACGATGATTGACCCTCGTATATTTCGCTCTACCATTACTTGTCCCACATGCTTGATCGTCGCAACCACCTTGTAAAAGATATAAAATTGGAGTTAGATCAGCTTATTATATAATATAAAGTTTCATTTCAAAATTATTTGTAAAGGTAGTTCACATCTTTCTATGTAAGAATTTCAACATGCTTTCTTAAGGATGTTCTCATTATATTTATCATTTTTATAGATTACTATCAAATACTTGAGTTTTATAAGCTCTGATACCCTATTAAATTAGACATGAACTTTCATCACAAAATTTATCAATGATAAAAAAAAGGAATAGCTCATACGAATAATTTAAATATACTTAAAGAAGTCTTGAGTTCAAATTCTTGTCAAGCCGTTTTCCTTTCCCAAATAAAAATGAAATTTTATTGGTAGGACATTTTTCAAATTTTCAAGCCAATAAGTAAAGTGTGTTGGTTGATATGATTAAATTTATCTCAACTCATAAGCTTAACATTTTCGAATTGATTGGTGATTTGACATAATTTAACAAGATCCTGATCTCTTCATCTTTCGAACGTGGAATTTTTAATTAAATTTCATGTTAAGTATAATCATATAACATACCCCACGAAGGTTAATTGACATAACGTTATCCTATTCGGACATGTCAAGCTCTAAAATTGAAGTGCAAGAACTCGTGATGCCAGCATTGCTGAAAAGAATGTCCAAGCGGCCATGTTTTTCAATGATGTAATGGACTACGGCCTCGACTTGCTTCTCATCTCTCACGTCACAGTGATGAAAGCTGGCATGGTCGATGCCGATGGAGGCTACAACTTTCTGGCCTAGTTCGTCGTCAATGCGTCGACTATGACAACAAACGCGCCATTGGCTACGAATAGCCTCGCAGTCGCTTCACCGATGCCGCTAGCAGCTCCGGTTATGAGAGCAACCTTCTCATGCAGCCGCTTGTGTGGGAAATTTTGTACTTAGCCAAGAGCTTGTGAAGAGCTGTGTATAAAAGAAAAAATATATATGGGCATGATATGATGGATAATAGTTGAGAAAAATGTTTGTTCTTTTAGAGAGAAAAATACGTTACCTAGACATTGTTGAGATCGTTCTTCAAACTGAGTTCTTGACTATGTTGAAATGGGTACACACAATTTATATAATTTATAGATGCATCATAGCCTCACAAAATACCAATTTATGTGTAGAAAATTTTTACTTAGGGGTGTACAAAAAGACCATAACCCGAGCTACCCGGACTACCCAACCCAAACCAGAAGGGTTATGTTATTAAAATTTTGGGTTGGGTTGGATTTTTAGGAAACCCGAATTTTTTGGTCGGTTCTTGGGTTTAGGAGTTTTGGGTTGGGTTCAACCCGGAATCCGGTGTAAGTATATATTATTTAACATAATTATAAATAAAAATGCACTCATGGCCTAGTGATTGAAGTTTATGTTGTGATACTAGAAGACCTTGGTTCAAGTTTGTAATGGAACTTGATTTCTTCATTTCCCTCAAAACTTTACCTAATATTTTCTTTTCTTATTAGGTTAAGTACAATCTTTTTTACTTTTAAGTACAATATTTTTTACTCACTTTACAAAATTAGCCTTATATATGAACATATACTCTTATATATTTTGATTTGTTAATATTCAAATATTTCACCAATATTTAGTCAAATTTTATATAGATATTTTACTTTCAAAAGTTGAAATAATTAGTATTATCGTTGAATTTGTAATCCCGCCTTCAACTTTTAATTTTTTTTTAACTGATGAACTCAACCCAACCCAACCCGAAAATATAGGGTTGGGTTGAGTTTGGTTGAAACTCTAATTGGGTTGGGTTGGGTTGAAAAAGTGATCAACCCAAGTTTTTGGGTTGGTCCAAAAATTACCCTTAACCCTAGGGGTGAAAAGAAAAACCGAAAACCGACTGAATCGAACCGAACCGAACCGATCCAGCGGTTCGGTTCGGTTTTTATTAAGGATATTGGATCTATTGGTTCTAAAATGAAGAAAACCGATTCTGTTTGGTTCGGTTCGGTTTACATAAGGGAAAACCGATAAAAACCGAACCGAACCGACCATTAAATATTTTTTAGAAACCCTAATTTTCTCTTTATTTGGCGTTTTTTTTCCTTGCCTCTTTTCTCTCCCTTCTACAGTCGTTCAATGTCTCTTCTTCGGCCGTTCATTATCTCTCCAACCTTTCATTTTCATTCTCATCTTACTCTCTCTTCACTTTGTTCTTGCTGTTTTCCCCCATTGCATTTTCTTCCTCCATTCTCCAATTTCTTCTCGACCCTTTCTCTATAATCTTCCGCTTTGGTGGGTCTTACTTGTTTCACCTTCTATCAGTTTTTGTGGATCTTAAACAGCAAGATCAAAGGGCTTCTCCTAGATCTCTTCAAATGTGGGTTTTCTTCTGCTTTCTTACTATCACTTGGGTT
Organism: Sicyos baderoa; assembly: GCA_037832685.1. NCBI lineage: Eukaryota > Viridiplantae > Streptophyta > Magnoliopsida > Cucurbitales > Cucurbitaceae > Sicyos > Sicyos baderoa. The sequence continues at coordinate 9,952,947 of JBBMEF010000001.1, read as the reverse complement.
TTTTGTTTTGGAAACAATGGAATCCCGTTGAATGCCCAATGCTTGATTTCCATATTGGACAATGTTTTGGAAACAATCATTTGTGTTTTGGTTGTTTTCGGAGGGCTTTAGTCATCATAATTTCTATAAAAAAAATAGCTTCTCATATTTTACAGAGAGAAGATTAATTTACTCACCTTGTTCTTGGTTTGGTGTTTGAATTCTTAGGATTAAATTGGAAGAAGAAAAAAAAGACCATGGGATAGAAAATGGGAAAATGTGTTGAAACAAAGCCCATCCTTGTTTGTTTCTTAGATTTCTTCTAGGGTTTGCAGATCTTTGGCTTCCAATTGGTGGTGTTTAGCACGAATTTCATTTTCCAGCGAATAGTTTCATTTGGTGCTGCAACGATTTCTTTTTAGTTTACCCATTTTATGCTGCTAATTTTTACATTTTCATTGTTTGTAATGTGGGTTTTTTAGAAGAGGGCATTTAGTTTCTAGACAAAAACCTTGGAATTGGAACATAGAATTGAAGTTTTAATATCCAATTTTGTTATAATTTCTACCTCCATTCCTCTCTCTTCTCAAGATTCATTGCAATTTACTGAAATCTATAATTAAATGAATATTGGAAAAATACCTATTCATCTCTCATTCATTGCAATTTACGATAAAACTACTATCATTTTTAGAAACTACTAATAAAACAGATTACTATATAAATTAACATAATTTCATAAAAATTAAGCTTTTGATGATTATATTTTATTGGACATTGGATCGGACATTGGATCGAATTTATTGAAAACCGAACCAATTAAAAACCGATCCAATGATTCTATGTTTTATTGGACATTGGATCGGATCAATTTTTAAAAAATCGAAGATATTGGTTCGGTTATTGGATTGATACAAAATCGACAAAAACCGAACCGAAATCACCCCTACTTAACCCTACCCAATCCAACTCATATACACCCCTAGTTTTACTCATAAGGTAAGAGTAAAACTGCTCTACACATGGATGTGTAAGAGAGCTCTACTTTTTGTCTAGGTGACATCATTTGAACCACAAAAAAGTATATATATTTTGATATTTTTATTTATAAAGTATTTTTTTGTGGCATCCAATAATGTCACTTAGGCAAAAAGTAGAGTTCCTCCATACATTCATGGGTATAAGAATTTTACTCCTACCTTATTCGGGGTTGGGCTCCTGTCCCACCATATTGGTCCCACTATTTTGTTTTTTTCTTTTTTTGATAACTTGACATGCCTAATATTTGGGTTTCTTGTTAATGAAATTTGTCTTTTCTCGAAAAAAGGAAAGGAAAATATAGTAGATAAATTTGATTGATAATAGTTAGGCAGTGTTTGGCTGCCGACTAACGATTTTGGAAGGTGATAGGATATAGTATATGGTATTGCAGGGTTCTATAAAATAAAGAAAATTAGTGTTTAAAATATAACTTTTGACATGTGGGTATACTAGATGTTAGTGTTTAGGGTGTAATTAGTATAATTGTGGGTGTACTCAAAGTTAATGTTTAAGCTACATGTACAAGAGAGAATGATATTAATGTTTTAGGGTGTAAGTATATTATATATCATTATTTGAGATGATATATAATATAAGAGAAAAATTTGGGTGCAAGTAGTTGATATCTATGAAACATGAAATTAATTTTATAATCAAAATTGACTTAATAATATTTTTAAAAAATTGACTCAATAATGTTAATACAAGAAAAATAATTTAAATAATCCAAAATTTTAGAAGACAAATTAATATAATTCTTTTAAAAAAAAAATTAGACATTTGAAAGATTGGGGGGTTAAGATGAAACAAACTCAAAAATTTATGATCCAAAATGATACTTTTCACCCTTGATCATAATTTAGTTTTTAAATCTTATCTATCAAATATTTTATTGTATTTTTTTTTTTAAGGAAAATAGCCAGAAACCTATTATAAATATTAGTTAATTTTTTAAAAAGTAAATAAACGAGTCATTATGATTTTTTAAAAAAATATTAAAAATAACATTTGTAGCCTACTATAATATTAATTTATTTTTTAAAAAGTAAATAAACGAGTTGTTATCAATATTATTTTTTATTGAAAAATTAAAATAACATTTGTAGCCTATTATAAATATTAATTATTTTTTTCTTAAAATTTTGTATTATTCCCAACCATTATCTAATGAATTTGATATATTGAAGAATGAGGTATTTGTTTGTCATATTTAAGTTCTACATTATATTTCATATTTTTTACAATATATTCATCTTTTTTAGAGAAAGTAGTGATAACCAACTTTTAAAAACAAAAACAAATTTTTAGAAATTATTATTTTTTATTTTTAAAGTTTGATTTGATTTCTATAAATATGGGTGAGAGATAAACATCCAAATAAGAGAAAATATATGGTAAAATAGATGTTAGGTTTAAATTTCAAAAACAAAAAAATAAATAGTGGTTTTCAAACGGGCATGAGAGAGACGATTTTCTTGAATATTTTTATTCAAAGAGAGATTTTTTCAATCCATAGTTATGGGAAGTAAGCACCCAAAAAATTAGGTAGGGATTGAATTCTTCATTTTTAGTGTTATTGAGTTTCCTCATTTGTTTAAGATTAGAAAATACGAAATAGGTTGGGCTGGGTTGTACGGGCCAATAGGGAAGAAGGCAAGGCCCATAAGTGGGCCTAACTACATGAGTTTGAGGTCAAGCATGAACTTGGGCTGGCCCAAGTACGGACTTCAGGTTCTGATTTGTTTTATTTTATTGAGAAATTTGTTAAATTTATAAAATAATTGTTACGATCACTTTTTAAATAAAAAATTTAACAACTATACTTATTGGTGTTGATTAGTATTCTCACATATTTTCCTAATACATAATATTATATTAATAAATATTATAATACGATATTAAAATATATTCATGATTATAAAAACAGGTTTTGATCTATTATCAGTGGAAAATGAAAAATAAAAATACAATTCCAAAAAAGAGATGAGAAGAAAGTTTAATTATAGTTTATTTATTTATTTTAATCATAATAATTAAAAGTGATGATTCGAACTAGTCATTTTATTATTATTCGATATATGAACAAATTTTAGCCAATTTTAATATATTTTGATTAGTTTTGTGGTGTGCTATTTTTTGCCGAAGAAAGAAAGCATTTGAAAATTCTCTAATTTTGTAATAATCAAATACTCTTTTGAAATTTAACATCACTTTTTTTTTATACAACAATATTGGAAGAGAGTGATTCAAATCTGTAATCTCAAGATTATTATGTCGTATAAGATGTCGTACCTTTAATTCAACATCACTTAACAAAGAAATATAGATTAAATCTAAATTCAACTCCACTAACTAATAAATTGTTCCGAAATTTTTTAAGAAAATTAATTTACAAAATGTAATTTCGTTTTAGTTTCACCATTTCACCATTTCACCAATGACTTCCGGTCTTCGTTCGTCTGCGTATTGGTGTGGCTCTTGAGAAATTCTCAGAGGCCGTTCTTGCATTCGGCGCCGTCAAATCTCTCCTCGTCTTCACTGATCTCAAATCCCACTATGTCAATTGCAGCATTCACCTGTAATTCCAACCCAAACTCTCTGAATCTCCGCCATGGATCGATCAGAAGGAGAAATGGCGTCTTATTCATGGCGGTTCCCACTCGCAGAACCAGCAATTCAAGCTCACTCTCCATTCCCGAGCTCGTCTTCACAATCCCACGCAGCAGAAGAAGAAAACCCATTTGCCCTAGACTCAAATCCGTCTCCACTGTGATGGAATGGCAGAATTGCACGTAAATACGCCATTTCTTTCTCGATTCTTGGTTTCGTTTCTGTTTGTTGCTTCTCTATTTGAACTGCCATGTTTGGATTTCGATTTCGTTGTTCTTTTAAAATGTGCCCAATTCTTTGCTCCATTGGTTTGGCTGTTGTTGCGTGCTGTTTGGCTGATTTTGATGTTGATTTTGATGTTGTTCTTTTAGGAGGATGGATTTTGAGTTTTGATAGAATGTTGTGGGGTTTTGTTGGTATAATTAGGAAATGTGATGAATGCAGGGCTAAAATGGAAGTTGACATTCCTGCTTCGGTTGCTTATAAATGCTACTCAGATCGTGAAGCTATCCCTCAATGGATGCCCTTCATTTCATCTGTAAAGGTGAGTTATATATCACACACTCTCATGTACGTTGCTATCGAGCCAGCTTACGTGCTCCTGGACAACCATCTGTCCCTACAACATGGCAAGAAAACATGTAGGACATACTCTTTAGTAGGTGATATCAGTGACTGTCCAAGCCAATTTACATGCACCTCTACTATTGTCACAAAATATATGGTGTGACTTTACAACATTTAGATGTCAAGAAAATCTGGTGGCTATCATTAATTGAACTCATGATCTTAGTTACTTTACTTAACTATTCTATGATGGTTTAGCTTGTTCTCTTTATTAATGTTTGACTTGAAATTATCCTTCAAGGAACCACTACTGAGATATGGTAGAGGAGAAGGGTAACCCCCAAATTTGTTTTGCTTATATTAGGAGAAAGTTTGTGAGCCTTAGGAGTAGGTTTGTTCTGCAAGTCTGTAATGTGAGTGAATGCAAGTGAGTGAAGCAGGTCTATGTTTATTAGAGAAGTGATTGTGGACTGTATGCTTTAAATAGCTACTATTTTGGAAGAGAATCAATCAGACCTCTGGAAAGTGTAGTAACGTATAATTTTCTTCCTCGACCAATTGTAAATGTGAAGTGGGGATTCTTTGATGATTTTGCTATAAAGTGGATGAATGAAAGTCGGGTAAGTTCGGTATTTGTATGCTCAAAAAATAGTTTTGATGAATTTTACTCTTAAAATCGGTTACTTTTTTATCTTTTTTTAATATTTGTTAATGTTTAGGTCAACTTACACGCACCTCTACTATTTTCATAAGAGAATGCGTTTGATTCTAATAACATTTGAATATCAAGGAAATTATATAATTCCTAAGTAGTCTTCAGGGATTAAGCTCATAATCTTTCCATTTTTGAAAGCATGTTTGAAAGGCCAGCCCATATTGGTCGTTACTTTTGAATTTTGGTTATTATTAATTATGAGGGAAAAAAACTTATTTTGCTTTTAAATTTTGTTTTCAAAATTTGTTACTTTTTGCATAGTATACTATTTATGCCTATTTTTTGTGTTTACTTCTTTTTGAAAGGATTGATTAAATTGGGTCTTTCGTCTTTATATGTCTTCTTGGATGATCATCTTTGTTTTTAATTGTACTATTGCTATTTGAGAGCATTCATTGTTGGCATAACAAACGTTGGACTTGTGTCCACATTGTATAAATAGTGTATGACACACGTCTATCAATGAAACATGTTCAAAAAGTGTAAGGGCCCAACACATGTTTAAAATAGACACATTTAAGTGGTGTTCTTCTTTGATTTAGACTATTAACGTCCCAACATAGGAGAAATAAAATGTGTGAGTGAACCCGAGATTAGAATCTGAGGTCACGATGTCATGTCTAGTTCACTGCCAACATTTCAATTTTGGGCAAGTTAAGCATTTTGTAGTTATCATAAAATATTGTACTATTTGACGACTTGTTTGATCCTCTTTATAGGTTTTGGAAGATAATCCTACGTTATCACGGTGGTCACTAAAATATAATGCTTTGGGTCAAGATATTGAGTACTCATGGCTTGCTCGGAACTTGCAGGCAAACATTTCTCATCCTTGATCTTTCTTTTAACATCCATCATTTCAATACATAACTGTTTGCGTCCTCAAGGAGTGTCACAGTTGGTTGAAGATTTGGACTTTGAAGGTATGCTCCCCTTAAAGTTCCAGATTCGAGACTCACCTATAACATTAATTTGTACACTTTTCGTATCTCCATTCCTTCGATGTCTCTCGGTGCCTAGCTTAGAGACGGACGTGGTTATCCTTGTTAAAAAAAAAAAAACATAATTGTTTGCACAAATTCAAACCTAATCGGTAGTAAAAGAAGTAGCTTATATTATTTAAAGATGTTGGCTCCTCACCTTAAGTATCTCCAACATTCTTTTTGTTTTTAAACTATTATTTGATAATAATATTGCAGCCGACCCTCAATCAAAAAATCCATTGGCGGTCTCTCGAAGGTCTTCCAAACAGGTACCTCCCTAAGTTTATTTCGAAAGCATTCTTTATATTTCGTGAATCATTTAGCCATGATAGCCACTATCTAAGATATAATATATGAATTATTTTGACAACTAATAGTAGTAACGTCAAATGATTATCGATTGTCTAGATGTACACAAATTAGACCATCACCCACTGATATATATGTATATTATCATAGTGAATTGTTTAATTGACTCCATTCCATAGAATCTAGTTGTTTTTTCCTGCTTCTGAGCGTTTGTTGGGTGGTGTAAATGGATTCATTACATAGTCTTGATATCTTTTAAACTTTGATGAATTTGCAGAGGTGTCGTACGATTTTATCCAAAAGGCCCCTCATCTTGCCTAGTAGAAGTAAGCCTTCAATATCTCCATTGCCATATTAAAATGTTTATTTCTTTGTAGGGTAAATTCCAGGCTATATCTGTACATTTCAATCAACCACATAATAAGTTCGTGCACTTTACAAAGGAAAATAGACAATTTATTGTTGCAGTTAACTTTACCATAAAATCAAAGAAAGCTGATGTGTTAGGTGTAATATCTGTCCTCAAGTTGAAAAGGAGTACTAATTGGTTTTGTACTTCTTTTGGAACTTGCCACGTTCAATTCTTGGTTGGTATCGACGGAAAAGTTCTTTTAAGAGAAAATTTAACATATCTAGATGAAAAAATCGGAATTTAATTTTGCTCCACTAAATATATTCTTGTTACTCCATTACAATCTTATTCTAGTTTTGAACATTTGTGAACTTTTTTTGTTTGGTTGTTTTCAGCTGACAGTCTCTTATGAAGTCCCTCCTGTTTTGTATCCAGTGGCATCTGTAAGCATTCCAGCCTTTAACCTGGTTTCTATCCCATTATTTGCTTTAAATTTGTAATCAAACATGATTCATTAAAAGAATAATCCAAAATTCTCATATAGGTGTAATGCGGTTTTAGAAAGTTGTATGATTTTTGCAAATGCAGGCATTGCAACCTTTGCTTGAGAGATTGCTTAAACGGGGTCTTGAAAGCTTTGCCACATTTGCAAAGAAATACCAGACTGCTTGAAGACCAAGTTATTTGTGTCATATGGACATAAATTATTTTTTACCAAATATGTAGAATCTTGAACAGAAGCTTAGAATACAATCATCTGTATTCTGTTGTACTAAAATTATAATGTACACAAAAATATGCTGAGTCCAGCTGATTTATTGAGTTACAAATGTTCATAATCAGCAATCTGAAGAGTTTATATCAGAAAATTATTTACATCACAATAAATGGGATTGCAGTGCTGAACTCTTCTTCAATCTGTTTGTTACAAATGAGATTTTTTTTTTTTTTACAGGAAGTAGTTACACTCATTGGCATCCACTGTTATTCAACCATCTTTGCAAGCTACAAAGGGCCTGTGCAGAGACGCTGCAGTATTTCAATTTTCGCTGCTGAGGCAGTGGAGAGTTGTCGCTACAGAAACTAGAGAAGCAAACAATAACAACAGTGAGATTATCGAATGAGTCTGATCGTAAAGCCTGCAGGACTAGATCTCGAGCGCACCGCTCAGGATCGTCGTGTCGCTTAAGCCCCCATCGAACTACATCCACTGCTTGCTGGCTTGACATCACATCCCAAATCCCATCACAGGCTATGATCAAGAACTCATCCTCCTCTGTTAGAACCACCTGCCTGCATTCTGGTTCTGCAATGAGAGGTGAAGGAGAACCCTGGGGAAGCTTCATGTCCCAATCCCCCAATGCCCTGGATACCGATAAAACGCCGTTAAGATAGCCACCGTCGACGAAGCCACCCAACTCTTCTACTCTTTGCTTCTCTGGTGAATAAATTGGCCTGTGATCTTGAGACATATCGACTGCCTTCCCCTCTCGACTGAGAACTGCCCGGCAATCTCCAACATTAGCCACCATTAGCAGCCTGAAGAACAGAAAACCATGATCAGCCACAAAACTACCACCTATTATTGGATTCTCCTAATCATATGAACAATGCAGTACCACTCTACTAGGTGGCTGAAGATGATCATCTCAACACAGTAAAATCAAGAAACAAGACAGCTAATTTGTATTCATAGGTTAAACTAAACCAGCAACACAACACTACAAATACAGAAATTGCTATAAGGTATAAAGGATCATTACATTGGGTTGGAAAAACATACCTTCCAAGCACAAGAGCAGTCAGGGCAGTTGTCCCGGACGAATTACTGACACCGGTATCGTCGGCGAGAGCTTGATCAGCCAAAAGAAATACCTCTCTATGGAAAGTTTCAAACTCCTCAGGCAAGACTTGATCATCAACATCAGGCATTTGAGGAAACCCAACATCCTCAAAAAATAGCCTAAGAACATTCTTTCTGATAAAAGCAGCTGCTTCAGGTCCTCCATGCCCATCAAAAACCTGATTAACACATCAAAACACCACCACTCAGATCAAAACAACATCCACAATCAACACAATTACAAAGGAACTCAAGAACAACTCACCCCATAGAAACCACTTGGACTGGGAAACTTAAAGATTGATGATCCTAAATGTGAACACAGATCATCTATCCTTATATGTTCATCTTCCATGTATCTCCTAGGTCCAATATCAGCAAAGCTCCCCGACCGGAGACTCGGAAATCCCCTGTCGGTCTCGACGTCGGTATCGGGATTTTTCTTCATATCCTAAAGAAGCAAACATCAAATTAGAACTAAAAAACTCAAAACCCAACACCCCAAATCAACAAATTCACAACGATCACTGTTTCTTACATGTAATTCCGAAACAAAATTACAAACAGAGAAAAACCCATAAACAAAATTACCAATTGAGAGGTCGAAGAAACAGATTCGGAAGGACGATTAAGAGTCGGATCAATCGGAATCCCACCGTCGAGAGACTTAATTTCATCAACAAGATGAGTCTCTTTAACGAAGAGGCTCTTAGAACAAACAACAACCTCAGCTCCGGCCACCATTTTTACATTTACTAAAGAATCAGATTCTTCAACTCAGAGATCAAAATCGTCGGAATTCACAGAAGGGTAAGTTAGGATCAGAGTCGGAATTGGGATTCGGGATTTATTATTCTCTTTTTCTTCGGTTCTGGAAATTTACAAATTTCGATCAGAATTTTTTTTTTTTCTTTTTCTTTTTCTGAAGAAATTGGCGATGAAGAAGAATATATAGCGGAGCCGCCGCGGGCAAGAGCGAATTCGTGGAAGGAGACGGAGCACGTAACGCCGTTATCGGGACTTGCCAGTGAAGACACGTTAACGTTTTCTCATTGACGCGTGGCATTTAGAAATGACCAAAATACCCTCGCTTTGAATTGTGTTGACTTTATTTTGGGTCTTTATTTTTTAGGGGGAGCGGGTTATGGTTAGGAGTGACGTAGGACCGTGGTGGTGCTGGTTGCTGTAGAACTTTCTAGCGACTTTTTGGATTTTCATTTTCACATTTGCTGACGTGGAAATTCAGCTTTTTTAAAATAGATAAAGAAAAAGAAAAATGTTTGTTGGGTTTTTTTTTATTGAAATTAAATTATTTGGGAGTAGGGGTTGGGATTTAAAAATGTGTGAAATGGATTATCTTTATCTAAACTAAGGTATCGCGTGACTAATATTTTATTTTATGAAAAATAGGGACTAAGGTTGTTAGTTGTTTTAAAGTATTTGACAAGTTATAATATAATGAAAAAAGATATGTTAGATATTTTTAAAAAATGAGGAAGAAAGAAAAGTCAATAGGAGGTTAAATTATAATTTATTCCATAATTTTTGAATTTTTTTTAATATATTGTGAACATTTAATTTTATTTTATAAATTCTTAAGCTTATAAAATGCCATCATATACAAAAATCAATTTAACCTCATGAGCTGTATTCATAATTGAAGTACATTTAAAAGTTTTTGGAAAATATATATTAGAGAAAGAAAGATAGATAAAAGGATAATATATGTATGGTGAGAGGAAAAAGATATTTAAAAATGGGGGGGAGTTGAAAAGAAAAATCAAATTAATTGGTTTTTTTAATAACAAAATGAATGGTTAATAATAAACCTATTCATTAAATTCCCACTCCTAGTAATTTGAATTTAATTAGTAGATATATTTAGTCTTATCTTGAAAATATGTTGCCAATAAATAATAAGGTTTTCATTTATTGAAAAGGAAGAGTAAGGAAATTATTATGACTAATAAGGATAATTCATCATCTTGCCATGAAATTATAAATTCGAATTTTTATTCTCTAATATTATTTTATTAAAAAAAATATATATATATATTAGGGACATTTCTTTTTTAATGTAAAATTAGGCAGTCGGGTGGAGAGTTGGTCAATGTGGAATCTAGTGCCACGTGTCACCAAATGAGTAGCAATATAGACTCTTGGTCCAATTTTTCGAATTAACTTTACTCATTATTTTATTATTACTTTTTTTATTGGAGTGTACTCATTATTGAGGGCAATTAAATGATAAATAATATTGGAAAGGTATTTTTCTAGTTACAATTATTAAGGTAGAAAATTTGAATAAGGTAGAAAATTTGAATCTCTTATTTGTTTTTTTTTAAATAAGGATAATCACGTCTGTTTCGTTATTAAATATATATTGATATCGTTGGACTAGTGTTCTTATTAGTAATAACGGAAAAGGTTACAAGAAGTTAGTGTAATTGTATAGTAAAGATTTAGTTTAATACTATAGTTAAAAATTCGATCTTGAAAATTAATATTTGTCTCCTTTATTAATGACACTCTCTTAGTAAGATTTGTATATATATATTTATTTATTTTTCAAACAAATATTTAATTTTTTTTTGCTAGTTAGGAAATACAACTAAAGAAAATATATAAAACTAGTCAAATATATAAAACAATTATAAACATATAATACATTTTCATTATCTTAAAATCAAAGAAAATTTATAAAACTGATTATATATATATGATACAAAATATTTAGCAATCTCTTTGTTACATATTTTTATTATCGTAAAAACAAATGCAATATCAATCAAAAGGGTCTATGATTTGATAATTTCACTGTTTAGTAAAAATCAAGTTCAACAACATAATCTCAAGTTTGATCTCTAAAAATCGATATTTATAATCATCTCCCATAATTTATACTAAAAAAATAAGTGCAATATTTTTGTTACATATCTTCTTTTTATAATTAAAAATACATTATTCAAAAAGTAAATTGAGTTTGCATCATGTTTATCCTAATTGATGACATCAAATGGATTCTTCATCTGTCTACTTCTAACTTCTGCACTCTTGATTTGTTTTGTTTTTTGTTTTTTTTTTT
>JBBMEF010000001.1:9900368-9941363 GCA_037832685.1 Sicyos baderoa | reverse complement strand
AAATTTGAGAGAAAATAGGCTTAAATTTGAAAAATCAAAAACAAGAAACCAAATGGTTATCAAACGGGGCCTAAGTAATCGTAATGCAACATAGTTAATAAATCGGAAAGCTATGTACACAGACGAGAAAGGAGATAGCAATCGAGCTTACTGAGACGGGTCTACAGGGCATGGAACCCATTGTCCATCAACTCTCGAACTGTGATTCCCACAAAACCTGAAGAAAATTTCAAAAATCAAAGAAAAATTATGAGAAATCAAAGCGATTGAAATGGGCATTGATTCGAAGAAGGGGAAGAGGAATTGCGGTGATAGTTTGTTTACTTGGAATCGTTGAAGGGAGGATTTGAGCAGAATCTGTTCTTCTTTGGAAGCCAGAATTGACAACGGGAAGCCATTTTTGAACGTGAAATCGGATCTTCAATCACTGGTACAGCTTCCGAAACGAACCCTAAAACCCTGCAAAACTCTTCTTCCCCAAGGTTAGAAAAATGATGGTGGTGATAATAATAGAAACCGAAAACCAATTAAATCGAACCGAATTAATGTTTTCTATAATATTACATATATTAGTTTTTATTTAGAATTTACTACGTTTCCAACAACTTCTAAAATAATTTATTTACAGCATAGTGATAGAATTCAATTTAAAATTTTATTATTGATAAAAAATTTAAGTAGGGATAGAATGAATCTGCTATTAATTGAATTTTATCACTAATAAAAATTTAAATTTTCTACCACAAATAAATTAATTTTATACCATGAATGAAAATATTTTACACTTTTATTATACTTGCACAATCTCCAAAAGTTATGAATTACTTCGCTTTCAATTTTATCTAAATTAATAAACATCGAATCCAACTAATGTTGGTTTATATACTTTTATTTTTCTTTTTACAGGTTAGTTTAACTTTTTTTATTATCATTGATAAATGACTAATTTTTTTGTTCAAATAATGATTTTATCATTTATTATATATTGGTTTGTTTTTTTTTTTTTTTTTTGTCAAAACAATTAAATTTGAACGCTCCTTCGTTTGGCTTAAAAATAGAGGAAAAGAGAATGAGAATCAATGATTTAGCAATTTATTAGACATTTGTTTTAGAGAAATTGTATTAAATAGTCCAATTTTATAAAATATTTATAGATGTATGCAAATTTGAAAATTAAATATACAATATAAATAATACTCATCATATTGTATTGTATATTAGTTATTCGATATAAAAAATATTACTTTTTACGTATAGTTGATTATGATTGTTAAAAAATTTCAAATTTAGCTGATATTGTAAATATTTTATCAATTTGGTCTTTTCATGCCAAAACCTCTTTGTTTTATTCATTTTTTTTGTCAAATTAACTAAAGAGGTTTTTGCAAGAATATACTAAATTGATAAAATATTTACAATGCAAATTTGAAAAATTTAGTAACCATAGTCAAATATACGGTATAAAGTAATACTTTTTATACTGAATAACTAATACATAATACGTACAGTAGGATGAATATTATTTATATTGTATACTTGACTATGAATACTAAATATTTTTAAATTTACATAAATTTGTAATTATTTTATAAAATTTAACTAACCGTATAATTTCTCTTAATTAAATGTGTTGGATTTGACATAAAACCTAACCAATATCACCAGTTTTCATTTATGTACGGAGAATAAATACAACCAGATAACAAGATAATAATCAAGTTCGAAGGCCCAACATATTAAAACAAATTCTCCAACTTCAACTACTCTCTTTGAAAGGTAAGAAAATATAATTTTTATTATTTCTTTTGGGTTGCATGAGATTTTATTCAAATATGATGATCATATCTTTAACTTGGTCAATTCACTAAAAAAAGAAAACCCTCTAGAATTAAGTTAAATTACAAATTTAATTATTATAATTTAGAGAAACTAGAATAGATATATATTTTGTTCAAAAAAAATAGTATTATATATGTGTGATTCTACCACAATTAACTCATAATATTTTTGTCATTAAATATACATTAATGTTTTTTATCTAATAAAATAGTACTTATATAGTTTACTTCGCAAATAGTCTTCATCATGCTAAGGGTTTGAGCCATTCATGTTGAGTTACTTATTAAAAAGAAATTCCTAAATAATATATAAATTAAAATAAACACATGCTTATAAATTTGTGAGATAACTTTTACTCTTAAAAGCAGTTGAAAGAAGGGGATTTTTTATGTATAACAAAAATTGGCTAAAAAATTACATTTATAGCACAAAATTGAAAATAATTGCACATATACTAAAGTTATGAGTGATTGATCAACTCAATCGAACTCAATCAATAACTAGTGATTAAATTCAATCAGTTGAGCTCAATCACTTAACAGTTCAATCACTAGTTATTGATTAAGTTCGATTGAGTTCAATCACTCAGAATTTTGGTATAAACGAATTTTTAGTAAAAATGTGTTATAATTTTAATAGAGGGCTCTAAAGTTGGTATACTTAACAAATTTTCTTGAAAGAAAGTAGGGATATGTATTTCTAATATATCAAGGCACAATATCCAAATTAAGTTCGATTGAGTTCAATCACTCAGAATTTGTAGTTATTGATTAAGTTCAATTGAGTTCAATCACTCAGAATTTTGGTATAAACGAATTTTTAGTAAAAATGTGTTATAATTTTAATAGAGGGCTCTAAAGTTGGTATACTTAACAAATTTTCTTGAAAGAAAGTAGGGATATGTATTTCTAATATATCAAGGCACAATATCCAAATTTCAAATTCTAGCTAGTCTAATTTTTAATTAAGCTTGAGGCATTACACATCTAATATATTTAATCATAATATTAATTCCCCCTTGTTTGTCATAGTCAATAATCATATTATATATCTCTCCAATAACACCATTGAAAAATTCTAGGAATTGAATTAGTATAATATATGTGAAAAAGGAGAGCAAAAGAAATATAAAGTCAATTTGTTCATTAGAGAACAGTTCAAAACTTAGAAAACTTCAATATCTTCCACAAGCTTATAGGCTATAATTAAAACTCTGTCTAATTATTACAGCTTCAACACACGGTTTCTTTTTCTATAAGTTAATTAAATTAATCAAAGAATAAAAAAAAAAAACCATTTCTTAACACTCTTTTCTCAGCCTATAAATTCATTTTATCATCATAACTTTTTCTTCACAAATTCAACAAAAAAACAACAGCTCCAATATATAAGAAATAACCCTTTGGTTTTCAATGGCTTCTTCTTCTCAAAAGTTCAAACTTCTTTCGAAGCTCTCGTGCGCCATCGTCATCTTCTTCGTTTTCGTCTCTACTTTTGCTAAAGCAACCCTAGAAGTGGGGTTCTATGCATCTTCTTGTCCGGATGCCGAGGGGATTATCAAGAATGCGGTACAAAAAGCGGTCTCTCGAAACCCCGGGATCGGTGCCGGGCTCATTAGAATGCACTTTCATGACTGTTTTGTTCGGGTAAGTATCAAAGCTATTTGGTTTTATGATTTGAATCATATTTGTCTAATATGATGTCAGAGTACATACAAATTCAAATGGATTTTTTTCTTTTGAATTTAACATTATTTGAAGATGAAATGCTCGAATCCGTAATCTTTTAATGCACTTAGTACCAGTTGAGTTTGTTGATAAATCTTAACGGTTATTTTATTTAAATTAAGCTTTGATTTGAAAATAATGAACTTAATAAGACGTCATCTTTAAAAAAGCACATTGAGAGAATCTTATATAAGGAAAATCACGTTCTTAATAAAATGCCCCGAGTTACTGATTTTTAGATAAAACTTCATGTTTATATTACTTAATTTATTGCATTTTTTCTACCGAATGCGTCATGGTGAATCGATATTTGTCCCCTTCTCCTGATATGTACTAAAAAAAAATGCATTTTTTTCTCAAACCCATTTGGGTATGATTATCTTACTTTTATTGCAATTTTTTTTTGTATCGAACCCATTTTTGAAATGTGATTTATGGAAGTTGATTTTTTTTTCTTTTTCCTATTTTATTTTTAGGGTTGTGATGGTTCTGTGCTACTGAAATCTACACCAGAAACCCTAGCAGAGAGAGAGCATCCAGCAAATTTCCCAAGCTTACGAGGTTTCGAGGTTATCGACGAAGCCAAGGCCCAAATCGAGGCCATTTGTCCCAACACCGTATCGTGTGCCGACATTCTCGCCTTCGCAGCCCGCGACAGCGCCTGTAACGTCGGAGGTATCGACTATGCCGTGCCAGCCGGTCGTCGCGACGGTCGCATTTCAATTAGAGACGAAGCCAGCAGTCTCCCCCTTCCGTCTTTCAACGCCAAGAATCTCACCGATAGCTTCGCCCAACGAGGGCTATCGACAGACGAGATGGTGACCCTCTCGGGCGCCCACTCGATCGGAGTAGCACATTGCCCTACTTTCTCTAGCAGGCTCTATTCCTTCAATTCAACTCATGCACAAGACCCTTCCATGGACCCTAACTATGCAGCTTACTTGAAGACCAAATGTCCACCGCCAAGTAGCAGCTCGGGCAGCAGCCAGACCGTGGTACTTGAACCTTCCACTCCCAATCGCCTCGACAACCGATACTACGTCGAGTTGACGAGACGCCGTGGGTTGTTGAGCTCGGATCAAACATTGTTGAGCAGCTATTCAACTTCAAGAATGGTATTGGAGAATGCTAGGCATGGTTATGGATGGGCTAACAAGTTTGGGAAGGCAATGGTTAAAATGGGCTCCATTGGTGTTCTCATAGGACCACATGAGGGTGAGATTAGACACCATTGTAGTGTTGTCAATTAAAATTAATTGATGCCTCTTAATTTGAATGTTTCTTTTGTTCTTTTGTTTCAAATTCATTGACCTTTATTATATGTTTAATAATAAAAATTCTCAAGTGGATATATATTCTTCTCTTAAAGTTAAATTGAGAATAAGTAGTTTTCAAAGCAATAGTTATTTGTGAAGAAGTTTGAATAATATTTCATAAGTTCAATATGATTGAAATTAAACAAAACAATTTACAACTAGACATCATTCGGCGTCTATTTTTTTTTTTTTGGTTAAAATAATTCGTTGATGTATCAAATATTTAATTATTTTTGAAAAAAGATATTATCTCATTCCAAGAAGCATGCCAAAAGATATTACAAGAAGGCTTTAATTTTCAATTAAGATCAACGAAAGCAATGTCAAAGGCTTTATATAATGAGTTTTTTTTTTTTTTTTCTAATTATAGTTTGGGGATCGAACCCATAATCTCTTGATCAGGGGTGGATCTCTTAAGGGACTAGTGGGCTGTGGCCCTCAATTTTTTTGAAATTTGTGTATTTTACATATATAAATGAATCTATATATATATTATATTTAAATACATATATATATATATTTTTTTTTTGTCATATACGTCATAGTGTATGATCCCTAATTTTTTTTTAATATTCTTTTATATGTAAAGTCATTATTATTGTGAACTCAAGTAATATTTGGTCCCTCAATATTCATTGTTTAGATCTGTCCCCACTCTTGGTCATTAAATGATACAAGATGTCATTAAAGTTTTGTTCCTTTTAGCCTAAGTAAATGAGATTTGGTAACCATTATAGATGGCTCAATTGGTCAAATGAGGCATTGGGGTGCATAAGATGATGGGTTCAAATCTCATGGTGGACACCTACCTAGGAATTAATTTTCTACGCATTTTTATTGTGCGCGCAAGCTGGCCCGGACAGTCACGGATATAAAAAAAAAAGAAAAGTAAATGAGATTTGGTAACACCTAAATGCACAATTGAAGTAACACCATGTCACCATCCCACATAGATCAGTCTATGGGTTTGTCTACATGCATGCTTAAAAAAAAGGGTTACTTGATAAATTTAAAATTTAATTTTTCAACTCAAACTCTACCTTAATTATTCTACCTAATTCTGTGGAGAAGAATAGAGAAAATGGTAAAAGAAGTTGATGGGAGAAGAAAGAAATGGGTAGAAATTAAAAAATTTGGACAACCCTTAATTTGGTATTTAAATGATCGAGGTTAGTTTACTGCAGCGATCATGATGTGACTCAAGTGATCAAAGAGGGTTTTTAAGTGTACAAAGAGATGTGTGTTCAATTCATAGTGGTCACCTACCTATACCTTTCAACATTTAGACACGGTCTATACAAATGAGTTAGCATCACGACATGCACTCTAGGCCAATAGACCTAAGCAAGAATCGAGCAGGAAATATCGATCGAAGAATACAAATACCTCACATTTCTAATATGGGACAAAGTAAGTACCCTCCCATAAATCTCCCCACCCCAAAACTCTTCAATTTAGAATTGAGTGATTAGATCAAGCAAAAGTAAGCAACTCTCTTTATAGAAAATCAACCACAAAATCAAACTAATTACACACACAAATCCACTTTATTCAAACAAATTACAAAACCCTAGTTCTTAAAATGACAATTCCTTCTAATCTCCCCTTGAGTCCCAGTCAAAACCTTAAGCTTCCCCATCTTGACCATCGCCTTCGAGAAATCGCTCATCCACGCCGCCCTATTACTCCGGTAACGCCTCACCGTGGCTGCCGTCAAAGGGTCGGTCTCGAGCGCCTGATCCGACGACAAAACCCCCATCCTTTTCTTCAAATTGTCATAAAATTGAACATCCAGCCGATTTGGCGTCACATTGTCTAAATCCACTGTTACTGTATTCATTTGTGTATGCATTGGACACTTGAGTTTCAAAAAAGCCGCAAACTTTGGGTCCAAAGATGGATCGGTTGCATTAATCACATCGTTAAAGAAATAAAGCCGATCGAAAAAGGCGTTGCAAGGGACAACTCCAATCGAATGGGCACCTATCGAAAAATTAATGAACGAAAGTGAAACAATGTATGGCTTGCGAGATTTTCAACCATAAAACTAGCTACATATGTTTATGCAATTGATTCACCAAAAATTACCAACAACCATTAATTTTTGGGTTGTTATCAAAACAAAGGGACTAATTTTTAGTTTGTAAAACCATAATGAGTAAATCTTTAACTTTCATATAAATTAAAGAAAATTTGTTATATATACCAATTTTAGGGCCTCTATTAAAATTATAGCAGATTTTTATCAAAAATTTGTTTGTACCAAAATTTTGAATGATTGAACTCAATAGAACTCAATCAATAACTAGCGATTGAACTCAATCAGTTTGTTAAGTGATTGAGCTCAACTGATTGAGTTCAATCACTAGTTATTGATTGAGTTCGATTGAGTTCAATCACTCAGAATTTTGATATATATGCAATTATTTTCAATTTTGTGCTATATATGCAATTTTTTAGCCAATTTTTATTATACATGAAAAATCCCGAAAATTAAATTTTAATTTTTAAAATGATAAGTAACTAACTAGCACACTAGTTTTTACACACCTGAGAGAGCCACCATGTCAGTCAAGGACAAGCCCCGTTGTTCGAAGTGTCGTTTGAGGATGACGATGTCGGTCGGAAAGGGGACGTTGGTGGAAACATTAGCTCCATGAGAGACAAGAGAGTCTCGACGGCCGCCGGGTACGGCGTAGGTGAAGTGCCCGGCGGCCATGACGCTGTCTCGAGCAGCGAAGGCTAGAATGTCGGCGCAGGACACCGTTTGAGGACAATGGTGTTCGAGTTTGGATTTGGCGTCGTCGATTACTTCGAACCCGCGTAGTAATGGGTTCGCAAAATTGTCTTTCTCAGAATCTGGATTTTCTGCTGTTTTGTCTAGGAGTATTGATGCATCACAACCCTACCAATATTTTCATGTTTTGTTTTTATAAGGTTGAGAATTTCCGAAAATAATGTGCAAGAATAGTTTTTGTGTGTCCATATATTATACATTCATGATTATCTATTGGGGATCCATAAAAATAGTAGTCTACATATTTTATAAAATTATGAAATATTTGGATTTATAATATACGTATTCAATACACATACTTCTAAATATGATTTGAATATGTATTTGATATACAAATTTTGAATATATGTACTCGTCTCAAGGCCTAAACTAAGGAGACCATAAATGATTTTATAATTAAGCTTATTTATGAGCCTTAACCATCATGTGATAGGTCAATTAGTCAAAGACGGTCTTGATGGCATAAGGTGATGGGTTCAAATCATGATTGTCACCTACTTAAAAATTAATTTTCTACTGATTTCTTTGATAGTCACGAATATATATATATAAAAAAGCTTAAATATGGGTTTTGAATATGAAACTTCCAATAAAACATAATTTAGAGATATAAGTCTTTACAAATTAGTTCCACTCCTTTTGGAAACTTGTTTTTTATTTACGAGAATATCCTTCGAAACTTGTTGATGGGCTTTTAGTAGGTATTTGTAAGATAGTAAATTTTTGTTCTTTATTGGATTTATTGGATTAAATATATGTATATTGTCGAGCTATTCTCTGGTTAAATTCAAATGTTTATTTTTTTTCTAGTGAGTATATATAAAAATTAAGGTATTTTGAATTTGAACTTTTAATATTATATAATTAAAAATCATGTCCTGATGTATGTGTGTCCAATACTTTTTTAAAAATGGTTCTTTATGTCCATGTCTATTCTTCCTAGCTCAATAGGCCATTTCAAGATGGTCCATTTTCTTGAATCAAATTATGATATTTCTTTTATTGAATAGTAAATTGTTATTTTAAGTTTAATGGATTCTGACACCATATTCGATAGTATAAAATTTCATCTCTAAACTAACTACCTATGAGAAGTATATACCACCTTATCTCATCAAATATTAAGCCCGTAGGATAATCATATTTTTTTAAAAAATAATAATAAATAATATCCTCAAAACACTAAAAGTGTGTTTGAGACACCGATTTGAGATTATGATAGACGTAGAGTTATAATAAATGGTGGTTATAATAAGGGGTGGATTATTATAAACGGTGTTTGAGCTAGGGACAAATTATTATAACAATGGTTATGATAAACGGTGTTTGAGGGACTGATTATTGTAACAGAAATAATATATGTAAGGTTTAGATAAACGGACACCCAATTTTAGATAAACAAGCACGCATGTTTAGGTATATATCCACCGACTATAATAGACGGTGAGAACAAATATAAGTTAGGTTATTATAACCAACCCGGCTGTTTACATAAATGAAAGCTCAAACACATCATAAACGGTTATCAATTAATGAAGGAGAGAAAAAAAAAAAAAAAAAAAAAAAGCTAATCAAAGAAAAATATTAATAGGACTTACTAGAACAATACAATCATGAAAATGCATACGAATAAGGCCAGCAGCCAGTCCAGGGTTGATAGCAACAGCCTTTGCCACTGTGGCTCTCACAATATGTTCTGCCAAAGGACATGTTTCACTATAAAACCCTAATTCCAATTCTTCACAATAAACAACTTTATAAGCTCCCATTATTAATATGCCCATCATTAACAACCCTATAACCTTTGATTTTCTACTCAAATCACTCTTCATTTTGAACTTGTTCTTAATTGGATCTAGAGAAATGGATGAGCAATTTTTATTGTCACCCCTTTGAGAGATTATTTATAATAAAAGGTTTTTAGGGTTTTCTTGTTCTTGTGTTTTTTTGGTCCTTTCTTGTTTTGTTTTGTTTTGTTTCCAATTTTATGAGCTGGATTTTGTATTTTTAGTTACTTCTCATTTCTTTGCTCTCTCTATGTATAAATTAGTGGGAAAGAGAACTTTAAAGTGTGTAATTGAACTGGTTTAAGAATATTAGTACTTTTATTAGTGTTAAAAGGTTAGATTCTTTTGTGTTAATCAATTTCTTTGTGTTTAAATTTTCAAAGAGAAATACATTACCTAAAGGTGGGTGAGTATTTTGGAAATACTTACCCATCCTTACAACCACATACTTTACCTTTTTTGTATCTTAAAATCAATTGATAATACAAATTGGAATTTTAGAGTTATGGGAGATTTCCTTGATTGTCGTGTGCCATCAAAATAGTTGAAATTCGCATAAGATAACTTAGATACTAATATATATATATATATATATATATATAAACATAGAGGTGTTGAAAATATTCTCACAAAATAAAAATGAGGTGACATCACATTCTAAATAAGATTGATGAACTATTTATATTATTAATTAATTTTGAGATGAATTTGACATTTATCTAATATGATATCAGAACCATAAAATCAAAAAAAAAAAGATTTGGTATATGGTCTAAAATGGTAATGTTATAGAAGGCATCATGTTAAAAAGTCTTTTACATTCTTAGTAAAATGAACTCTCGTTGCTTTCATATCATTATCGATTGATTTTGAGATATAATTATCTTAATCTAAGAAAATGAATATCAAAACCTTGAAAGTTAATTAGGTACTTATAAATAGAAAATTTAGAAAAAAATGAAGTCAACCCTTTGAATCATGTTAAATTGCCCATTAATTTAAAATTTTAAGTTGAAATTTATATCAACTAATTGAATCACTAAATTTTAAACCAATTTCCCATTTAAAAGTGGATCCCAACAAAATTTGGCATAGAATTTGGAGCAATAGTGAGGACAAAGGTTGGTTTACTCGAGGGAGATTTCAAGTTGGAAAACAAAAACAAATTAACATTAATTACATCGAATAATATGTCTGTCGCACATTACACGTATGTTGTGAAGATTTTGTTCATCAACATGAGGAAATCAATATCAACATCATTCCAATGTTGCATAGGATTGATCGAAATGAAATATAATAATCAACCATTTAATTTGGAACACTCTTTTTTAGATAAATTAATTGAGTGTTTTTTCCCTTGATAAGATCGATAAAATTAAACTTCCAATTAGGATGCATCAATGTATGTATACACCTGACATAGCAATAGATAAAAAAGATTGAATCTTTTTGGCTGTGTATGAGAGTCCTTCGAGTTTGAGAGTTATAAAATTAAACTTCGAATTAAGATTGATTTTTACGATTAAACTTATGATGTTTGATAAGCGCCGAATGTTGCTTGAATTTTACAAAGTTAGATATTCTTCTAGGATCCTTTAAAAACTCACAATTTAAGCTAACTTAGATCGAACTTAGAATCTATGATTGTCACTCTTAGATTCTAAGACAACTCACTCCAGAATTAGTTTGATCAAGACTAATCTAATGAATTGATTTAACATCAAACCTAAAGCAAGATTTGGAAGAAATGAAATACCAAAAGGGGTTCAAGAAAACACAAATTTTAATTCATCAAGTCTGTCCACAAAATGAAGTATTACAAGCCATTTTTAAGGCCTAAATTTCGTGCAAGTCTTGAGATACAAAAAGACTTAAAAATCTAATACATACATTTTGTAGAAAATAAGACATAAGAAGCCAAAAATCAATTGCATGACTTAAATGTTGGACAAAATGATAGATAAGCTTTAAATGGTCTCAACTAACTCTTCTAGAATGTCATTTGAATTTATGAGCATGGTTGACAAGGTTTGACATCCAAAAGTTCCAAAATAGGAAATATGTAATTTCCATCCTTTAAATTTTGCATTGTAATTTTGAAACTCTAGGAATCTTCTTCTTTTTGCTTCTTGTAACACTTCTATGCACAAACAATAATTTGGTGGTTGGATTCATATCAATGTTGGTGTATAATTGAATTACATCAAACAATACAACCAACACGCTATCATTCTTTTCGGTCTAATTGGTTTTTTCAGTTGAATGTTAACACTTCTTTTTTTTTAAGTTCGTACACTAATTTTTTTTTCTTTTTTTTGGTAAAGGGATATTAGAATATGTACTCCATGCATTCTCGCATTCCAAATCCACCATAAAATTGCCGCTTTAGTATTCGAAAGAAACACCAAGTACTGGGAATCATTTTTCGGGCAGAGAAAATATCATTTTAATATAGGATCAAGTAGTTATTGTAGATTTAAATTTTAATAAAAAAAAAAAAAAAATTGATTATCAAATGGGTTTTTTTTATTTTAATTATTATTTCAGTTGAAACATGTTGATCTCAAAGATCCATTTTATAATGCTCACAAAATGCATTATTATAATTCAAACCAAACAAATCCTAAAAAAGAGAGTATCAAATTATAGAGATTTGACAACTGAGAAGCCCCCATCCACAACCAAGTTTTGTCCACTAATAAAATTTGATTCATGAGAGGCAAAAAACAGAGCAGCCTCTGTGCTATATGGCTAGCCTTCAACACCACACCCTTCAAGCTTGCTAGTGAAGAAATAAGCTCTTCGATCTCCCTCGCTTCCAAACTCAAACTCCGCCGAGCCAGCGGCGTCGCCACTCCATGGGGCGACACACAATTCACCCGAATCCCGTACGCCCCGAGCTCCGCGCAGCTTGACCTCACCACCCCCAACAATGCATGCTTTGAAATTGTGTATGCTGCTGGTGCTACCCCGGCAATCGCCCCTGCCACACTCCCGGTGCAGATGATCGATCCACGTATGTTTCGCTCTACCATTGCTCGCCCCGCATGCTTGATTGTTGACATTACCTTATAAATAACAAAATTTAATAATTTAAACTTTTAAGTAGGGGTGATATTGGTTCGGTTTTAGGTCAAACTGATAACCGAGCCGATTCAATCAATTTGACAAAAAGAGAAACCGAACCAATGTCTAACAAAAGACAAAATCATTGGTTCGGTTTTGCTTAATTCTTAGGCCAAACCGATCCAATTGATTTGACAAAAAAAGAAACCGAACCAATGTCCGATAAAGGATAAAATCATTTGTTCAATTTTGTTCGTTCGGTTTAATTTCTTTTTACTATTTTACTTCAAAATCATATTCTAATTTTGTTTTTTCTAAAAAAAACTCATAACTTATGATTAAATTAAACAAAAATAATTAGTCATTGACCAATAAAAAATTTAACTAACATATAAAAATAAAAATGAGGGTAAGTAAATCAATACTGGGCCGGTTCCGTTTTTATTGGTTTTTATAAATAGAAACCGATCCAATCCAATAACTTTTGGTTTTTTCTAAATAAAAATCAATATGTCCAATATTATGTGAAAAATCCAAACCGATTCAATAAATCGGTTTGATTTAGTTCGGTTTTGTCGGTTTTCGATTTTCATTATCACCCTTACTTTCAAGTTAAGTCTAATGTTAAAGACGGTTGAATTTTAAGCAAAAAAAAATAGAAAAGTTGCATTCTAGTTTTGAGTCACATTTGCTACTTAATCTCTTGTTTTGAGTCACATAATACCTCTTTCTATTTTCATTTTTTTTTCAATTTTGGAATTTTTTCAAGTAAATTCTTGTTTTTGTTTTTATTTTTATATCAAGTTGCTTTCATTTAATTTCTCAATTATTTTTTACTATAGTGGATTTTTTTTTTCCGAGAAAGAGTATACCCCACGAACGTTAGTCCACATTACGTCGTCAAATTCAGACATATCAAGCGCTAAAATTGAAGTGAAAGAGCCCAAAATGCCAGCATTGCTAACAAGAATGTCGAGGCGGCCGTGTTTTTCGACGGTGTGGCTCACTGTTTCCTCGACTTGCTTCTCGTCTTTCACATCACAGTGACAAAAGCTAGCTTGATCGACACCGATGGAAGCTACCACTTTCTTGCCATGTTCATCATCGACGTCAGCTACGACAACGAAAGCGCCATGGGTTGCAAATAGCCTCGCGGTCTCCTTACCGATGCCATTGGCGGCTCCGGTTATGATAGCCACCTTCCCATGCAGCCGTCTAAGTGAGAAAAATTGTACATAACCAAGAAAGCTTGTGAGAATTGTGTGTAAAAATCTAGGTCTTGGTTATGGAGATAAAGAGAGAATATATATTATTGTTACCACTTACCTTGGCTTAGACATTGTTGAACTCCTCTTCAAAGTAAGCTTTTGAATTGTGTTCATAAATTTTCTTATGGTCTAGATATATTTATAAAAGCTCTTAAAGATACAATTCCATTGACTTTTTAGATGATTAAAAGATAATGAAGTCTTTGGATATACATAAATTGGTTGTAGATTCATCTACGTCTGTGAAAAGAGCCATTAATTGGCCATAAAATCTTACCGATAGATCACTACCAAAATGATTTCATTATTTATATGTAAACTTCACCATCGTTATAATAATATTGGGGGATTCAAACCTGTAACCTCATAGTTACTAGTAGTACAATACCAGTAGAGCTATGCTACTTTTGGCAAATAAATTATCTAATTTAATTGTTGTTAATAGCTCGCCTACCACTTTAATGCACATTTAATTTTGTTTTAATTTATTGTTTATATATATATAAATATTAATGCATATTTATTGTGATTGAAGTCCATCTAATTAATAATTCAACATGCCAACAAGAATGTAGTTCCATTGACATCTTATACGACTTAGTAACCATGAAATTATAGGTTCGAATCTCCTTCCCTAATATTGTAGTATAAAAAAAAAAAATATTAATAATTCATTATTATTAGAGATAATGTACTGGGCGGGACGGAGCCGGAGAATGGTTTTTCTGTACCCGTCTCCGGAAAAATCCGTGTTTTTTTTTTTTGGGTTTGAGGCAGGGATTCCCGGCATGAATTTTTTTTTTCTTTCAATTTTTATATATTTTTTAGATAAAAAATTAATTTTTTTTAGAAAATATCATAAATTTCAATTATAATGTTTATTATCAAATAAAATATTCATATGCATTAATAACATCACCAACAAAATATATTTTTTTGAAAATTAAAGGACGGGAATACAATCCTCGGCCGTCGCCCCGTTTAACCAATAAAGATTTTTTCTCCCCCTCCCCGACCCTATTCCCCGGGACATCTCTAATTATAAGTGTAGGTCAATTTTTTAGAACAATAAAATATATTGAATAGGTCGGCTGATTAATGATAATTTATTTCGACTCCACGGTAACAAGTTCAAGTCCGAATATCCGTATTTGATTTTAATTTATGTGAACCTTGTAGGCTTGTACGAGTTAATACTTTGGTTTTTTTAGTATAATGATTAGATATTATATTGAATTTATTAAAAAAAATATTTTGAGATTTGATATCGATCACAAATTTGAGTTCGAAAATCGATTCTTGATTCTCATTTACTTAACCCTATACTTATGGTTAATACTTTGATTTTTTAGTATAATGATTTGATATTATTTAGAATTTTATTATATAAAAAAAAAGATTTGATATTTTATATATGGTCAAAGTTTTTTTTAAAAAAATATTTATGAAAGGTCGATAGAAAATTAAAAATTTAAGCCTTTCTTACATTTGTATCATAGTGTCAAAGCCATGATTTTTCTAAATTTAACACTAATGTGAGATTTTACTATCTTTTGAGATATGAATTGAGGACTCCCTTCCATTCCTACGTAGTAATCAGCAAATCACATTAATATAAATATTTTTGTACCAATTTCCAAACGATGTATTGTTTCAAAAAAAAAAAAAAAAAAACCATAAGTTTCTAAGTTTGAGGGGGTAACATTATTGAAATGGTTGGTAGCGTGTTGGTTTCGTTGTTTCCTAGTAATCGAGTTCAACATCACAATTTCAATCTATAAATCGATATTTGACTCTCGTTTGATTGAAAATAGTGGTATGTTTATGGAAGTTTTGTAGTCCCCCTCTCACAATTTGTATTAAAAAAAGTTTGTGATGCAAAATTGAAAATTATTAAAAATAGATGTTTATAAAATTACTCATTTAAATAATGAAAAAAATATATTATTGTGTTTTTGCACATTATTATTTTTTTAGTACAAAAATTAGAAGAGGAGGATAAATATCAATCTTAGCACTAAAATCTGTGACAATAAAATTAAAATGGATTATAACTAATCTTGTACGATTTAGTAACCATGAAATTACAGGTTCGAATCTTCTCCGAATATTATGGTATAAAAAAAAAAAAATTCAACTACGTCATTGATCTATTCGGTTTTTGCATATTATTATTTGTTGGTGTTGAAAAATAGATTTTTCAGAGGTTAGTATTTACATTTGGGTGCTCTCTTCTTCTTCTTCACTAATTTCAAATCCTACAATGTCAATTGCAGCTTTCACCTGTAATTCCAATCCAATTTCTCTGAATCTCACTCACCGATCGATCCGAAGGAGAAATGGCGTCTTGTTCATGGCGATTCCCGCTCGCAGAGCCCTCAATTCGAGGTCTCCGTCTCTTCCCGAGCTCGTCTTCGGAATCCCACGCGGTTCTTCCAGAAGCCCTAGTTTTCCTCGACTCAAATTCGTCTCCCCTGTCATGGAATGGCAGAATTGCACGTAAATACGTCGTTTCCTTCTCCATTTTTGGTTTCGTTTTTGTTCATTGATTCTCTATATGCAATCGCTTGTTTGGATTTCGATTTCGGTTTATTTCAAGAAGTTTTTGATTCTTTGTTGGATTTGATGTTGATTGTGGCGCGTGTTATGAATAATGGAAAACAACGATCGAGAATTAAAGAAATATGTGAGACAATTAACATAGTAATTTAAGTGCTTCACTAACTTCGTGGACATAGCTAGCTACGTCCACGGATAGAGGTGAGAACTTTATTAGTAAAGAGACAAAAACACAATTGTTAGGTCAACAAGAGCGTAGCTCTACCGCCATCGACCTAGTAACCATGAGGTTCCAAGTTCGAATCCCTCTTTCCTCAATATTGTGGTATCAAAATATTAAAATTGTTGAATAAACTTAAATGTAATTTTAATGTATTTGGAAATAAATTTATTAAGGAATTAGTGGGTAGACAAATAAGGAATTAAAGGGTTTTTCAATAAAAGAATTAGTAGATCCTTAATTTAGGAATTAGTAGGAAACATTTTTTGTTAATATAAAGTCAAATATGGTTAGAAATTTGAAAGAGTTGGAGGCTAAGTTTTGTAATAGGCTATAAATAGAGTCATCACTCCATAGAACAAAGTAGAGAAAAAGCAAGAGAAAGTGCTAGAGAGAAAGAAAGTGAATTGTAGAGAGAGTTCTTGAAAAATAAAGTAAAGTGTTTTTGAAGAATTTATGTTTTATTTATTTGTTATTCGAATTTAGTTTTTACAAAAAATTGTTAGGTCAAAGGAGACTAAGATTTTAAGTGAGTTTATTCCGTACACTCTCATAAAACATTATTGGGAAACTAAAGATTGTTTGGATTTGGATTTCGGTTTCCCTTCAACAAGTTCCTAATTCTTGCTGGATTGATTTGGCAGTTGCACAGTGTTTTACTGATTTGATGTTGATTGTGGTGCGCGTTATGAATAAAGGAGAACAACAATCATGAATTAAAGAAAAATGTGAGACAACTAACTAACACATAAATTTATGTGTTTCACTAATGTCGAGGAGGAACTGTTTTAATAAGTA
Source organism: Sicyos baderoa (assembly GCA_037832685.1). NCBI lineage: Eukaryota > Viridiplantae > Streptophyta > Magnoliopsida > Cucurbitales > Cucurbitaceae > Sicyos > Sicyos baderoa. The sequence continues at coordinate 9,923,983 of JBBMEF010000001.1, read as the reverse complement.
GATTAGAATACAAATGCTACGTTGATTGAGGCTAGAGTTTTAAGAGAGTTTATACATTACACTCTCGTAAAACTCTACTACAACTTATAACCCAATACATAAGACCGGATAGCAAAACCTCCGACTAAGTAATTATAGGGCGGCAACATAGTTCAAAGGCAGGTGGATGGATTTTGAGTTTCTTACAAGTTACAACGTTATAGGTTTTTTTGGTGTAACAAGGAGATGTGATGAATGCAGGGCCAAGATGGAAGTTGACATTCCTGCCTCGGTTGCTTATAAATGCTACTCCGATCGTGAAGCTATCCCCCAATGGATGCCCTTCATTGCATCTGTGAAGGTTAGTAATATAATATCACACTCTCAAGTAGGTTGCTAGCTGATACAATTTATTAATGCTTGACTTGGAAAACATCCTCCATGTTTACTTAAAGAACAATTCTTGATATATGGTGAGGGAGGGTATGTTGAGAATCTCTTGAGGAGGCGCCATAACATTTATATGATATATGAGGTACTTCACTCGTTGTCGATTGAGTTTGAGATGAAATCTCATTCTATCTAATATGGTATCAGAATTCATTAAATCCAAACGGGTCTTTGGTCCAATCAAATGAAACTGGGGTACCTGATATTTTGGGACAAAAGATGAGAGTGATAGGCTTGAAATATATTTTGATTTTCTTGGCAGGATCTTACTTGAACACGATCTCTTCTATAGATCGTTTGTGTCATCGAGTTCTAGAAAATCATACATTTGAAAAGTCTAATGACTTGTAATTTTCTTCATCAATCAATTATAGTGGGTACTTTTAATCGAGTTCCATAACGACCCTGCAATATAATGTTGATCAATGAAAGTAAAATGTGACATGGAAACGATGAGCCTAGATTTAACTTTCTCGAACATTTTTGGTGAAGTGGATTAGTCACTTTGGTTGACTTCATTCTTGCTTAAAGTTGTAAAAAAGAAAAATAGAAAGAAAGATAATGAAGAGCCGTGCTTTCATTTTGATCAAATATAGATAAAATTGATTGCTTTTGGCGTATATTACTATTTATATGTTATGCGTTCGATATTTCCATGTTCACATTGTACATCTAGTGTTTGACATACGTTTATTGTGCTAAGTGCTAACAAGTACAATGCATGTCTAACAAATGTCAGTATTCAACATGTTCCAACATAGATACGGTACTGATAGGTTTAGGCCTTAGGGGGCTGTTTGTTTGGCATATTTAGGTAGGATTTAGTTTTAGGAGTTATATTGAGGAGTTAAAAATTGAAAGTTATAGCAAAAAACTCGTTTAGATGTAGTTTTTGTGTAGAGGAGTTAGAGTCAAAACCTTGTTTGGATGTAGATTTAAAATGAGTAGTTATTTTTAGTAGTTAAAATATAAATGATTAAAAATGATTGATTTTAATTGATTTGACATGAATGATTAAAAATGAATGGTTAGAAATGATTGGGTAGTTATAAATGAATGATTAAAAATGAATGGTTAGAAATGAGAGCTATTTTTAAAGTAAAAATGAGGAGGAGTTAGTAAAAACTCGTTTGGATGTAAGTTTTCAAGGAGAAGTTGATAAAAATATGCCAAACAAACAGCCCCCCTAGAAGAATTAGGATTGTATATAAGGACTTTTGGGCAATTAGTTAGGGAGTTAGTTATGGTATTTTGTTATAAATAGAGAGAGTTGGGTAGTATTTTAGTATCCAAATATTGAGTGTAATCTTGTGGGCTCAAAGAGAGTATACTCTTGGGAGTTGGGAATGAGAGGTTCTAAGTTTCAATCAAAACTTGGATTATCTTGTAGTTTTTTGGTTATTTGATATCATATAGATCTTGGTTCTTATCCGGGGTACTCAAACAAAAGTATTTGTGCTTCTTAGGTGTAGGCTATCAACTTTACTTTGTAGAAGAAGGATAATTTGTGAAATCCAGCTGCAAATCTCTTACTGCCAACAGCTTGATTCTGGTCAAGTAAAGCATTTTGTAACTATCAGAAAAGATTGTTCTATTTGACGACTTGTTTGACACTCTTTATAGGTATTAGAAGATAATCCTACTTTATCAAGGTGGTCATTGAAATATAATGCTTTTGGACAAAATATTGAATACTCTTGGCTTTCCCGAAACTTGCAGGCAAGAAATGCTCTTCCTTTATCCTTCCATTTATGATTTAACATCAATTATTTCAAATTATTTTTGTCCGTTGATAATTTAGAAATGTTCTTCAAATTCTCTGTTCTTGAACTGTTATCTGATAATCTTGCAGCCGACCCTCAATCAAAAAATTCATTGGCGGTCTCTCGAAGGTCTTCCCAACAGGTGCTTTCCAAGTTTATTTCAAAAGCGTTCTTATATCCTGTTATTTGAACCATCATGAAGTGGCTCAATTGGTCAAACAGGAGCTTATGGTAGATAAGGTGATGGGTTAAATCCATAGTGGTCACCTATAATTATTTTCCTACGGGTTTCATTGACATCCAAATGTTGTGGAGTCAAACGGTATCTCCCGTGATATTAGTCGAGGTGCGCGAAAGTTAGCTCAAACAATCACGGATATCAAAAAACAAAAAGAAATCCTATTAATTGTTTCATAGTGACTTTTTCCATTTCCATAGGATCTAGTAGTCGTTCTTACACTTCCGCGCCATGCTTTCTTGTATTGAATTCATAACAAAAAATTTGTAGTTTTTATTTGTCCTTTATTTTTAACGGAATGTTGATGGTTTTGAATCTTGTTGCAGAGGTGTTGTACGATTCTATCCAAAAGGCCCTTCAGCTTGCCTTGTAGAAGTAAGCTTATAGCATTCCATATTGTCATGTTTATTTTTTATCCATTCCCTTTTTTTTTCTTTCGTGGCCCAAAGTTTGGAGTTTCGCTTCTCTAAATCCATTTTGATCCACCACATTATAAACTAATGCACTTCAAAAGTAAGTTAGACTAATTCGGATGTGATAAAAGGAGTATTGCGTGCACAACAAATTAAATAGTTATAGTTATGAGTTAAACTAAGTCAGATTATCATGAGTACTAAAAATTTATATTCAAAATTAATAATTATCGTGCCACGTTCAATCGAAAATAATCATTAAAACTCTTAAAAGGGAAATTATGATTCAGAAAATTGATTTTTTGGAGTGAATTTTAGGAGGAAATTATGATTCAGAAAGTTGAGACATGATGGATACATTCTCAGTATTACTCCTTTGCAATGTTTATCTACTTTTAGAATATTTCTGAGTTTTTCTTGTTTGGTTGTTTTCAGTTGACAGTCTCTTATGAAGTCCCTCCTCTTTTGTCTCCAGTGGCATCTGTAAGCATTCCAGCCCTTAACCTGGTTTTTATCCCATTATTAGCTCTTAAATTGTAATCAATCACGATTCAATCATTAAAAGCATAATCCGAAATTCTCATTCAAGTTGTACGATTTTCACAAATGCAGGCTCTGCAACCTTTACTTGAGAGATTACTTAAAGGTGGTCTTGAAAGCTTTGCCACGTTTGCTAAGAAATACCAAACTGCTTGAAGACAGAGATATTTGTATCATATGGTATCATACATTACTTACTATCTTTTACTAATGTTGAATCTTGAACAGAATACTTAAATTCAATCATCTGTTTTACTAGAAAATTCAATGTACCTTACAAAAATATGCTGAGTCCAGCTGATTTATTGAGTTATGTATGTTAAACTGCAATCCTAAGTAGAATTTATATATCAGAAAATTATTTACATCACAATAAATGGGACTGCAGTGCTGAACTCTGTTTGTTACAAATGAGAGCTTTACAGGAAGTAGCTACACTCATTGGCATCCACTCTTATCCAGCCATCTCTGCAAGCTACAAAGGGCCTGTGCAGAGAGGCTACAGTATCGCAATTTTCGCTGCTCGGGGAGCGCAGGGTTGTCCTGATGGAAACTAGAGAGGCAGACGACAACAACAGTAAGATTATCGAATGAGTCCAATCGCAAAGCCTGCAGGACGAGGTCTCGTGCGCAGCGCTCAGGGTTGTCGTGCCGCTGAAGTCCCTGTCGAACTGCATCGACTGCTTGCTGGCTCGACAGGACGTCCCATATCCCGTCGCAGGCTATGATCAAGAACTCATCCTCCTCTGTTAGAACCACCTGCCTGCATTCTGGTTCTGCAATGAGAGGTGAAGAGCCATGAGGGAGCTTCATGTCCCAATCCCCCAGGGCCCTGGAAACCGATAGAACACCGTTTAGATAGCCACCATCAACGAAGCCACCCAACTTTTCTACCCGTTCCTTCTCCGGTGAGTAAATCGGCCTGTGGTCTTGAGACATATCTACTGCCTCACCATTCCGACTGAGAACTGCCCGGCAATCTCCAACATTAGCCACCATTAAAAGCCTGGAAATAGGAAAACAGAAACATATGATCAGCAGCCATAAGACATCCTCCTAATCATATGAAACAATGCAGTGGCACTCTATTAGTTGGCTTGAGACGATTATCGAAACAAAACAGTACAATCGAATCGTTGGATCATTGAAAACTACTAAAACCATGATCAGCCAGAAAACTACCACCTATTTATGGATTCTCATAATCAAATCAACATCGTAGTAACCGTCTACAAGGTGGCTGGAGTCGTTGATCTAAACCAACAGTGAAAACAAGGGCACAAAAACTAATCCGAATCGGTAATGCTATCAGGTACGAAGGATCATTACATTAGATTGGAAAACCATACCTTCCAAGCACAAGAGCAGTCAAGGCCGTCGTCCCAGACGAATTACTAACACCGGAATCATCAGCCAGAGCTTGATCAGCTAGAAGAAATGCTCTCTGTAGACATTTTTCGACTTCCCCGGGCAAAACTTCATCCACATCAGGCATTTGATGAAACCAAACATCCTCAAACCAGAGTCTAAGAACATTCTTTCTGATATAAGCTGCTGCTTCAGGTCCTCCATGTCCATCAAACACCTGATCAACAAATCAAACAGAAATCAGATCACAACTTACACAAACAAGACCAACCCACAAAACAAATGTTGAAATCCCTTGAACATGTCGCGCGGGGGGCGGTAGGAGCCTCGCACCCGAGGCTATAACGAAAGGAATTCAACAACTCACCCCATAGAAACCACTTGGCTTGGGAAACTTAAACAACGACCCTAAATGTGTACACAGATCATCAATCCTTATATGCTCATCTTCCATGCATCTCCTAGGTCCAATATCTGCAAAGCTCCCCGACCGGAGACTCGGAAACTCCCTCCCCTTCTCCGAATCAACCTCAGTATCCAGAATTTGCTTCATATCCTGAAGAAAGAAACATCACAAAAACTCAAAATCCAAGAACAACATCCCAAATCAAAAATGCAAATCGATCAAGAAGAAAAGAAGAAGAACATACCGATTGAGAGCTGGAGCAACCCGATTCGGAAGCACGAACCCGGTCGAGATTCGGATCAATCGGTAGAATCCCAAGATCAATGGACTCAATTCCATCAACAAGATGAGCCTCTTTACTGAAATATGGCACCTCCAAAACAGGGAGGCTCTTAGAACAAACAATAACCTCTGCTTCAGCCACCATTTTTACATTCACCAAAGAATCAGATTCTTCTGCAACAGAGAGAGAGATCAAGATCTTTGTAATCTGCAAATGGGTATGTTGGAATTTGAATTCTTGTTTTTATTTGTTGGGGGAAATTTGAGAAATTTGAGATTTTTTTTTTGTGAAGTCGGCGATGAAGAAGGATATATAGTGGAGAGTAAATTCGTGGAAGGAGACGGAGTACGTTAACGCCGTTACCTGGACTTGCCCGTGAAGACACGTTAACGTTTTTCCGTTGACGCGTGGCGTTTTCCATTTGAAATTACGGAAATGCCCCTTTCGTTGAATAGCGTTGACTTCGTTAGTGGAGTGACGTACGTGGCTGTAGAATTTTCTAGCGACCATGCGAAAGGTATTTATTTATTTTATTTGAAAAAAAAATGTTTTTTGATTTTTTGTTAATGCAATTGAATTATTTGCAAGGGATTATCTTTATATAAATTAAGGCATTGCGTGACTAATATTTTTATCTTTATTTAGAATTAGGGACCTAGGGAATAGGGTTGTTAGTTGTTATAGAGTATTTGACAAGTTAGAGAATAAATAAATAAATAAGGAAATTAGAGATAACGCAGAATGGGTTTTTTTTTTACTTTGAAAATATAAAGTTTGGTTGATGAATCTATAAAGTTTAGATTGAACATAATCTTAATATTTTAATATTTAATAGATTAATGAATTTGATAAATATGGTAAAAATCAAACTTAGAAGTTTTTTTAGAATTTTGAATATTTTTTATTCAATATATTAAACATAATATTGAAAACTTTAGGGACTCGTTAAATAGTCTTTAAAGTTTATAAGTTATCTTTGTAATTATTTTTTAGTTCATAATTAGGGATTTGAGATCTTCGAATTCATTATTTTTTAGTTAATAAATAAATACCAATATTAATAAGCTATTCAATTAAACTTTGATCAATTTTAAAGATAAAAAAGATCAATTTTAGAAAGAAAAAAAGTTCAAGCATAACTTGCATGTGAGACATTATTATAACAAAGGTGTTACGAGATCATATTTATTTAATGGACAAATTATTATAATACTAGATTTTAATTTAATAAATATTATTATCATTGGAGATGTTGATTATAATGGGTACTTCAAATATGAATTGTTATTATAATAGGATCTAATTTATTCTTAAATAACATCAGATCCCCAAAATGTTGTACAATTAAAAATAAAAAGGTCTTGTACTACTAAGAAAAATAAAAAGGTCTTTTATAATTCTCAAAAAAGAAAAAAAAAAAGCTTTTATGATAAAAGCGGTTGATAACAGATTTTTTTTTCCTTTCTTTTTTTGGAGGAAGTCCAAACAAAACCTATAAATATATATTATTACTCTCGAATAAATTTCAATAAATATGAATTTTTTAGATTGTAATCGTGACCCTAGTATTAAAAAGGATAATAGACGTGTGGTAATTTAAATTCTCTACTAATTTTGTATTAAATTTATGGATATATTAGTAGTATCTTATGAAAATATATTACAAAGAACTAGTTTTTTATTAATAAGGAAATTAGTATTAATTTAGATTACATAAGGCAATAAATTAAGCGATTTGGACCAAGGCCACGTGTCGCGAAATGAGTGGCTCCATAGTGTACAGTCCCTTGGTCCAATTTTTGGAATAGTGCATCTCGTTATTATTATCTTTTCAGGCAAAAATAGTGTATATCATTATTGAACAATTAATTTGTAAGAAATGACGTTTAATTTTAATTTCTAGAAGAATAAATATTTCTTTTCGGTTCAATGAATTTTGATATTTTGATCAATAATAATTATAATAATTTGAACATATATTATTGATTCCAATAAATTTGTGTAAATGAGTAAATGCATGATTCATCAACCTTAATTAGGATAAGGCAATCTAAAGATATTTTGGAGATTAATTATAAGTAGCTAAGCTCTCAAGATCAAACCATATGGGATAGGGATTGTGTATAGGATTTAAAAGTTCCTTTTGGAACTATTTGTTAAAAATATATTTTCAAAATATTTATTGAATCGAGATATATTTTAAATTATATAAAATGTGAGTTCCCCTTGTTACTTTAATCCAGTATATTTTAGATTAATAGATTTGATCATTACTTTTATTATTATTTTTATAGAAAAACAAAATAAAATTTATCTTTGTTTCAAATATAAAAGATTTATAATTTATTGCAAAAATGCAATGGAATTTGAAAATAATAATAATAAAAAAAAAGTATTATAATTTTATTGTAAAAATGCAATATAATAAAAATAATCAAACAATAATTTATGATATCAAGTTGAATCATATTAAAATATCAATCAACACAAAATTTTAATGGGTTAACAAAAATTTACTTATCAATTCACATGTGTAATAGCAATATTTGGTTCAAGCAAGAAAGCAACGTACATTCTATATATACTTGGTGACGTTTATCTCCAAGACACAATGTTATAAGACAAATACCTTTTGACCAAATTCAATATAAGTTTTTTAATAAATGGTTTAGTTAAAAATATATCATTTTTGTGAGGAATTTTCAATACATTTATGAAATATGTGAGTTGTTCTAATAATTATCGGTTAGTTTTAAAACATAACTTCATACTATTTGAATTGGTAATTTAATTGACAAATATGAATCCAAAATATAAATTAGGGTTGATAATCATTTTTAATACTTCTATAAATACTACTTTTATAATTTACGAATTTTCATGTTTATTAGTTTTTATATATTTGTAAAAACTAAGCTGAATTTTAAAATTAAAAAAATAAAATTGAAATTTAACTAAACATTCAAATATACTAATTTTCTCAAAGAATTTGATCTAGAATGAATTACTAATAAGAAAGAAGAAAAACAAGATTAATCTTTTAGGCCCCGTTTGATAACCATTTGATTTTTTGTTTTTGGTTTTTAAAATTTAAGCCTATTCTCTCTCAAATTTCCTACAATGTGCTCCATCCTTCCTACCATTTATCCATCTTTCTTTAAGAAAGTAGAAGAATACTAACCAACTTTTAAAAACAAAAACAAACTTTGAAAAACTACTTTTTTTGTTTTTAAAAGTTAGTTGGTCTTCCCCTACTTTCTTAAGAAAATATGTATACATGGTAGAAAGGATGAAACAAATTGTAGGAAATTTGAGAGAAAATAGGCTTAAATTTAAAAAACAAAAAATAAGAAACCAAATGGTTATCAAACAGGGCCTTAGTTATCTTCTCTTTTTAATATTAAAAGTTCCAGAAGAGGAGGATTGGGAAAAGGAAATTAAAGCTTATCAAACTTTTCATGTAAACAAAAAAAATCAAATTTTTAGGCGTTAAGCAATAAGAGGTTTTGAGAAAACAAAAAAAGAAAAAAGAAAACAAAAGAAAAAAAGAAAAACAAAAAAGTCTTTTGTCAAACTAAGATTCCTCTCCAAAAGGACAAGAAGCTGATGCGTTTGGTTTTGGTGGTCTAATTCGGCAACCCACTCATTAAATATATTATATTATTTTATAATAATAATTTATTTATTTATATATAATAAAATTGAGAAATTCGAACTTTTAATCCCGGAATTATTAATACATCATGGCTATGCCATTGCCTTTTTTCTTTGATGAAATCGAGTACTGATATCTTTGTCATCTGCATTTTTTTTACTTGTTATTTAAAAAGTGCATTATATTCACTCAAAAAAGAAAAAGCATTATATTAATAATAAATTTATATTTTATCAATGTTTATCCTAATTGATGACATGTAGCACTTAACCCTTTAAGTGGTCTCATCTCCAATAATAAAGTTTAGTTCTCAATTCATCCAAATACTATAAAATATTAAAGGTTTAGTTGTTAAAATTTAGTTTTTATAATTTTAAAAATTATAATTTAATTTTTATAATTTAAATTTTTTTAGAATTTTGTCTCTATTATTTAATTATTGTCATTTTATAATCATCATGGATTATACATGAAAATTAGTTATTAATGCTGATTTTTTTGTTTTGTCCTATAAGACATTTAACTCATAATATTATTATTGATATGTATAACTAACTTTTACATACTCAATTCTCTAAATATTAAAAATGACAAGAACTATTTTTTAGATTTTATTAAATTATAAGAATTAAATTCGAGTTCTTAAAATTATAAAAACTAAATTTTAACTTTTATTTTCAAATCATAAAAACTAAATTCTAGTTTTTTAAACTATAGAAACTAAACTTAACTTTCATCCCGAATCAAATTTATAATTTATCATATATCGTTTAATCAATACTCGTCAATATCAATAATATTAAAATATATATATATATATATATAACACTATTCATTAATAGTAAATTTGAATTTAATAGCCGAGCTAAGGCAACTTTTGTTGATAGAAAGAAAGATTTATAAGAAAAATGAAAACAAAAATAACTTTCTTTTTTTGAAAAACAAAAAAACAAAAATAACTTTTCAATAGTTTCTTTTTTTTCCCACTTTTTAAATGTTTTTTTTTTATTCATTTAGTTATTTGAGATAAGAATTTAAAATGTTTTTTTTTTCTTTTGAGAAGCTTTTGTTGTGGTATCTATTAAACTATACTTGTCTAAGTTTGTTAATTCAAGCATCATTTTTTTCTCCCTAGATTTTAGTACATTCGTAACTAAATTAAATTAGTTAAAATACTTTTTGCACAAATAAGTATTAGTGGACATAGTTTTCTAAAATATGTATGGCAAAAAATAGAAATAAAAAAATTATGAATAAAATACTCATCCTATCTAGAAAGATGAAGAGTTTTCATTATCTTAATAAGATTATAAGCTACTTTTTTTATTGAATGAAATTTTATACTATGTAATATAGTTTAATTTGTACCTAAGTTAGTAAAACTTAAATTTAAGTGGATAACTATCTAACATTTTTCATTAAAAAAAAATTAAAAGAAAAAAGCAAAATAAAAAATTTACCCTATGAATCATTATTAAAAATAAGAAGAAGAAGAAAAAAAAAATTGAACCTGCATTATCATTAAAAAAAAAACATAAAAAACACAGAGAAAAGAAAGCCACCCAAACAATTACTTAAACTACATTAATGGATAGTCTTTTAATTGAGAAGTTATTTTTATGAGTGGTTAGGAATAGAGATTTGTAGTTAACAACTTATTTGAATATTTTTTTTTAGAAATTAGAAACAACAATTTGTTTGTATGTAAATTTAAAATAAATAGTTAAAAATAAATAATTAAATGAATCGTTCAAAATAAGTTATTTTAAGTAGTTAGAAGTGAATTATTAAAAACTAAGAATTATTTTGAGTAGTTAAAAATGAATGATTAAAAATGAGTGGTTCGAAATGTAGAGTTTTTTTTAGTAGTAAAAATTAGAAATTATTTTGAGTAGTTCCAATAATTTATTTGGATGTGACTTTTTTAGAAGTAGTTAGTTTTTTTTTTTTACTACCAAACAATGAAACCCTAAACCACTGCGTCATCGATCCATTCGATTTTTAAAAATAGTTAGTAAATAGTAATTAGGGTTAAATTTAATTATATAAAACTTAAACATTAATTACCAAAAAAGTGAGAAGTTAGCATCCTCCATGTTGTAAAAAAAAAGTCCAAGGTTATTTTTCATTTATCAAGTTCATTAAATACATTATACAAAGGAAATTAATAAATAACGATGATAATAAATCAAAGGGCAGGAGTCTAGTACTATGATATTATTATTATAGTACATTCATTAACATGATTATTGGTCGTGTGATAATTAATTCATAAATAGTTTAAATATTCATCGGATCTCATTTTATTTTTAAATTGGAAATAGTAGTAGTTGTCAAGTGATTCTTCCGTGGAATAAAAACGTGTCATTGTATAATTAAAAGGGAAAAACTAAGCTAATAAATAATAGATAATATAGATTAATTTATCATTGGACAATTGGAGTATTGCAATAGTTGGCGAAATAGTGAATAATAATAATTATATATGAAAATGACACGTGTTTGTAAGTTATTTGGTTGAGTGTTGGGAAAATGATTCTCTCTAACTAGGGATGCACAAAAACCCGAAAAACTCGAACTAACTCAACCCAATTTTACGGACTGGGTTGGGTTGAATACATAAATGGGTTGGGTTGAGTTCAAAATATGAAATTTTCATGGGTTGGGTTGGGTTAAGGGTTGACCTAAAATCAACCCAACCCAACCTGACCAACCCAAATTTATCATTTAGTTTTAAATTTTTTTTTTTTACCTATAACATAATTATTATATTATTTATATTATATGTATATGTATATTTATTTATTATTATTATTATTATATTTTTTTATTTTTTAACATTTTTTAAACTTTCAACCTATTGATGAGGTTTCGAAGTTAGGTAAGTTTGAGTTTGCATTTGCAATAAGAATCTACTTAGGTTAATGTTCGTTTTATGTTTCCTAGAAACGAAAAAGAGACGTTAAATGCAAATTTATGAATTCGATAACTTTACCCAACCCAACCCAACCCAACCCGAAAATAAAAGGTTGGACTGGATTGTGTCTTTAATTAGGTTGGATTGGGTTGGAGAATTGACCAATCCAAATTTTTAAGTTGGGTTGAAAATCACCTCAACCCAATTCAACCCAACTCATGTTCACCCTTATTTCTAACTACACAAACTTATTTATGAAATATTAATTTTTTTTTTTTTTTTTTTTTTTTTTTGAGAAACGAAATATTAATATATTCACACTTATCCTTTTACGTGAAATTGAAAACTTGAAGGAATAAGAATAATAATCTATTGAAACATATTATTTTTAGTTTAGAAGGAAATCAATTGAAATATATAAACAATAGAGTTCGAATATACATATATTTTAAATGTTGTATTGACCAAAATAGTTTTTGGATTGAGAAAAAGAAAAGTGTATGACAATACATTTTGTTTGTGATATTAAAAATCTTAGTAATTTGACTAAAAACGCTTTTGAAGTAAAATAGGAGAGAAAATAAAAATGATATAGTGTTGTTAGACTTCGATGAACGATTTGCAAATACGTCAAAAAATGAATAGTACTTTAATCTCCCATTGTAACCAATGAATTATAAGTTCGAGTCTTAAATATTGTTATATATATATTTTTTAAAAAAGTAGTAAATACTTAAAAAATAAACAGATATGTTTTGAAGTGAGACAAAACATCAAAGCAGTTTTTTTATCAAACATTTATTATTAAGGTTTCGTTTGATGATAATTTGGATTTTTAGTTTTTGATCTCTCACCATCAATATTATAAATTCTACTTCGACCTATTAACTTGTATTGTTGTCTTATCTATTTTTTTAATTTATATTTTTTTAAATTAAGTCACATTTTAAGAATTAAAAATAAAGCTCGAACTTTAAGAAATTATTTATAACAAAAACGATCACTATTGTATAAAATATATAGAAAAGTTAACCAACATGTAAGAAAAATTAAAAGGTTTGAATAAATAAGTGAATAAGTTTTTAAGTTTTAGTTTTTTTTTTTGGTGATATTGATGAGAATTCTAGTAGGCCCAAGTGGTGATCTTTTATGCATAGACTCTTTAATTTACAGTTCCATTTTGGGCCAAACAACTATAAAGTAACTAGGCCACAATCTAGGCCCAAAAATATTCACTATTTTTTTTTTTTTTTTTTATTGATATTGAGAGTGGGGAATTCGAATCAAAGATCTTTTGATAATTAGTTGTATATTAATATTATTGGGCAACACCTTTCTTTTAATCAACTTTACCTATTTTTAGAATATAATTTTTTTAAAAAATAGATAAGACAACAATACAAAATACTTTAATTTGAACATCATTAAACTAACATATCATAAGAAGAGCAAGGAAAATTAGTTTTAGCCAACACAAATATTTCCATCAATATAAATATATGTCTATGATAAAATAGTCATGAATTCGAATTCTTACACTTAATAGAATTTTCCATTGTGAAGTACATTTTTTTAGCTGTCAATCATTTTCTTAAAAAAATTATAAACATTTGAGTGAAAGATTTTAGAATACTACGGTGCTAACTTCATTTTTTAGAACAATTTTTTTTTTTTTTTTGGAAGTCCGAGACTATCCGGGTCAGCTTGCGTACACAAGCACACCTTGATTAGTGTCACGAACCATATCACCTGACCCTACAATATTTGGATTCCAAAAAAACTCATAGGTATTAATTTGAAATTAATTGCTAGGTATGTGACCACCATACGAAGTTTTTAGAACAATAACATTTGAATGAAAAGATTTTAAACCTCTATATCAATTATGCTACTCTTGCTTTGACAATATGTTTTTAGTCTTGGTCATTTGAGTGAAAGGCCATATGTCTATTATAATTATTCAATGATGATGTGACATTTCGTCCATGCTATCAATTAGAGGTTTATAAAAAAGCTACGATGTTAGGGACAACAAGTATCCACACATAAAATCTCCACATTAATATAATATTGTTCACTTTGCGCATGCATCCTAGCTCCCTCATTTCAATAAAGGTATTGTCTCCTCTTTTTATATCCAAGATCTTCCCATTAACTTAACAATATGAGATTTTGTTTGCATGCATTAGCATCAACAAACTGGTTGACAGATTGATCAACTCAAAAGAAAAACCTTACCTAGTAATTACCTATAGATTATTACTACTTTATTTGAACTGGATTAACACCTACAATGAAACCAACGCGTCACCAACTCTTTTGATTATTGCTCACGCTTTAAATCTTGGTAATTCATACCATATAAAATGGGGGAGAAAAAAAATACTCAAAGGGATGACACAAGTGATCAAAGGCTTTTACTTTAAAGGTGTGCTCCCCTCAAAGGTCTCAGGTTCGAAATTCACCTGTAACATTAATTTGTACACACCTCTCATGTCTACAATCCTTTGAAGTTTTCTGATGCCCAACCTAGTAACGAATATGATTATCCTCGAATATAGTAGAGCGAGCTCCAATTTCTCGGTTTCAAAAAACAAAATAGAAAGAAAAATGGTGGGCACAATCAAATTTCCAAGTTGTAGGAAGAGGCGTGGGCTTGAGATTGGTTATTAGGGTTCTAGACTCCATTTTAATATATAATGCCCACCACTTTGAAAAATGGATATCACTAGTTGCTTAAGGCGTGGGATATTTTTTTTCAACCCTAAAAAAATTCAAAAAAAGAAGCAAAAACAAACAAATTACAAAAAAATGGATTTTGTAAAATTTGATCCCTAAGTCAAAATTGGAAATTTTATTTATTTACCATTTTTTTTATTGGGTAATGGGAAGCAAGAGAATGATAATAATTCTCATACATAGCTCAACACTACAAAACAACTAAAACCATTGGCCATTTGGCATTGCTTATCCTCAAATTTGTCTTCCTCTTTGCATATTATTACATACACTTTTCTCTTTCCCCTTAAAACCCACTTTTTCATTCTTTATAATATCTCACTTTTTATACTTTGGGAATCTTCTTTGAACACTTTTTTTCTTAATTTTTTTTGTGTATTGTTTGCCAATTCCCACCTATATTAGCATAGACATCATGTAAAATTGTTGTTAATAATGCACTAAAAATATATTCTAGTTAATTATCACCAAAAAGGGGATTAGTTTTTTTTTTTTTTTTTTTTTGGGTATGTAAGAAACATACAAAGAGGATGGTACAATAACAGCTTTCCAATATCATTCTATACTAGCAACATCATATTTAAGTTTTTTTTAATCCTAAAACTCTCACTCATTTCATTTTATTTTTGAAGTATTTTATTTCTAACTTTGTACTTCCCTAAAATTTTGTTTAAACCCAAAAGTTCTAAAGAAAGTGGACTAGATATTCTATAGTGGTTTAGAAAATCATAAATTCTAAAATAAATTGATTTTTTACCACAATAATTTAGTTCAACTGACATGAATGACAGCTTGTTAACCAAGAATTTACATTTCCAAATCCTCCACCTCAAACATTATTGAATAAAAAAATTACAAGTTCAAATCTCTCCACCTCAAATATTATTGAATAAAAAAAATGATTTTCATATAAACACTTACTTAAGTCCTCAAAGGATGTTCTTGTTGGTAGAGTATATATAGGCCGGTCTTCAAGACATCTTCTTTTCAAGGTTTCAAGTTTGAAACTTTCAAGTTAGTATAATGGTAAAATCTCTTATTGTTTTTTGAGATTGATCCCCCATGTGCCCCAACCAACCAACTATGTAGCGGAGCCAACTATTAAGTTAAATAGTTGTCTACAAGTGGGTGACTCCAATTTGTTGATATATATATATTATAATATAAACACTTGACTAGTGCTTCTTTACTAAAGAAGTGTTTTTACTCAAAGGCAAGTTTTTCAAAAAAGTCATCTCAATGACTCACCAAATCAAACATGAGAATTACAACTTTATCAAATCCAACATAAAAGTGAGAGACAAAATGAATAAAATTTTGAGCCTCTTTATAAAAGATGAAATAGCTTTTGTGTTGTGTTAGAGAGCCATGTGAGGTAGTGTATTATTAACATAACTTAGACTTTTTTCTTTTCTTTTTGAGATATTGAGAGATTATATGGGTAGTAACAAAGATCCATGGAGATGCATAAAGCTACCATCACCAAACCTCCACTGCCCTTTGTCATGTCATTTTGTCTTCACTCTCACAGACTATGTTTCCACAAACTCAAAAAAAAAAAAAAAAAAAAAAAAAAAAAAAAAAAAAAAAAAATCCAATTTTTTCTTGTTTGGATGAATTATTTTTCTCATTAAACAATTGCCAAAATTCTCTTATGGGGTTCTTTGCTTTTGCTTTTAAAGCAGGGTTTTCAGTCACTCCCACTTGTAGTTGTCTATTTTAAACATTCTTCAATTTACAAGAATAAAAGAACTGTTTGCACCAATTAATAACCTTAAATTCTCACTTTTTGTGCTTAAAGCTGAGAGAAAAAAAAAAGTATTTCTTTTTCTTTTTTAAGTTTAATAGCTTTTGAAACTCTCCAAGAGCAGAAACAAATCAGCATTTTGGAGTTGCAAATTTGACTGAAAAACACTTTGATGCCTAACCCTCTAGGAATCTCTCATCTTTCTCTTTTTGGTTGTTTGCTTAAAATATTATCATGCTCATTTTTTCCATTTGATTTTTCACTAGCATTCTAATTGTTATAAATGTGTGGGATTGAATTTTTGGCTCAACTCGAAAATCGAAAAAAATCCCATGTTGCAGCTTGTTCGAGTGAGAAAAATTAGGGTTTGTATTCGTAGCGAAGAGAATGAGCTAGTATGGTTACGATTTGATAGGAGAGAAAATTTAGGGTTTGTATTAGTACTTGAGAGATCTGCTAGCTAGTATGCTATAATGTTTTTGAAGTGAGAAAAATTAGGGTTTGTATTCTTGGGGGGAGGAATTGGGATAGTATGTATATTTTTAGTTTAATAAATATTTCGAGATAATTAGGATTATATTCGAATCTCTGATAAATTGGTCAAGAATACATGTCAATTAGTTAAGTTCTTCCGTGTTTGACGGGTTAATATATATGATTTAATGAAGGTTTCTAATAGCGATATATAGGTATATAATGAAATTCTCTTCCCTACCCTATGTTTTTTTTTTTTTTTTTTTTGCAATAAGATTTGTTTATTTTTCTAATTTTCTTCAATGATATCCAGTTTCAAAAAATTCATGCTAATTTTCCATTTCATGTGGGTAAGTAAACCTCATGCAATCTTTAGTTTTGCCAACAGTAATTACAAACATACTCATTGCAAGCACTACCATGTATTATAGTGTGTTGATCTTTTTTCCAAATTTATATTTAAAGTTGTGAAACATGTTACAATAATCATCTTATAATTGACAATGATTTTGGCTTTTCTAAGCACTAATTGCCTCATAAATAGGCAGGCCCATAAAGTTTCATATACCTTACAAAGCAAGGGATATAATTAATTGAAACTTTAGGGTTTTCTTTTTCCTTTTTATAAACTTTCTGCTCTAATTTTTAAAAATAATATACAAATTTTGTCAGATTATTTGAAACTAGATTTGGGACCAAACTGAGCCATGGTTATGGGAAGAACATGGGAGGCTTATCTCCAATACCATTTTGCTTTTTTCTCAAACACTCAATTGCAGTCTCCATTTTCTCTGTTAAAGGTCAATGCCTAAATGAATTTGGTTGGTTCCACTCCTAAAATAATCAATCCAAAAAAGTAATAATTTTTAATATCAAGCTTTGATTCACCTTCCACTTTCACTTAAAGTAAGTTTTTTTTTTTTTTTTTTTTTTTTTTAATCTCATTATATAATTAAAGATTCAGCCTTTCTTGTTTTGTGTGTTTCATTCCATGTCAAAATATATATAGGCTAGCTCTTGGATTCAAGGAGAGGAATCTAAGTTAGAGAAAATTTGGGAACTCCATACCCTTTTTTTTTTCTTTAAATTTGAGATCTTTATTTGGAGAGCTCTAAAAAACATGTCTAGTTTTGTGTTATCAATTGCATTTTGGTTTTTTTTTATTGGTTTCCTACTTTGTTCATCTAATTCTCAAGCTAAATGGCACCATCACACCAAGCCAAAACACTCTCACCACCATAAACATGCCTACATTTCACCCTCACCTTCTCCTTCTCCTTTACCCGATGATGGAGATTACGTTGGCGAAACGAATGTTTTCGACGTGAGGGCTTTCGGTGCCGTTGGCGATGGCGTTGCGGACGACACGGCAGCATTCAAGATGGCATGGGACACTGCATGCCAGAGCGACGACTCAGCGGTCATGCTTGTTCCATATAGCTTCTCGTTTATGATTCAATCCACAATTTTCACCGGCCCTTGTCATGGTCGTGTCATGTTACGTGTTGATGGCACGTTGACGCCACCGGACGGTCCCGATGCTTGGCCGAAGAACGCTAGTCGCCGTCAGTGGTTGGTCTTTTATAGAATTGATGGGATGTCTTTAGAAGGAGGAGGTGTGATTGATGGGAGAGGTCAAAAGTGGTGGGATCTTCCTTGCAAACCACACAAGGTACTCAATTTTTCTTCAAGTTTATATATATATAAATGCAATTTCTAACTTATATAACTTTTAAAACTATAGGGACTAAATGGAACTACGCTACCGGGACCGTGCGATAGTCCAATTGTAAGTCCATACACAACGAAGAAATAATTTCTTATCATATGATAATGTTTTAAAGAAATATGAAGAAATCTTGACATATATCACATTCTAATGATTTTAGGCTTTAAGGTTCTTCATGAGCTCTAATTTAACAGTTCAAGGACTTAAAATCACAAACAGTCCTCAGTTCCACTTCAGATTTGATGGTTGCAAGAATGTTCATATCGACTCGATTCACATACTATCGCCTGGTCTTAGTCCCAATACCGACGGAATCCACATCGAGAACACAAACGGCGTCGGGATATATAATTCAGTCATTTACAATGGTTAGTAGGTTTGAAAGCAAAGAGAACCTAATCTCATTTGTTTATAGAATGAATTTATACAATTCTGATTATTTCTTTATGTAGGGGATGATTGTGTATCAATTGGGTCAGGTTCATATGATGTAGATATCAGAAACATCACATGTGGGCCAAGTCATGGAATCAGGTATTGTTTTTAATAGCAATTTACTACTAAAGATTCAATTTTCATAAATATTATGTTTTTTCATAATTATCGTGGATTGAACTAGTCGTCAAAAGAGTTGGAAAACTAATTAAATGTCCTGGATTTAAATCTATGATATCATTTTACCTAATAATTAATTTTGACACTCAAATGTTATAGGGTCGGACAAATTGTCCAGTAAAAATAGTCAAGGTCGTAAGTTGACTCGAACACTCACGAATATCAAAAATAAAAATAATTATAGTCTTAATGAAAAAAAAAAACATACCTAAAAAGTTTCATGATTATATTGCTTAAGCTTTTTCCTTCTCTCTTTTTGGTCCAGCATCGGAAGTCTTGGTGTGCGTAACTCGAGAGCTTGCGTTACAAATATAACGGTCCGAGACTCAGTGATCAAGGTCTCGGACAACGGGGTTCGAATCAAGACATGGCAAGGAGGCTATGGAGCAGTAAGAGGACTAACATTTAGCAACATTCACATGGACAATGTTAGGAATCCTATCATTATAGATCAATACTATTGCTTAACCAAAGATTGCATAAACCAAACCTCAGCTGTCTCAATATCAGACATTGAGTACTCAAACATAAAGGGAACATACGACATTCGGAGCCCGCCCATGCACTTCGCCTGCAGCGACTCCGTCCCGTGTACGAATCTTACGTTGTCGGAAATCGAGCTACTTCCGGCTCAAGGCGACATCGTGTTGGACCCTTTTTGTTGGAATGCTTATGGAGATCTTGAAACACTTACCATCCCACCTGTCTCATGCTTGCAAGAGGGGCCTCCTTCTTCTATCAATTTTAACAATGAGAATGAGTATTGTTGATGGCCTTTTACTAATTACTATACACATTTTATAACAACATGTGTGATTATCTTATATGTATATATAAAAATAATTAGCCATTAGGGAAGTATTTGACATGATATGCTTGATTTAGACTTTTATGTGATGTCCCAATACTCATTTTAAATTATGCTTGGTTTGGCTTTTGGTTGTACTATATGTCATGATATTTGTCTATTTTGAACTAAAGAATTAGCCTCAATCTTCTTCTTAAGAGGCTAGCTACTTCGAGTTTTGGAATGAATGCGAGTGCCATTATTCGAAATTATGCTTGATTAGTGGTCTCGGTTTGAAATTCATAATTAAGTTTAATTATACAATCTTTTATATTGTCTTCTAAATTCAAGTTTTGGGATGGGTAAGTGCATTCGAGACCAAATATTTGTTGTAGATAATAAATTCTAGCATTTTTATTTTAGTTTTAGCATCTTTTTAAAAATATTTTATGCACAACTAAATGTTTCAAATTCATTATTTTCAATCGATTTAACATGATTGAAGTCATCACTTTCACTTGATTGAATCTGCATTTGGTATATTTGATTATTTCTTCTAAAATTTTCATATTCATAGAATTTATTTTATTTTATTTTTCTTTTTATCATCCCATAATTTTCTTTGCATGAATCTTTAGCTAAAAACATTGTAATAGTGGAGATTATTGTTCTTACATATATACATGAAATCTTCATTGCAATGAAGATCATATTTGCACTCCCACACAACATTGGCAAAAGTATAATGACAATATATGAGTGGAAATGTCTCTCCATTGATGTTTTTTCATAATTATATGCTAAAGTAGAGACATGTTTCATGATGCCAAAAAGAGTAAAAAGACAATATCATTTTATCTTCAAACTTCAAAGATGAGTATTTTGGCATTTTGGGTGCCCCCTTTTGTTGTTCAACAAAGTGATTGATTGTGCATTGCAATTAATGTATGCAACATGCCTTTAAAAAAAAGTATATATTTTTTGGATTTTCAAAAAAAAAAAAACTTTTTTTAGAACTTGCATGCATTAATTTTGGTGTTAGTACTTTTCCCTAAACATTTATATCAACTTTTTGATGAGTAGAATTGGGTCAATATAGCTATTATTTCCATTATTGCTATACTTTATTTTTACTTGTTGTTCAAGTGTGTATAGGTTAATAGAGTTGAGAAAATGACTTTTCTTTATGGCTCCTCCCTACAATGCCTATTCAAAGAAGATTTGGGATTTGATTGAAACTTATGAAGAATATATTTTCTTTTATTTAGATAGGACTTTCATTCAATTTTTTTTTTAATTCAATCTTACAAATTACTTTTTAAGTAAATAAAATTAAAGTTAGAAGGAGCACGAAACACCATCTCAAAAAATTATATACATGGTAAATTTAGCAATTATTTATAAATATTACAAAAATATACAATGAAATAATATTCTAATATTCTAACTAAATCCCAATTGAAATCACTAATGGATATTTATTGATTTTCATGGATAATTTTCAATACCTTGGACTAAAAATTCTGTAGAGATCAATACTGTTTTTAAATAAAATGAGAGATAAATAGCCTTTTTTAAAAAATTAAATTCGTGATTTTGAAATAAAATAAAATTATAATTTATCAATAGTAAACATATCACCAATTCTTTTGACAATAATAAAAAAAAAGTATTACTAGTTTAAAAGAGAACATATCACCCTCCTATAATACCATGGTTCAAATTTTAATCACTAATAAAGTTCAAACCTCGTTTGAAATTTTAGAATTTAAAAAAAAAAAAAAAAACATTCAGTAATAAATACTAAAAAAAAAATAGGCTTTCTAAAAAAAAGAAAAAAAAGAAGGGGATTTGATTGGAAAGATTGTAATTGTAAAGAAGGCAGGCCCCAATGCAAGTGGAGGGTCAACCCTTTTTGGTGTTTCTGTAGCACGCGTAACAAATTTTTTATTTTTATTATTATTTCTTCTTTTTTATTAAAATATAATTTTGATCCCTTAATTTAAATTTTATTTCTCATATATATTAAGGATAAAAATTAATGTCTCATATATATTTAAATTTTAAAAGATTTTTTTTTTAGTACAAGTTGAGGAAGGTGATTACAAATACCGATTCTTTCAGAGTTTGAATCTATGACGCTTGTTAAACTGGTTTACAGTCAAATAATAAAATCATTGTAGTATTGTACCACTGACTCTTTCGATATTTTAAAAGGGTTGATAACGTTTTGGTTTGATTGATTGAGACATGACTGTAAATTCGATAATAAAAGTAGTTATTTGACTCTCCTACTTAATAGGGTTTATAATCTATTCAATTTAAACTAAAAAAATATTTATTTATTTTTATGAAAATGTATCGAAAACTTTTGATCAATATAAATTTGAAGCTTTTGAAAAATATATAATATATAATTTTAATTTTAAAATTAAAATGAAACACGTTTTAAATTTCAGAATACTTTCACCATAAATATATTTTATTTATTTATAATTAAAATATCATGTTTGTGATTATTATTATTATTATTTTTTAGAATCATTTTTGTGATTATTTGATCGGTTGTTAAATTAGATTACAACCAAATAATGAAACCATCAAACTATCATCCCTTTCAGTATATATCAAGGATTATAAGTTCAAATCATAAACTCCAATAATATATTTCAAATTTAAATAGATTGGTGGAGCAGCTGGTTATCTTGTTTGATATTAATATATTTTAATTCCATGTAATAGATTCGAACTCGAAAATTGATATTTAGCTCTCATTATTTGGGAGCGAAAAAAATTGTATTAAAAAAATGTGTAGGAAAACTTTTTATGGATATAGATGTACGATTCCTCTAGAGAAAAATAAACCAAGATTTTGTTTTATTTATTTAATTTTTTTGAGAAATATTTTGTTTTATTTTAGTATTATTAACATATGTAGGACAATTTCCAATGCAATACTCTCATGGGCATCTATGTGGACTTTTTCAATTTTTCTTCAGCCCATAAAGCCCAATTCTAGAATATTATTACTAAAGGCTGTTTCGAAAATGAAAATATTATTAAAAAAATGTTTTTAACTCAAAAAGAGTAGAACTACAAAGACATCTGGTACAATTTAATAAAAAAAGAGTTTGAAACTCACCCTTCAATGTTTTTTTAAAAGGTAAAATCATTTTAAAAATATTTTCCAAATTTAATAAATTGAAATTTATTTTTCTTTAATACAACAATCAAGATCGAGAAACCACCCTAAAATAGACTAGTTAGAGTGTGTTAGAAAGTCAAAAACTCATAAATTTAATTCATAGTGATCACATATTTAGGAATTAATTTCCTACAAATTGCATTGAAATCGCGTAAGATTTCCTCGACCATTACGGATAATAATAATAATAATAATAATAATAATAATAATAATAATAATAATAATAATAATAATAATAATAATAATAATAATGATGATGATGATGATGATGATGATGATGATGATGATGATGATGATGATGATGATG
>JBBMEF010000001.1:9880794-9892444 GCA_037832685.1 Sicyos baderoa | reverse complement strand
ATATATTTATATATATATATTTATATATATATTTTGTTGTTGTCATCCTTATTTTCTATAATTGATAAGTGATGCAAAAGCACATATTAATTAATTTATTTGTGGCTGCTTTATGAATTTGAATTGTGGCTGCTTTTGATTGTGAACCTAAAAAATATTGGCTATCAAATTAATTAAATATTCTTTTTTTTAACGAATCACATTCTCATCTTACAATTATTATTATTTTATTTTTATAAAAAAATTGACTTTAGTGAACATTATTCGTTTAAAATAAACGACTTGCGTGAATTTTGTTTTTTAAAGTTGATGTAATTTGAAATCTAGTATTATTCTACAAGAAAATTTAGTATTATTCTTAAAATAGGTGAATAAATTAAGCTGATTTGATTTAGTATTATCCATTACAAACATTCATACAATTTATCCTCCCAAAAGAGGTCAAACCAGTAACGGGAACATCCCCAAGGACCCTAACCACAGTTTGAAAGGTGGCCAATGAAATAGAAAATCGAAAGAAAAGCTTTTGAAATCGGCTATAAGCCTAATCGATACAAAAGTCTTAACGACATTGGAATTCGAATAATCCAAACAAGGCCAAAGAAACATCGTCGAATCCACAAGAGTCGACTTTTAATGCACTTTGAGGGATAACCCTTGAAGTATATGGGCTACTGAGGTCCGTGACCTCACCAAAGTAAGAAAGAGGAGAATCGCTCTAAACGCGAACCAAATCCAACCTAGATCGATCAAACCGACGACTAATAAAGGCTCCCTTTATCAACGAGTTCCAAAATGGAATGACCCAGTAAAAATCCATTCGAAATAACTCATTTCTTATAACTTATTTCTAACTATTTGAAATAATTCAATTTTAACCTCTATCTCTAACCATTCATTTTTAATTTCTCATTTAAATTTGTATTCAAATAAGTTATTGTCTATAAACAAAATTTAGCTATCATTATTCTATAAAAATCTATTTAAGAATAAATATAATGTAAATTTCAATTTTCTAATAGCTCAAACTAAATCATAGTCAATAAAAATGTAATTTTTTAAAAAGATTCGTTGTTTAGTTATAAATCAATCAAATACCAAAACTCAGGTTCGATCACGAGAATCAGTATTTATGTTTATTAGGCGTTATTTGGGTTTCAATCAGCTCATAACTGAGCTCCATCTCCGATTCTCGAATACATCAGCAATGGCGGCAACACCAACAACAACAAACGCCACAGCTCTTCTTCTTCTTCTTCCTTTCCGCTCTCCTCTTCCACAACTCCCTCTCTTCACTTCAATCGCTCCCAATTTCACCGCCGGCAGATTCGCTCAGGCCATCAAGCCGTCCAATCGCCAAATCCGTCCACTGATCAAAGCGCAGGGCTCTCACGGTAGGTAGCGTTTTCTTCAGCTTTTCTTCGGATTTGATTTCTGTTCGTGATCTTTCGGTTTCTTGTAGATTATTATGTGCCGGATTCGAAATTTTACAAGGTGGAGGCGATCCTTAGGTGAGTGTAGGTTTTGGTGTTTTGTTGCTCAGTTTCTAGGGTTTTGGACTGTGTTTTTTATTGATTCTGATGTCTGATCTGTTGGAGTTTTTGGACGGGATAGGCCATGGAGGGTTCAAAATGTTTCTTCGGTAAGTGCTACTTAACCTTGTTTATGATCACTTGTTTCCGATTTTACGATTTGCAATGTATCTCGTTTCGTTCTATTGTTCGATTATGAGTTAATTATGAATGGATGGATGGTCGATATGGTGAAAGAAAGAAATTAAGATACCTTGAGACTATGGGGTGTTTGTGGCACGGGGATGAAATGGGGAGAATGAGAAAGATGATGATGATCGTTGGTGTTGTTTGGGCTTTCGAGAATCATTCTCCCCACAATCACATTTTTCCCAAAAACAACTTTTTGGTTATGTGGTTAGGGGAAATGATTATAGGGGGAATGATAATTAAAGAGAGAATAGGAAGAAGAAGGATTATGAGGATAATGATTAATTCGTGTTTGAGGTGAAATGTAGGATTATGAGGGGAATGACTATTTGTGTTTGGGTTGTGGAGGGAATGATTATGGAGAGATAAAATAATGAGAGTGAAAATTAGTTATGGGGAGAATAAGAAGTGATTAGGAGAAGAATAAGAAGTAGTTGGGAGGAGAGTGAAAAGGTGATTTTGGGGAAATGTGATTATGAGGGAATGATTCTCGGTAGCAAAAACACTGAGAATCACCCTCCTTCTCATTCTCCCCATTTCATCCATTTGTCACAAACACCCCCTAAGTGGGAACAAAGTTGTGTAAACTCTTGACCTCTGTCAGAGGAAGCTTAATGTAAGACTAAAATATCATGGTGGTTACGGGAGGGAAAATTAGCAGTTGCTAACTTGCTATCATACATTTTTTGTTCAATAACATATGGGGTTGGAGAATTCAAATCTGTAATCTCTTGATTGAGGATATATGCTTTAAAAAGTGGAGTATGCTCAAGTTTGTTACTTGCATTTCTAGATTGGTTGCATCATTGCATGCTATCTTGTCAATGTTATATAGAATAGAAAGGCTAATCTACTTTATCAAGTCTCGCCTTTGTGCTCGTCCATAGGTTATAAAGAATCAATTCAAGATATATGCTAACACTAGTGACTCATATTTTCTTAAAAACTTTTTTAACTTTAACCTGTCATACCTTTCAAAGACGCGTTTTCACCGTCCAACCGAAAGCATAGCCTACATTTTACGTGTTCGAACGGTAGCAAAAGGGTGGAAATGGTGGAAATTATGCAATTTTTTTTTTTTTTTTTTTTTTTTTTTTTTTTTTTTTGTTTTAAAGATCCTATTCATATTAAATTGTTCTTTTCATCTTCGAAAAAAAAATAAAGGCATTGCTGAAAATGGGTATTCGAGGCGTAACAGTATCCGATGTGAGGGGCTTTGGTTCTCAAGGTGGATCCACAGAGAGGCAGGGTGGTAAGTTCATATCTTTAATGATTCTCTCTGCTTAGGTTCATGGTGAGAGGAATATATTTGTACATGCTATTCTGTTTCTAGACTCATATCATTTCCATTAGTCATTAGTGGTGTTTGCTGATTCCATTTAACTTTATTCTCTTTTAAATACTGTTCAGGGTCTGAATTTTCTGAAGACAATTTTGTAGCTAAAGTTAAGATGGAAATTGTGGTCATTAAAGACCAGGTAAAAGAAATGCAAGTGTGTTTTGCCATTGTTAGAAGAATCCAAATTTGTTGCACATATATCTTAAGCTAAGTACTGCATTAGAATTCATGGGTATTATGATCTAAGTTTAATATCTATCAGGTTGAAGCTGTCATAGACAAGATAATTGAGGAGGCAAGAACTGGTGAAATTGGTGATGGCAAAATTTTTGGTAAAAGATAACTCTACTTTATTAATAGTTCATGCTACATGTCTATTCTCTTTTTCTGCTGTCTTGTTATTATGTGGTTGATTCCATTTGTTTGTTTATTTATTATTATTATGGTTATTTATTTTAATTTCACTGGTTCAATTTTTTTTCTTTTTTCTGCATGACCATTAGCACTCGTTCGTCCCTATGTTTAGCGGATTGGCATACTTCCTCTATTACCTTATATATGAAATTTAAGATAAATTGTTTGGTTTTATAAGATCAGTGATGAAAATTCTTAAGAGCAGACAAGTCAATAGAGCCAGAGGCTTGGTAGGAAATCTAGATTATTTTTTATGTTTTTGTAATTCACTGAGTTCAGTCAATATACTTGTTTTAGATGTATTTTTCAAATTGTTTTTGTGGGTTGATACAATTAAATTTACCCCAACCCATGAGTTTAAGTTTTTGGGTTGATTGGTGGTTTAACATAATTTAGCATGGTATAAGAGTAGAGATCCTAAGTTTGAGTCTCTGCCAAGTTGTTTCCTTCCCAATTAAAATTGAATTCTATTTGTAGATCATTTCTCAAATTTCTAAGTCCACAAGTGAGGGAGAGTGTTGGATGATATAATTAAGTTTTTTGAGTTGGTTGGTGATTTAACATAATTTAACCGTTCTTAAATTGTATGATCCAAATTTCAAATTGTGGAAATTATTAAACCAACATTTTTAATGTTTTCCATTGTTTTCAGATTTTGAACTTGAAATTCTTAAGTGGAGTAGTATTAAAAAATAAACACTTTATTTTCAAATGATTTTCTGCATTGTTTTTTTTTTTTTTGATATTCGTGACTGCTCGGGCCAGCTTTCGCGCACCTCGACTAATGTTACGGGACATATCGCCTGACCCTATAACATTTGCATGCCAAGAAAACTCGTAGGAAATCAAAGATACCCGTGCATTGTTTATTTGGGATGGATGGTATAAATGCGCCATCTGACATCGTGTTTTGGTTAAGCTTAAAATTAAGAGTAGTCTCATTACTTTACTTTTGATGCCGGAGAAGTTGGTTTGATTTTTTCATCATGTGATAATCTACATATTTGTGCCCCCACTATTCGTTGAATAACTCCCAAGTCTTTGACTCGAGATTTTTAACTTGAGAGTTGTTGTTTCAATAGACTAATCATGGTAAGTTGTTGGCTGAAGAGTAGTTTTAAATTGCCACTTTATAGCTGATTGTATGTTGATTTTTAATGCAAAGTACATGGACTTTGCTTATTGGGTTCCATCTCAGGACCATTTTATTTTATTTTTGATATTCATGATTATCTGGGGCAATTTACACGTACCTCGACTATTATCGTAAGACATACAGTCTGTTGAGGATCCCACATTGATTAAGTAAGGATATCTCCTAGAGTTTATAAGGTAGGTGGACTACTCCTCTCATCACCAATTAGTTTTGAGATGGATATCCATACTATCTAATATTTGTTGACCCTACAATATTTTGATGTCAAACAATTGGTAGGAAATTAATTCCTAGATAGGTGGTCATCATAGATTGAACTCATACCTTTTCGGCTTTCTTATCAAACTTCTTGAACTCATACCTTTTCGGCTTTCTTATCAAACTTCTGACAAAATTTTCATTTCACACAGTGATACCAGTCTCAGACGTGATTAGAGTCCGTACAGGTATCAAACTATCAAAATTTGTGGTTATAAAATTTAAAAAAACGTTTAGATAATTTCACGACTCACGTCTTATACGATGCCTAACTCACAGGCGAACGTGGAGAGAAAGCGGAGAGGATGACCGGAGGGCGATACGACATGTCTGTTAATCAAGTGTAAGACAGATGAAGTTGTTTTGAGTTTTCAACCTTTTCCCCCCATGGTATTGCTGCTAGTACCTTCCTCAGATTGGTCCTGTGGAGAAGAAATAAAAGAGAGGTTGTAACCTGTAAGTCAGGTCAGTTTCTTTCTCTTGAAATGTAAATATGTAACTTGCTAATGTTGTTGTCATAAAAATGAAGCCAAATTCGGCCTTAACTTATCTACCATTACCATTTTCTAATGCATCTCGTATATACTTAGGGAGTGTTTGTTTACCATATTTAGTGAGGATTTAGCTTAAGGAGTTATATTGAATAGTTAAAAATTGAGAGTTGTTTTTGTGTAGAGGAATTAGAGTCAAAACCTTGTTTGGAAGTAGATTTAAAATGAATAGTTATTTTGAGTAGTTAAAAAACAATGATTAAAAATGAGTTATTTTGATTAATCTGAAATTAATGATTAAAAATGAGTAGCTAGAAATGACTTAGTAGTTATAAATGAATAATTAGAAATGAATTGTTAAAAATAAGAGTTATTTTTATAAGTGAAAAAGTAGTCAAGTAGTAAAAACTCATTTGGATGTAAGTTTTTTAAGTGGAGTTAATAAATCCTCCAACTAAATCTTACTTAAATATGACATACAGGAAGTTGGGACTTTTGTTTAAAGTTTTCTATAGGCTTATCTTAGTTCATAAGTTTGTGTATATATGGTTTATGACTTAACCTTGCTTTTATTTGTGCATTGAAAAAGTCTTTGAACGAACCATCATAAATTGGTCTTGTGGTCAATTAAGGGTATTGAGATCTATAAAATTTAGAGGGAATGAGTTCAGTTCATGATAGCAGTCACCTTAATCTACCTAGAAAAACAAGTTATTTTGACAAACAAATATAGTACGGTCATACACTTATCTCGTGAGAATTGTCGAGAGCCAAGTGTGATTTAGACTTTGAATTTTGCGACCATTTGTTCTCTCGTTTATGTACTTAAATAATACTCTACTTTCGCGTTAGAATATCTTTATACGGTCTACCATGATATGGTTGAGCCAAGTGATATTTGATGTGTATAAGCACGAATTCTCTATTCTTCTAAAATATTTCACCTTCTCATTGTCAACCATGGAATGGTAGGATGCAACAATCAATATTGTTGTTTATTTTATGTTCAATCAAATCCTAAAATTTAGAAAAAAAGGGTTGAATATATATTTAATTTTATATTGGATCCAAATTAAAAGTTTAAGAACCTTTTAGTTATTATATAATATTGAAAATTAAGGAATTGATTATATACAACATTATGGTGGGGATTCAAATTTACCATGTCTGTCGAACGTTTTTTTTTTTTTTTTTTTTAGTATAAGTTGGGGGAAAGAAATTATAAATATCGATTCTAGGGATTGAACTTGCGATCATGGAGTGAAAATGGATTAACATCAAACTAGATAACCAATCGCACCACTAAACCTTTCAATATATTCTTAGGAATTTTAGATATTCTTAAATAATAATGAATAAGCTGAGAAATGAATAAGAACTACAAAGTTAGTCTAATGAAATTCTAAATAGAAAATTGACAACAAATGACGTGTAAATTTTGGAAGGTATATACTTATACGAAGTTCAAGAATAAGTTTGATGTAACTTTTTGAGAATCCGTAGTTAAATTCTCATTTATTTGAGAGTAGTAGTACCCTTTATATAGGTCCCTCTTCCAATTTCTTAATTTTGGGGTACAATTCTAAGTTAAGGTTGGGGAAGTTTTGACCAATTACAAAATTGTTATGTCATTATATACATAACTAATGACAAAAATAAATTAAATTTTGGATCAATTAATCAATATTGTCTCAAAATTAATATGATTAAAGATTAGTTTATCTAGAATTTGGGTCAAAATTAACCTAGGTTCAAGTTCTTGTAGTAAGCTCAAAGGCACAAAAGGCTCAAACTCAATTGTTCGCTCAAAAGCCCAGCCCTATGTTCCATAAAAGCTTTATGTAGGAACTCTCTTACCGTCTCTAACCGTCTAAGCGACGTGATAACGGCGTCACCTAACCAAACGGAAAACCTTAAATTTTATACCAATATTCAATTTTTTTCTTTTTTCGTTTTTTAAAATTTTAATTTTGCATTATAAAAATAGAGTCCTCATATTTCGCGAATAAGCTGAATTTGACTGTGAAGAACAATTTCTCTCTTGTACAAGAGAGATCCCATCATTCCTATTTGGGGCCGATCGCTCAAATCCCTCCGTTTTCAATTCCTGTAAGTATTCATTCAATCCCTTCTCTCATTTCTCTTCAAGATCTGTCGAGAATTCTGCGAGTTTTGCCCTTGATTTTGATCCATTCTGTTCGGATCTGAGTGATTTCCTGTTCTGGTTCGTCTGATCTTGGGTGGATTTCGAAATTCGTTTTTCTTTTGTGGGTTTTTGTTGATTTGTGTTTTCTGATCTGGGTTTCTGTTGCATTTGCTTGATGTTCTGTTTTGGATCTGATCGATTTGAATTGCGATTGGGATTTTTGTGTATGCATCTGATTACTTTTGTATGATGGCTGAGTTTAACCGATTGGTTTGTGGATACGGTTCTTGGTGTGCTGGATCGAGCGGTCTTTTGGGGTTTTTTTTTTTCTTTTTTGGATTTGTTTTGTTCTTTAGCGATTGCTTGTTTTAGGTTTGATTTGTGGATTGAATTGATGTTGTCGTCTTGGTTGCAGTGCCCTTTTGAATTTAGACGATTTTAATTTTGAAATGTAACTCTCGAGCATGTTAGATAGCGTGGAAGGGTTATTAAATAAAATTGGGATCGGATTCAAGATTGGTGAGCCCAAAAGTGCCACCATCTTGAGGGGTATGTTGTCCCCAGGGGTGGTGCGGTGATTGGGCTTTGAAGGTGTGCTCCTCTCAAGGTCCTAGGTTCGAGACTCATTTGTGACATTTTTTTGTAGACACCTTTCGTATCTCCATTCTTTTGATGTCTCTCTAAGGATATGCGTGGTTATCCCGAATATAATGGAGTGAAGCTCTAATTTTTTGGCTTCCAAAAAAAAAATCTTGAGGGGTATGTTGAGGATCCAACATTGATAAGGTGAGGATATCTCTTAACATTTATAATGGAGTGAAGCTCTGATTTTTTGACTTCTCCTCTTATCACCAAGTGGTTTTGAGATGGATGTCCACGATATTTAATAGATCTTGTTTACATTTTTGGCTGATTTAAGTATATGATGGTTGTGTCTTTGTATTATAAGATACTTGTTCTGTTTTGAGTGATGATAGTTTGTTGTTATTGTGTTCAGTTTTGCGTGAAAAATGGGGCTGTCTTTCACCAAGCTTTTTAGCCGGCTCTTTGCCAAGAAGGAGATGCGGATTCTCATGGTGGGTCTCGACGCAGCTGGTAAGACGACGATTCTTTACAAGCTCAAGCTGGGAGAGATTGTCACCACCATTCCTACCATTGGTAAGCTCTGTTGTATTTATGTTTTATTTTATTGAGTAATGAATGGAAGAACTTATGTTTTCTGTTTAGAACAATTTGATGCTTTGTGTCTTGATCATATGCATTGGACCTGTTTATTTAACTTGTTAGCTCGGTTTTTGTTTGTGTCGGCATCATCTTCGCATAAAATCAAAATCATTATTATGAATTGTTGTTATATTCTTGAGGAGATGAATTCATGGAGGAAGATTGGATAATTAATCAAATCTAATAAAAACGTAGACCCTGTTGGGGCTCACTGATGAGTAAAATATGCCTCAAATTGTTATCAATAGAGAAGAGGGAGTATTTCTTTTGTTTTCTTGGGTTGATATACAATCATAACTTTCTGATATAGTTAGCCACAAGATTCCTTACATGTGATTTTTTCAAAAAGCGAGCTGATGAAAAATAGTGATCTGTTTGTAGATTAAATACTTTTACTTGACTACATTTTGTTATTTTGATTTCTGTCGAAGAAACTTTCTGCGATTATGTTTAGTTTTAACTATGCATAATCTTAGTTAGTGAAAAAGGAGAATGTGATAGCAGAGTATAACTGACTTGCATATGACTTTCCAGGTTTTAATGTCGAGACCGTGGAGTACAAGAACATCAGCTTCACTGTCTGGGATGTCGGGGGTCAAGACAAGGTACATCGATTACTACAGTTATGCAATGTTGGCTTTAATTTCTCTTTTTCATCATTCTAGGTGCTAGACTTTTGACAGTGTGCTTGGAAGTTGGAATTAAATGGTGAATATTAGTATAAAGTTCCTTGAGTAGTTGAGTATGGTACACACAAAATTTGATGGCTGCTTCTCGGTTTCTTACATAAAAAATGATGAATTCTTGTTTTTACTCGGTCCATGCTCCATGTTCATTGATGAACTGATGAAGTGCCAATAAGTTAAGATCTGGTTTCATGCAAGGGCTTAGTCATAAGTGTAGATTTTACCATCCAATCCTTTATCAAATTTTCAACTTTCTTTGGCTTGTTGGAGTTTGAGTTTTCTATTTTACATGTTTATGTAATTCAACTTGTGCTTCCATGGACTCATAGTTGCTAGCCAATGATATCTAGTTCATGGGTAATATTAGCTGTTCTAATTTTGTTCTCTCCACTGATTTGATGTCTGTTTTGCTCCAAGATCCGACCATTGTGGAGGCATTATTTCCAAAACACCCAAGGACTGATTTTCGTGGTGGATAGCAACGATAGAGACCGTGTTGTTGAAGCTAGGGATGAGCTGCACAGAATGTTGAATGAGGTACTCATAATAAAGACTGATTACAAGACTTTATAGCTTTGTGCTTTGTTTCATTCTAGTTTGTTGTCTACATATAATTACATACATTGCACTTACAGGATGAGCTGAGGGATGCAGTGCTTTTGGTATTTGCCAACAAGCAAGATCTTCCCAATGCCATGAATGCTGCTGAGATCACCGACAAGCTTGGTCTTCACTCCCTCCGACAACGCCACTGGTACATTTGACGACGATCGTCGAACTCTCAACTCTTGAAATTTCTTGTGCTGGCGTATAACTTTAAGGTCGTAATACAATGTCTCGAAATTCCGTTTCAGGTACATTCAGAGCACATGTGCCACATCCGGTGAAGGGCTTTATGAAGGACTTGACTGGCTCTCAAACAACATTGCCAACAAGGTAAGTAATAATAATGTGTTCTGTCCATTTTCTTCAGTCTAATTTTACTTTGTTTTAGTATAGCTGAATCTGAACTGTTGAGTTCTTAAGGGTGTTTGTTTTACGTAATTAACGAGCTATTACAAATGAGCTTTTACAATTCTTCTTCAAATAATCACATCCAAACGAGCTATTGTAATCACTAAAAAATAAACACTTGTTTCTAATCACTCAAAATAATCACTTACTTTTAATCACTCATTTCTAATCTTCAAAATAATTATTCATTTTTAACCGTTCATTTTTAACTCCTCCAAATAATCACTCATTTATAATCACATCCAAACGAGCTATTAATTGTAACCACTTTACAAATAACCACATCTAAACTAGCTCCGGGCTCATCTTCGTCTCGATAATAAGAGTTTATTTTTGTCCTCTTCTGCAGGCGTAGATGGCTTTGTTTGAGCTTGGTTTGCTTCTGGAAATTCAAATTCATGTGATTTGTGTCCCTTGTTTTCAGGCATTTTTGTTGATTACTTGATATGATGATCTATACGATGTTCCTAAGTACATTTGATTTCTAGGTTGCCTTTGGATTCTGAATAATTACAGAAATTTTGATGTTTTTTTTCCCCTCGTGTTATCGAATTAACAGCACATTGCTTTTATGTAATGAATCAATGATGTTCTTACATAGATTGTATTTGTACGACAACCATGTTTGTTATTTTTGGAAAGAAAATCTCTGACCGAGTTCCTTTTCATTAAGTGCATCGAGTTAGGAATCAACATCTCGATTATTCCTGACTCGATGTCGAAGGTTTTCGGTTATTAGACTGGATTGGATTGAATTCTCCGCAGGAAGTTCTGATCAAGCCAAGGGTTATTTGTCAAAAATAAAACAATTTAGAAGTTGAGGTTTGAGGGTAATAGTGATGGACTGTGAAAAGAAATAGTCTACAGTTTTTTTTTTTTTTTTTTGTTGAGATTATATCTATGGTTGTATTCTAGTATATAAATATATAATAAGTGGAGTATTAATCTTAAATTAAAAATAAAATCCTTGAAAATGAAATTCAAATAGATTTATTTTAAAATCCAGTAATATATTGTGAGTTATTAATCTAAAAAAAAAAGTAAAATGAAATCCGAAATATCTAATTTCTGAATAAGAAAAAAATATGGTTCTATTTTTAAAATCCAGTAATATATTGTGATTTCACTACTAGAAAACTGGGAAACGAAGGCGGGCATAACCCGCCTTCAAAAGTTTTTGAAGGCGGGCACGCGTCCGCCT
>JBBMEF010000001.1:9866372-9880694 GCA_037832685.1 Sicyos baderoa | reverse complement strand
GAAGTTAGGAACTAACAGTAGATTTAAACCAAAAAATATCGACATACATCATCATCTTCGTGTATTTCCAATGATTGGCCACTATCTTCATGGTCCCATACCCATCTGCGTTTTCCACTGCAATCCTCACAAACAAATAATCATGGACAATATTTAAGATAAATTAACGCTACAGAGATTATCATTTGACAGAATTACGCATTACCATTTGTATTTTATACAGTAGTTGTTAACTGCACAGGGGGCATTACCTATTTCTCGGGTCGGGCTTGAATTCAGATGGAGAAAGCAGTAGATGGATGGGAACATAAATGTCCTCAAAAAATCCAAGAGATACTGCAAAATTAGTATATAACCATCATCAGGATGCTAAAATTATAAACAATGTTCTTAAGGCAAGAATGAGAAGTTAGAGCCAGAGGTTATTCCTAAAGCTTTCAACATACATCCAAGAAATTGTTTCTTATCCATGAAAATGGTAAATATATATCCTTCCAAGTGGGCTGCCTCTATCCTATAGAAATTACTATCCAAAATTCTACCTATCCTAAACTCCCTTCCTCTATTGATTTATAACCATCAAATACATCCCTGCTAATATTCTCACTATTTTATTATTTAACGCTCTTAATATTACCAATAATTGAGAATATAGATTCAGATAGCTGAATAGTCAACATACAAGATACAAAAACTCATTAGGAAATTGAGGTTAGAGCTTAAACACTGATGAACCAAGAGCCTTGAATGATTTACACAAAAGAACTAATCTTAAAAATACAATAGTGTTATAAGACTAAAAGAGTGACAATCAAATCAAAGGGAAAAAATAATTTGTAACACACATTCTCAGAAAAAAAATAATCAAAAGAAACCATTAACGTACGTTGCAAACCATTTGCATCTGATTTTTTAACTTTTCCAATAATTATCTCCCCAACGTATGGACGAAACACAATTAATGTGAACACAACCTGCAAAAATATCCAAATCTGTTACTCAGAATCTGATAGTTCCAATGGATAAGTCCCTGATGTAGTTTGACAAAAATGTTTGATTTCGATAAACAGTTCATAAGATATATTGCTAAAGAAGAGACTACAGTTATTTGATTATGATTTTATAAGTTGAAGCAAAAAAAAGTATTCCTTCTGTACTAAATACTGCAAGTAACAAACAAACTTCGATGTAATGTTTCAATCTCAAAGAAGTAATGATTGAAGAACACCTTGTATGTTGGGGCGCCATCACTGGGAAAGATAAAGCCCCCATCAATCGACCTTATATCGTAAACAGAAATACAGAGCCCCAATTTTGCAACCACCTACATGACAAAGTTCATCTCAGTGCAAATGTTGGTCCCACGAAAAGTAGTAAATTGAATAGGGTTAATCAACATGTTCACATACAAATTTTACACCAACCTTATCCAGGAGTAGTTTCTCCAGCTCACCCTTAATAGCATCAAGGATAGGTAGGTTAAGCAAGCATGGAGGCAAGCGTAGCGTGTGCTCGAGTTTGGTAAGGTAAAACATTGGACGTTCTCTAGGCCTATTAGTTAAAACCAAAACACACTCCTTGAGGCTCTGGATTAAAGAAACAAATGCAAAATATCAAAGAGGGCCAATGTAAATCACTGCAAATTGGAATCAAGGCATAAATGTAACATAATGTGTAGAACATAAACAAAATTATCACCAAGAATTATTAGGAATAAATATTGTTGAGATATTCTCTAATTTAATATAATGTTTATTAGATATTATTTAGGATTCGTTAGGAAATCATTTGAGATTTGATGTACTATATATATTTGTAAAAAGTTAATGGAAAAACCTACCTTAATCTTCTTGAATTTATCATGATATCATAGTCATGTTAACCATCATGGACAATTGGTCAAAGTCGGTCTTCGGGTGCATAAGGTGATGGGTTCAAACCTCATGGTGGCCACCTACCTAGGAATTAATTTCCTACGGGTTTCCTTACTGGTTTCCTTGGCATCTAAATGTTATAGGGTCAGGCTTAAGCAATGTGCGCGCAAGCTCGCCCGAACAGTCGCGGATATCAAAAAAAAAATCATAGTCATGTTTTCTCTAAAAATATCAAGAACCAAATTGAAACGGCTACAAATTGGGCTCACCTAAACTAAGTGTCAAATGTATCAAGCAGTGTAAGGCAATAAAACAGGAGAGAAAACAAGCGATTACTAAAAACTTAAATAGAAGTGTAACATAAATAAATCATATGAGAACGAAGTAATTAACAACAAAAAAGCAAAAACAGAGAGTTTATACCTAAGAACCAAAACAACACAGAGAAAAAAATAAATACAGAAAACAGAAGGGGATATGGAAGAGGAATGCAAAACGAGATCAATTTCAACAGTTCCTAAACCTGAATCTTGCTTACGTGAGATTTATTGTAAGCAAAGCCAAGTCGAGTTAGTTCCGAGGGAAGGAGGAGGAGACGGCGGTGGCGGCACTCAACGGCGGCGGCGTTCCGGCGGGAAGAGTGAGAAGGAGGAGGTGAAGCACGTGACAACTGAGAGGAAGACGATTGACCGAGTAGGGTTTTTCTCTTTTTTTATATTTATTTTTATATTTTATATGTTGGGCCGAATTTTAGGGCTGTGCTTTTTTGTTTGGAAAGATTATAAAACCACATAGCTCATGCCATATGCTATATTTGGATTCGAAATCAGGATCTCGTACTTTAATAACATATTAGATTATATTAAATTTTCGATCAACCAAAAATTAAAATTAATGTATTGTGATAAAATTAATTATATCAATCAATATTATATTTAAAGATTAAATTTTGATATCATAAAATATTTATTTTTAAGAATTAAAGATTGGAAATTAAAATTTAAAAATGTTTTTTTAATTTCGTTTAAAACAAAAGAGAATGGAAAATTCAAATACATTATTTGGCTGAATTATTTTTCTAAAAAAAAAAAAACTATCATCGAAGAATTAAACATTTAAGGTGCATTTGATAACTATTTGGTTTTTGATTTTTGGTTTTTGAAATTTAAGTGTATAATACTAATCTTAACTATATGTTTTTTCTTACTTCAATGTCTACTTCTCATCCATATTTGTAGAAACCAAACCAATTTTTTTTTTAAAAAAAAAGTAATAATAAATAACTCTTAAAAGTTTATTTTATTTTTAAAAGTGAGTTCGTATTCACTATTTTCTTTGAGAAATATGAATATATTACCGAAAATGTGGAACATAATATATGAAATTTGAGTCAAATTAAGCCTAAAAAAAAAATTGTTGCAGATTCAATTTTGTTTCAAATCATCTTGAAATATTTGATCAATTTAAATGGTTATTTATTATAATTATTTTTTTATTCCAAAATTATTTGAAAAAAAAAAAATCAAACTTCTAAACTGATAGCCGTATATAATGTCACTAAACCTATACTTCTTTTAACACAATACTCTATTAGAACTTAGTAGCTAGAGAAGTAAATTTTAGTTTAGAGTTAGAAAAAATAAAAAATAAAAAGATACAAAAATTGTTGTTGAGAGAAAATCAAATCCCATAAGAAAGTTAAGGTATAATATATATATATATATGCTAAAGTGGGGTCATAAGCTTAGTAATTTGACATACATATCTATAAATGTTAGAAGAGAAAGAAAGAATACAATCATAGATTAATGCGTTCAAAACATAATACAACAAAATAATATCCATATTTGGGAGAAAAAAAAGCATAAATTTAGAAGAGAAAGAAAGAAGAATTATTATAATTATAATAATAATAATAATTAATAAGGGGTAATAAGCCAAGAATTAGCCTCAACATAGTGAGTTCCAATGAAAGGTTGAGCCTCTTGATCTGTTAGGTTGTGAGCCCATTGCACTCTTCCTGTCAAATCTGCACCTGCTCCACTGCACTTGTACTCTCCATAATACACTGTCCTGAAATTCCAAAAATACCCAAAAACCATTTACTCATCTCTCTTAATTCAAATTAATATTCTCATCCAACTACCACATAATTACAAATATATACATGCATTACCCTGTGAAATTTAGATGTATTATATGAACCTTTCATACCCATACATCAATGAAGGATTTATTTCCAACAAAAAAAAAAAAAAAACTAAGAACAAGATTTTAACGACATCTTATAAAACCTAGTAACTAAGTGGTTAAAGATTTGAATCTGTGGCTAGCCCTCAAATGACGTTGTTGAATAAAAAATATAAATTTTCATAATTTTTTTTTATAGAGTTCAAATTGATCCTTCTAAAACACAATTGGATAGGAACCCAAATTCAAGCTAAGATGTGAACCAAATTGAAACTTTTAAGAATATAGATATTCCCAAAAAAAAAAAAAAGAGAAATAAAGGAAATGTGTTATGTATACCAATTTTAGGGCATTCTATTAGAATTATAGCACATTTTTATCAAAAATTTGTTTATATCAAAATTCTGAGTGATTTTGAGTTCAATTAATAACTAGTGATTGAATTCAATCAGTTTGTTAAGTGATTGAGCTCAACTGATTGAGTTTAATCACTCATAATTTTGATATATGTGCAATTATTTTCAATTTTATGCGACATATGTAATTTTTTAGCCAATTTTTGTTATACACGAAAAATCCCAAAAAGAAATCATTTCGAACACAAGCACTTTTATCTTTACAAAGCCAACCCTAGCCATTTCTTTAAAAAAAAAAAAGGAAATGAAAGTAGAAAAACTTTCAAATATTTCTCACGTTTCACCTTTATGGAATATAATAATTACAAATTACCCCTGGCTCTATTCCTAAGTAGTATCTTGATCTAGAACATAACTCGTCTTAATTGATATATATATCATAAGTTTAGATCTTAATCTTTCACACATTCAAATCCATATGTAGTTTACAAAAACCCTATTAGCCATACACTTTAAATTTTGTTATTAAATTTTACCCTTATTGACTAATTTTTCTAATTTTCTTTTTTCATAAAAAGATATAATCCGTAAACACACAAATCATGAGTGTGAAAAAGTATAACTCTACTGATATC
Source organism: Sicyos baderoa (assembly GCA_037832685.1). Classification (NCBI taxonomy): domain Eukaryota; kingdom Viridiplantae; phylum Streptophyta; class Magnoliopsida; order Cucurbitales; family Cucurbitaceae; genus Sicyos; species Sicyos baderoa. The sequence goes on along the minus strand of JBBMEF010000001.1, from coordinate 9,875,639 downwards.
ATGTATAATTTAATAAACATGAAATTATAGATTTGAATCCTCCAATCTTCAAATATCGTGTTGAAATCAAAAAATTATATAGAGCTTACGATTGGCGTTTACGGGAGCCCCAATCGTTCCAACCCTGAGGAAGAACAATCTTGTCCATATAAGTGTAGGAAAAAACAACTCTAGAATAGTCTCCCCAAGCTCTTCCCAAGTAGATTTGTCCACTTCCTGTCACAACACTGTCTTTAAAAGAAAATCCACTGGCCATTGATGATTTTGATCTCTTTTGAGCAGTCACAGAAGCCACTTTCTTGGCTATGGAGTTCAAATAACATTTCTGCAGCCAATGGGAAAAGCTTAAAAGTCAACACTTTTTTTATGGGGTTTTGTGAGTTATTTGTTAGAATGCAAATTTCACCTCATAGAAGGACCTTCCATAGCCAAATATGAAGTCCACTGAGCCTTGGATGTAGCAATTGTTGAAATAATGAAGTCCCTTGTGGTCATATAGTGTGTCTTGATCCCCATAGAAGCTGCAGTTGTGAAATGCTGCCTTTGTTCCTGATATTCTCATCGCCACGCCTTGCCCTCGCACCGATCCGATCACGTGCGCTGCCGTATTCTGCAAAGTTACGAAGTTACTTTCACGGTTATCTATATATTTTTTAATTCATGATCATCAATGTTTAGGAGTATTTACGCACGCCTCAACTATTTTTACTGAACAGATCACATGACTCTGCAACATCAGAATTTAGGAGGGTACATGAATAAATAGCTACCACATCTGAATGAGAGATCCTAAGAATATGCAAGTCTTGTTTAAGGAATATTTGAAAGAATGGTAGTTCCACACTTGATTATGAGAAAATTCTAAAATTGAATGTACTTCACTTGGAGCAATATTTTATGTTTGGTGACAGGGTACAAATTTTATTACATAAAATGTAAATGAGAATAAAATATGTTGAAAGGATTCATGTTGGAAACGTACGAAGCCATTAAGTGTCAAATCGAGATTTCAAATCCGGATTCGAATTTGATTTTTTTGAATTCAATAGAAATTGATTTTTTTTGTAAGTCCCAATTGATTTTGATTGGAATCATGGAAGTTTGTGTTATTTGTTGCTTTCTCTTTGAGAAATCCGTGAGTGATACACTTAATTAATGATAGTGAATTTAATATCAAAAGGTTTTTGGAATGTTTCTTGCAGCAATAAGGAACCATTGTACCTCAAACTTTATGTTGATAGCTACAAAGTAATTGGCATCTACAGCCACCGTTGCACTCTTCAAAGTCCCCAATGGCATACCGTCTCCTCCGGTCCCCGACGCCGTGTCGTTCCCGGTGATCGTTGGCGGGTCATTGGCGTTTCCAAGAAACGTCACGAACGGTAGAGTCTTAGGAATGCTGATTTTTTCACTGGGATTCAATCCAACATTATTAATTAGTACACACATTTAGTTAGTACATTATATATATCTCTGCATTGAAAAGTTTCCTATCTACAAGCATGTTCGAGAGTGATTTTGAAATGACTAAAATCACTTTTGTCACAACTTAAAATAACACAACGAGATTATGTACCTGTAAACTCCTGAATTGATGACTAGAATTACTCTTTTGCTATTAGGTTTAGGAATGCTATTGAGAGCATCTCCAATGGTCATGAACTCGCCCGCCCCGTCTTGGCTAACGATTATTCTCACTTCGTTGATCTCGGCCTTTCTCAACTTGTCATCAAGACCTCCGCCACCACCGTTGTCACCCCCTCCCTTAGATCCGCCACGGAGTTTGGCAGCCGACCGTGCTTCCAAACCGGTTTTCTTCTTGTAATCTTGAAGGTTCCATGACAACCAGTTCTTGTAGTCCATTTCCTCCCCAGCATTCAATGAGCAAGATTGTAGGAACAAATTACACACAAAAATGAGGACAAGTAGAGCAACTTTGAAGTCATTATTCTTTGCAGCCATGAGAATAATGCACCTATTTCTTGGCTACACATTCAAAAAAACAAGAAGATCATTATCAAGTTATATATGTGTGCAAAGAGAGAGAGATTTGGAATTTTAGGGCCCAATTGTGAGACCAATCACATGGGCTCTTGAAGAATAATATATATTCCACTAAGGACTAGGTGACCCAATTGGCAAGGACTATTTTGAATATAATGGTGTCCTTTTCCTTATCCTTATTGATATGCATGCTATATTGGAGAATATTGCATGGCTGTATTCCATATTGAAACCCCTCAAAGTGCTTATTTTGATTGATATGCAATATGTATAGGGTCACCACTCCTACATATGTGGGGCAATGCTATCAAAACCCTATGTGCTCTAAATATATTTCCACATCAAACTCATGTTAGTGCTCGGAGAAAGGGCTGACTTTGTGCGAGTGTCTTGCACACGTAGAAATAGAAATGGTGTAGCTCTAACATTTAAATGTCAAAAAAATTCGTATAAATTGTTAAATTAATAGGTGATCACTATATATTGAATCTATAATTTTTTTTGTTTGTTTTTTTTTTTAATGTTCTTTTGACCATTAGACTATATTTTTTAGGGGAATTTGCATGTATATTACAATAAGGAGGCAAAAAAATTGAATAAATATCAACTTTTTGAAAATATTTGAAAATATAGCAAAATCAGATTGATAGACTCCATCAATAATGTTTGATAGACTTCATAAATAGTGTCTGATAGACTTCATCAATAGACTCTATCAATAGTGTCTGATAGACTCCATAAATAGTGTCTGATACAGTCTATCAAAAAAAAATTGGTATATTTACAATATTTTTAAAAAATTGCTATAATTCTTATGTAGAGTAGGAAATTTGCTATACAGTGCAAATTTCCTATTCTTTATCATTATCATTAATACAATTTTTTATAATACACTATATTTGGGGTAGAAGAATTCATACTCACGATGTTCTTAATCGTAAACATTACTTCATGCCAATTAAGATATGTTTTTGTTGGTAATTATTTGTATAAGTTGTATGATATTAGTAACTTTACGATTTGAGAAGAAAAAAAAAGATATTAGTAACTTTACGTCTAAAGCTTACTCATTTATTTTAATACTTGAAAGAATAGATAGAACCATCCGTCTATTCTCTCGTAAAGATTCCAATTCCATGATAATATTATTGACAGTCCATATATATTTTATGTTCAATATTGAAAGATTTTTTTTTTTTAGATTACAATAATTGGGTGGGGATTCAAACCCAAAACCTCGAGAGTTCAAAATATTTTATGATCAATATTAAAAGTTTTCATTTTTATATGGTTATATAAGGATAAGAAAGATATGATTCTTATACCCCCACTAATTAATATTAAGAGAATGGAGTTAACAAAATATTGGTATTCTTAATCTATCAAAAAAAAAATGTTGGTATTCTTAAGAAAAAAAACTATATACGACATGAGTTCGAGTACCATAAGCGTTTCCGTATAGGAACGTCCACGAATCAGATCAATTACTAATAAAATATTAACAAATTAGTCTTCATTGGATACTATTAGATTAATTAAACATGATTATGCTTATGATTAGTTGGCAAGTTTGTAATTAATTGTTTAGAGTTAGTTTTATGTATACAAATTTTATTTATATATATAGCTCAAGAGTTATAAATGAAAGTTTTAAGTTTTTTTTTCAAATGCATGCAAAAATTGGCCAACATTTTCGTGCACATATATAACGAACGTTGGTATTGAATATTTGACTAATTTAATTGGTCGTAATTTAATTTAACTCTACCATTTAAATTATGAATTGAATTATGAAAGTTTCATTAAAAGAAATATTTAAAAGCTGCTTTAGTTGTGAAGGTGGCAAAATTTTAGCTTTGTTGTTAATTTAAAATTAAAAAAAAAAAAAAAAAAATTTAATGGCTAATATTTTGCCACACCTTCCCAACATAATATTCCTCTTTCATTAATATATACTCAATTAAGTGGTCATGACTCATGAGTATAATTTTCATCCAACTTTCTTAAAAAAAAAAAAAAAAAAAAATCATCCAACTAACTATTAATATTTTGACGTGTGTCGGTGTGTGACGTGAAAAACCATTCGTATATACAAAGAAAAATATAAAATATTTTATTTTATTATTGGGACAGAGTGGAAATGGTGGTCACGATGAGGTAAGGATGAGCATATCCCTTAGAACGAAGCCATTTATTTTTATCAGAATTTCATTTAAAAATTAATTTCCGTTTATTACTTTTTTTTAAGGAAATCTGTAATTATATTTAGGGTAAGTTGTATTTTTATCAGAATTTCATTTAAAGAGTAACATTTAATATCTTTGATCTGTCAAAAAAAAAAAAAATTAATATCCTTGATAATAAATATTATAATTTAATTTAATTAAAATATAGTATTGTAATAGTTCATAATTATCGGCATTATTCATGTATAATTTTTTTTTGTTCAATTAATCATAATTTCTAAATATTTATTCTTTAATAATTATAAATGACAATTTTTATAAGGGTTAAATTTTATTTTAAAATTATATAATTAAATTCTAATTTATTTTTAAGATTAAATTCTAATTTTTGAACTGTGAAAATTAAACTCTAATTTTCTTTAGAATATAGAGACCAATTTTATTTTTATTCCAATATTATTCGGGAGGAATGAAGCGTTAATTTTATTTTGAGAGCAATTTGGGTGTACCCCAAGTAGCACCTCACCGTAATACCACTCATGTGGCACATTTGGTGTCACACATCTCATCTCTCTTTTTTTACTTTATATTTATTATAAAAAAAATTAAAAAAAATATATATGACTTTAAATGAAAAGTATCACGGTGGGGTGCACCAAATTGCTCTCTTTTATTTTCAACCCCACATCCACCTTCAAAAGAAAATCATGCCACTAAATTATTTTGCATGGAAAATATATTAGAAAATGGAGTTGTTTAAAGTATGTGTGATGGGGAAATTAATTTACCAAGAAAATTATTACGGCTTCCATTATATAAATTATAATCTAGAAAGTAAGACATTAGGAAAAGACAATATTTCAAAACGGGTGGATGGGGATTTCTTTTTCATTAGGAAAAGACAATATTTCAAAACGGGTGGATGGGGATTTCTTTTTCTTTTTTCTTTTAACTAATTGAATTTTAGTTTAGATGAATGTTACAATTTTCACTCTAATATAAAGTTTTTTTTTTGGACAAAACTTTGATATAAAGTTAGTATATATGGACATGTATCATACTCATTTATTCCTTGAAGCCATCTTTTTATTATCATTCTAATTAACTTCAAATTTTAAAATAGTTTCCTCGAATGATTGATTTCATTATTAGCATAATTTCATTGATGAGTTCCTAGTCTAGCATTTCATTAACATCAAATTAAGATTTTATATATATAGTCGTTTCGATGGCCCGACCGATCTCCATGTCTAAACCACCACGAGTAGTTAAGAATGTATTATATTTCCTTCATTGACATCATGACCATGTCACAATGATGCTATTCATAAATTGAGTTCACCTAGAAAAAGACATGTTTTCTTTTAGGGAGAAAAATAAGACATCGTTGAACTTTATGAAGATGCTCTTATAAATGATTTGTATGAAAAATGTATCAAAAGTGAAAATTTTCTAAAATATGTGTATAATGGGCAAATTAATCAACAAAGATGATTATAATGGTTTCCGTTATATAATATTTTAGGAAGTAAGGCATTGAAAAAGGTTAATATTTTCAAAGGGTTGGAGGGAAAATTTTCCATTAGGTTATTGATGATATATTTATATTTACTGAGCTTAAAATGGGTTGACTAAATCCAAGAATCTAAAAAAAAAAAAGGCATAAATTATAAAGGCTCCCTTTTATAAGTATTTTGTTTTTTGTTTTTTGTTTCTGAAATTTAAGCTTATTCTCACTCAAATTTCCTACGATGTGTTCCACCATTCCTATCATATATCTATCTTTTTTAAAGAAAGTAGGAAAACACTAACTAACTTAAAAAAAAAAAAAAAAAAAATAGCTTTTAAAAGTTTGTTTTTGTTTAAGTTGGTTAGTATTCTCCTACTTTCTTTTAAGAAAAGATTGATATATGATAGAAATTGTGGAACACATCGTACGAATTTTGAGTGAGAATAAGCTTAAATTTCAAAAAACAAAAACAAAAAACCAAATGATTATCAAACGGGGCCTAATTAATTTTGGTTGCAGAACTAAAACAAAGACTTTGATTTGGGGTTTCAAAGATTGCCGCATTTGGTGGCAATCCAAGGGAAAGTTGACCCTCTTCTCTCTATTTTCAATATTCCTTTCAAATCTCTTACTAAATTAAAATTGGATTATATATTATACGACACTTGTGGTTTTACTTAATTAACCTAAAAATTTGGTTAAAGTGATAGTGATTGTATATTGAAATTAGAGCAATAACTCAATTGATTGAGACAATCAGAAGGAACGTTTTTTTCATTCAATTATACTCATATTTAACTAATCAAACGCTCAATTTTAATAAATACAAACAAATTAGACTTGTAGCATTTAATTAGTTGATGGATTGAACACAAAGACTCGATGAAGAATATTAAGATCTCACAAATGTCCCACATTGGAAAGTGAGAGAGTCCAACATCAATATAAAAAAGATATAGGTTACTCCCCTCGTTGCTAATTGGTTTTGAGATGAAATCTCATATTCTTACAAACAACCTATAATCACTATATAAAGATCGATATCCTCGCCAACAACGGTAAAGTTTTGAGATCAAAACTAACATACTAATTCAACAAAGAAAGAACTAAACAATACAAAAAGAGGTTATTTAATGGAAAACATGAATTTTTATTTGTCAAACCACATGCTACAATCCAACCGTAGGATTAAAACAAGAAAGTAACTATAGAACATACTCGTCAAAAATAGCATAGTTTTACTGGCATCTTGGTATGACTTAGTAACCATGAGGTTATAAGGATAGAATCTGAGAGACCACGTTCTGCCGCGTCGAACGCGGGCATTGAGGCACTCTTGTCTTATTGTCGAGGCGCTCTTTATTGATATCAAACATAGACTCTGTAAATTTGAAAGTCTTCGTGTGTTTTTCTCCTTGTTGATACCAATTTGGTTCCATTTTCACCATAGTTTGTCTATTAGCTCGATTTTCTTCATTCACTTAGGGCGTGTTTGGTGGAGGGATTAAGATTAAGTTAATAGGTATTAAGTTAGTCTGAGTATTAAGTTAGTCTAGGGATTAAGTTAATCTGTGTTTGGTGCAAGGATTAAGTTAAGCTGGATTAAGTAAAGCGGACGGTTGTTTGGTGGAAAGATTAAGTAAAGTTGAGTTTCTATTTTTCATTTTTTTTTTAAATGTACTTTTCATTTAGTAAATATGTTTGATCAATATATATTTTATTACTTATTTTAATTTTAACTCAATATCTATATTTAGGTTTAAAAAAATATAAGTTTTATATTCATTTAACAAATTTAGGAAGATATTTAAATTATATCAAAATTGTTTTTATTTAATTACTTAATTTTTTAATTAAAGTTACATGTATATATATTGGACACATGACAATGAATACCTAATATGTCTTGCTTTTTTTTAATATCTCTTACCTCTTTTAGTTTCATATTTAGCATATAATAATCTAGAATTAAAGAACAATAAATCTTAAAAAACAAATATATTGAATTATAATTTAATTTGATGTCGCCCAACTTGGTTTCCACGAGAACTAAATTGGTTTGAATAAATTAATAGGATTAAAATAATCTTAAAATAAAATAAAACTTTAAAACTTATAATTTAAAATTTGTATGTATATTTTTATAAAAAATGTGTAATTATTATATTAATTTTTTTTCAAAATTTATATAATATAAAGTTTGTGCATATTTTAAAAATATATAGTGATAATCTTTAAAATAAAAAAAAACTTTATAAGTTATATTTTATAAATATGTTATTTTAAAATCGTGTGTAATTATTATATTAGTTGTTCATTTGATCAAATTAATAAAATTTGTCAAATAGAACTTTGGTTGCTTAAGGTGATGGGTTCAATCATATATATAATAATACTAATTGTTTTTTTCTTTGATTTTTAGAAAAAATATATTTATATTTAAAATTAAATTTATAAACCATACAAATATATATTAAATTAATTATAAAACCTAAAAAATAATTTGAATAAATTTTTAAATCTAATTTTTAAAGTTGAATAGATTGTTTAAAAATTTAATTAAAGATGATTTCGAAAAACGAGACAGAGAGAGAGAATATATGAGGATTATTGTTGGATTTCGTGAAGGATTAACTTAATCTGAGCGATTAAGTTAATCCGTCCACCAAACACGATTTAGAGGAATTAAGTTAATATGGATTAACTTAATACTTATACCAAACAAACATCTACAATAATCTATAATAGTAGTGAAAGTTCATTTTAAAGCTACAAACTAACGCCAATATAAGGATAAAATAAATGTCTTATCTATTATGCACTGTTTTCTAATTTGAAGGAACATGACTCAATAGTAAGACACTTACTATTATCTGAAACAAATAGTTTAGGGCCTGTTTGGTAATACTCTCGTTTCCTGTTTCTCGTTTCCTGTTTCTGGTTTTTTGTTTTTTGTTTCTTTTGTTTTAAGAATTAGAAACAAAAAAGTGTTTGGTAACCATTTCTGTTTCATGTTTCTTAAAAAAAAGAGAAACAAGAACAGAAACTTGTTTGGTAATTGTTTCTTGTTTCTCGTTTTTTTCCCTCCTTTTCTTAAGTATCAGTTGACTATGAAAAATATCTTGCATTAAAATGTATATAACTAGAAAATAATTCATTTCGAGATAAAAGTATTCATACAAGTGTCTAAAACAAATTGTAATGAAAAATAGTATCTAATTATAAAAATCGGTAACCGTTTATTATTTCTTGTTTCTAATTTTTTTTTTTTTTTAATCTTTAAAAATGTAACATATTTTAAAAATTATATATATAAATGATTATCAAAATTTTGCATTTTATAGCATAAATAAATTTTTAGAAGAAAAAAAAAATAAATGAATCTCAATGTAAAATTAACGACATATTTGTAATATCGATTTTTTAAAATTAAATTATAAATTAATTAATTAAAATAAGATATAAATACATATACTAACTATTCTAAAATAGTTTTTTTTAGCACATTCTAAAAAAGTTGATTCTATACATCTATACTAAAATTATGAAATAAAATAAAACAGTTAT
>JBBMEF010000001.1:9839767-9860796 GCA_037832685.1 Sicyos baderoa | reverse complement strand
TTAATATTTAATTTCGAATTTTAAATAAAAAATTAGTTTTGCAAAAAAAAACTTGAGTGCCTAAATCTGCAATTACTCTTCGAAACATGTCTAGTTACTACAATTTCCAATGTAAGAATCCATTTCCAACTGAAACTTACGAGATGAGCTAATGTACCCAACAAACATTTCATGTATGTCTTTTTAAAATAACATAAAATGAATTAGAAACAAAAAAAAAAAAAAGAATAATAAAATTTAGAAGTTTAGAAGTATCATACAATTTTACCGGAAGGATCAGTCGCGTAATAGTTTCATTATTTGGTTGTAAACCAGTTCAATACTAGTGTCATAGATTCGAACCATGTAAGAGTCGGTATTCTAATCTCCTCCCCCAATTTATAATAATAAAAAAAAGATCATACAACTTTTAAGTTACATAACCCAAATAAACAAACAAACAAATAAATACAACACAGCTTTAGAAGTGAATCATTCACTTACACAAACAAACCAAAAACGATAGAAAGACACATCAAAGACCCAACACCAAACGACGCCGTTCGGCTCCGACTCGCCGTCGAAGGACTCGGACCTTCCGCTCTCTTTATCGATCGCGGCCGCCTTCTTCGGATTTTTTGTTCAAATGAGTATTCTCCATTGTAATTCTCTGCAACTCCATTATGGTCCACCGTCTGAAGGGTGCTCCGGTGAAGGATTCCGGCAAGTGGACTAGGAGCGCCGCCGTGAACGGCGGCGAAAGCGGCTAGAGATTGAGAGAGCAAGAGAAGAGCTATGAAAATGAAGGATTTGATTGGAGCCATTGGATTTTGAGTGGGTTGTTGAGAGTGAAGAGAAATATTGAAGATGGAAATTATAATTTGTAATTTGGATATTTATAGTCTTAGAGAAATAATTAATGTTTGGATTATTGTGTTTCATTTAGCCGATTTTGACCGTAGGCGCCGGCGCCGAGCTGGCTTTGAAATTTTTCGTTCTAATTAAATTTAATTAGTGGTGCCTTTTTTAATTAAAATATCCCATTTAATTAATTAGCATGTGTGAAATTGTTGTTTGGTTCATGAACAAACATAAACGCGTGTGATAAATTGTTGAACGTCAATGCTTAGTTGGTGTAAATAAGGGTGTATGAAAAAACCGACAACCCGAGTAATCCGGACTATCTAACCAAAGTCATAAGGGTTGAGTTGGGATATAACTTATTTGAGTTGAGTTATGATTTTATAGTTTTTGAATTTGTTAAGTTTGATTGATTCTTAGAGACTAATTTTTAGCTCGTTCAACCCAATCCAATATATATATATATAAAAGTAAGATAAATTAATAATATAGATTGCATACTTATGAGCCTTTTAAAACATTTAATATGATACCGTATATAAAATAAATTAATAAGATAACTTTTGAGATCAAATCTGTGACGCTGGTATTGAACTAGTTTACAACCAAACATGTGCAACTAACCAATTTAGCCGTAAATGTGTATATTTTGTTAAAAGAAAAAAAAAATCTCGCTAGTAGATGTGTATATAATTTTTATTTTAACCATTTCAAAGAATAAAAAGTCCAAATGAACCTTAGTTAAAAAAGAAAGAAAAAAAAGAAGGCATATTTAAATGTTGGAAAATTCGAACCAAGACATATTCAAACCTTCATGATAATTATCGATCAGTTTGACAATTTTTTCAATGACTAAAGTACTTTTTTTTTTTTTTTTTTGGTGCTATGTTTTAATACTTTTAAGTTAACCAAGTGTTTGGAAAATTTGAAGATAATCCCAATTATTCCCTAAGCACTTTTTTACTCGACAATTGGAATTTGGAGAGGTTAACAGGTTAACATTTATGCTTATAAAAAATTCAATATGATATTTAAATTAAAAATAAGAAATTTGTTGTCTATACCAACTTTAAGGCATTCTATTAAATTATAACACATTTTTATCAAAAATTCGTTTATACCAAAATTCTGAGTGATTAAGCTCAATCGAACTAAATCAATAACTAGTGATTGAATTCAATCAGTTTGTTAAGTGATTTAACTCAACTGATTGAATTCAATCTCTAATTATTGATGAGTTTGATTGAGTTCAATCACTCAGAATCTTAGTATTTATGTAATTGTTTTCAATTTTCTACTATAGATGCAATTTTTTAACCAATTTTTAATATACATAAAAAATCTCTTTAAAAAAGTATGGGTAGAATAACTTTATATGCTTAAAGAAAATAGCCATCCACGACAGCATATTGCAAAGAGCGGCCCCAATATCGCAATTAAACAAAAAAAAAGTTAAATTACTAATTCCGTCCTTGTAATTTAATCTTGGTTTATATGATTTTAATCTCAAAACTCGCCACTAAATGACTAAGTGACGTAACATTTTCATTATTTAGTTGAAATCAGTTTAACACTAATATCATAGTTCGATTTTGAAAATTGATATTTGTCTCAAATTCCTCCTATATAGGTTTAAATAAATTCAAATTCAAAATTTAAATTATATATGTCATCCCAACTCATAGGTGGAAAGATGAGAAGTTAGTTTGAGAAGTTACAATAATTTGTTTAAATGTGGATTTTAAACGAAGAGTTATTTTGAGTAGTTAAAAATAAATGATTAAAAATATGTGGTTAAAAATTATGAATTATTTTGAATAGTTAGAAATAAATGATTAAAAATAAAAGGTTGAAAACGAAGAATTATTTTTAATAGTAAAAATATTGAGTTGTTTTAAGTAGTTACAATAACTTGTTTTGATATGATTTTTTGGAAAGGGATAAGTAAATACTTATTTTAAATCATTCCTAAATTCAACCAACAAATACCCACCGACCAAGAAACAAAGGGAAACAAATCAATTTTTTTTCATGAATTTCATAAGATGTATTAATTTTTCCGATAAACTTTCTATTTCAATTAGAAAAGTGTAAGAATCTATACCGAAAAATATTAATGAATTACGAAATATATATATGGTAAGAAATTAATAAAGTTCGATTCAACTGACATGATGTATAATTTAATAATTGAGAAGTTACAAATTCATTGTAAACCAGTTCAACACCAACGTCACGAGTTCGAACCTTGAAAGAATCGGTATTTATAATCCTCTTCCCCCAATTTATATTAAAAAAAAAAAATTACAAATTCAAATGTTTCACCTTCAAATATTGAATTAAAAAAACTTGAACGAAGTTCATCCACGCCAAAGCTATACTGAACTTTGCAAATTTTGGAAGTTATTGAGTAGTCGATTTTGGGCTGTTTTTTCCATTAAAATTGGCGACTTCTTATCAAAAGAGTCGTAATTTGTTGACTTGATTGATTGGTTGTGTAATCTTATTCAACTTTACAATCACGAATATATAACAACATATATGTTAAGTGTCATAATGCATAACTCAGTAATCAGGAAATTACATATTTAAATCTAAATTCCCACTTCAAATGTTGTTGAATACAAAAGTTTTGACTGTGACTAGATTGAAAATTTGGAGTGGTTTTTTTTTCCTTAAAAAGTCCACAACTAAAAATAAGAATGTGTAATTTCTATTTTAAAAAAAACAGTAATCTAGACATGTTTTTACTGAATTTGGGAGATCAAACAACATAGGCTTTACCTTTTAACAATTATGTCCTATAAATCACAATTCCAAGTACAACTTTCCAAGAAACAAAAATTCAAACTAATGGATATTATTTGACAAGAAAATTTTAAGTCATGTCAATCTTAGGCCCATGCTAACCTTCGTATACTTCAACTATTTCTAAGGGACAATTCTGATCCTATTATATTTGGTTGTTCTAGGTGAGACCAACATACTTGAACCTATAATCTCCAAACACTTTTGTTGGTTGATATTAATTAAATTTATTCCAACCCATCAGTTTAATCTTTTGAGTTGATTGATGATTTAACACGATCTAACACGATATCAAAACAGAAGGTCCTAGATTCAAATCTCTCCCAAGTCGTTTCATTCTCAACTAGTATCAGTCATTCTCAAATTTCAAACCCCACAAATGCAGGAGAGTGTTGTTGGGTTAATATAATTAAATTCACCACAACCCATGAACTTAAGCGTTTTTGGATTGATCGATGATTTAACATGATTCAACAACTTTATTATTCACAAAGTGCTTATTTGACCACCAGACGCAGATGATTAGATCGTAAATAGTAACCGAACATAACCAAACCAGATCCGTCGTGATCAATAAAACTCGCACTTTACTACTAAAATAATCAAGAACTAATTTGAACAATATTCTTCATAATTTAAAAAGAAGAGTACCTGTTTAAGTGTGTGTGCTTGATGAATCATCACAAACTATATATATGGCATTCACATTGAAAATTGAAGCTTGCCTTTAGCAGAGCCTGCACAAAATCTATGCTAATGATCATAGTCATAGACATAAGAAGAAGGGAAATCCAAAGAGAATAAATATCATAACAAGAATGTGATGCAAATCCTCATATGAAAAAAGTTAAAAGAATCTAAAGCCCCACATGCCAGAAAAGTTGAGAATTATCACAGAATAACATTTCTTTAATGTGGAAGTTGATTTTACTGATCATTACATTTCTATTACTTTGTTCCTAATCAATATATTCTTAGAGAAATACCAAGACCCAACTAGTAGTCCAAACTCCAACTGGCTCTTTGACCAGAATATTGTATCTGATTAATGGAGCATCCTAATTTAACGAATACGGTCGATGCGAGTCGAGTTGTCAAGCACTCGGATACTAAAGTATTGAAAAGTATAGCCACAAGTATGTCGTACCTGAGTCGACTTTGCGGGTCGATACATGCAGACAGGTTTTTCCAGCAACTTTAGTTCACAAAGAGTCTGATAAGGAAATATTAGTTCACAATTAAGAAACAAAATTCAGTTGAGTTTTAGTCTCATATTAAAGAAAGGAGAGGCGTCCCCAAGAGGTAACGCAGTTGGTTGAAGACTTGTTCGAGAATCACATGTGACATTAATTTGTAGACATCTCCTATGTCTCTCGGTGCCTGGCCTAGGGACGGGGGTGGTTACAAAAAAAAAAAGGAGAGGCAGAGAGATTGAATGCAATAAAATAGAAGTCAGCTTCATTAACAATAACAGACATACTACATACTACACATCTAAACAATTGCTACATAATTCATTACAAATAAGATAAGCTATTTATTTATAAACTTGAGCCAACTTATTATTGTTTTCCTTCTTCAACAGAATAGTGAAATAATTTGATTGGATTTAGTATTTCTTCAAGGCACGGTTTTGCACCAGCAATTTGGTCAGATCACCACTAAGGTGGAGCGACATGATTTCATTCGTCGATCCGATAAGCTTTCCACCGATGAACACGGCTGGTACCGGTGCACTGCACCCGAGCCTAATGAGAGCTTTCTCTATTTCCCTGTGATCAGGGTCTTTGTCGATTTCGTACATGAAAGGATCGACTCCGAGTTCGCCAAATAGAATGTTAACTGCATACGATAGGCAGCACGAGCTCTTGCTGAATATGATCACACTCCTCTCTGCAACCAACCTTTTAACTTTATCCATGCCTTCTTAAAATGATATTCAGTGTATTTAAAACCTCTTATAACCTTTTTGGACTAAATTTTATTCAAATTGGGTCCAATATATGGTTATATAGGCTTTAAATATTAAGAAGGAAAAGGGTGCAAGAGAAAACTAATACAAAAGCTTATTGTTATATGTGTTTGAGCTCTCATGTTAGACTATTTATAGAGACAACTTAACGAAAGATTGATTGCTCTCTTTATGAAAAAAAGAAAGTTCAAAAGTGTGTGCTTTACTTAGATGCTCAAACTGATAAAAGCAACCTTTTACTCTTACTGTTTCTAACAGGCTGGACAAGTTGATAGGTCTTTTAATTTATTGGCATCACTATTTTATTATACTGAAATAAGAATAATTAACAATTTGATTATATGTAGATTATAATTTAATCACACTTGTACTAGGTGTTGAGATGTACGTTGTACTGTTTGATGCCCCACAATTACTCAGTCGGGGGTCTTACTGTGTGGTCAGCGAGCGGGGATCTCTCCTCTTCCCGTGGATGTAGCTAGCATATTGTTATGAGAATGTACTATATGAACACTCTTAAAACACTAGCTCTGCTGCGATATGCCTTGAACAACTAATGCCCTGCGATTAGTTAGTCGGGGGTCTCGCTGCCCGGTCAACGAGTGGGGGATCTCTGAAAACGCACTTTCGCATTTTGTTGCGTGAATGCATTCTGTATTCCGCAGTGCTGAACGCATCCCGCATTCAACATTCTGTTTTCGCTAATCATATTCCGCAGTGCAACTCTGATTCTGCATTAAGGTCGTTTATACAATGGGCATTTTATTTGTAATAGGGTTTAATGAGAGTGCATATATAAGCTCGAATTAAACTCTAGCCGTTATGATGTTCATTATGTAATTTGTTTTTCGTCTTTCTTAATAAAATTGTTCTCCCTCTTTGCCCGTGGACTAGCTAACACAACGTTGGTGAACCATGTAAATTTTGTGTGTTGATTTCTTCTTCTCTCACGTTATCTTTCTTATTCTTTGAGCGATTGTTGATTACCATTTTCATAACAAGCTCCAATTAATCGACGTTATGTAACTCTTGTATCTCTGAATTAATAAACTGTTCTCTTCTCTGCCCGTGGACATAGGTAACACATCGTTAGTGAACCATGCAAATCTCTATGTTCTTGTCTCACGTTTTCTTTACGGTTTCGTTGGTTGTTGTTTCCGATTTCATAACAAGTGGTGGTATTGATTTTGTCAGACGTGTAAAAACAATGACCGTGTCTTCTACTTTGCAGAGTTTGTGGAAATGGGAATATAGCTATCAAGAAACAATAAAAAAACAAAAGCAAAAAATTCTGTAAAGTCAGTCAATAAATACCAGATTCTTCCAATCACCTGCTTGGAATCCTTGTGCAGAAAGACTTTAGTGGCTGTAGTTCTTTGTATTCTGTCCATCAACTTGTATATGATTCCTTCTTCCATGTGGAACTTTCCAAGCTTCATTATCTAAGTGTTACATTCCACAGCCTGGTGAGCACACACACATAGATATATAGATTGAAAAGGTTGAACTTTCTCCATTTTTGAAAAATTAAAGCCTAAGTTGATGTACTTTTCTAGTATATAACTAAGCCAATGACTGTCAATAGAGTATATATATCCTGTTCTTGGGTGCATAGACAGGCGTGCTCTTTCGATACTTTAGATGAACATCGCATGCTTGCCAATTTTTCGCCGTTCATGTTTGTCATTGCTAGGGATTACCCGACCTGTAACCTTGACGAAGCTCAGGCCGCATTATATCTCACATACGTTTTGGTGGCTTCTTCTGGCTGAAAGATTAATATGCATAAATCAACATTATTGGAGGTTAACATCGATGATTCTCTTCAAAGAGATTTGGTGGCTATATGGGGTTGCTTTTGTTGCGATATGCCTTGAACGGCTGAATGCCCTGCGATTAGTTAGTCAGGGGTCTTGCTGCTATATGATGTTCATTATGTATTTATATCTTCTTAATAAAATTATGCCCTCTCTCTGCCAATGGACTAGCTAACACAACGGTAGTGAACTACGTAAATTTCTGTGTGTTTTTCTTCTCTTATGCGTTTTCTTATTCTTCGATTGATTATTGATTCCAGATGTTAAGATTCACAAACGCTTCGCTTAGTGGCAATATGCTTACATTTTGAAGGGTAGGCACCTCGGGATGGTTCAATCTGCTCTTACCAGTCCGCCCACTAACCATATTTCGGTCTTCAAAGCTCCTGTTGTGTACAAGAAAATTGAAGGCGTTATGCACACTTTCTTATGGAAAGTGGTGGAATCTCCCCCAAAGACTTAGGTGGTCTTGGTATTGTGAAGATGAAGATTATGAATAAAGCTTTATTGGGAAAATGATTATTATGCACCAAAGATAAACTGCTTTGGAAATGTCTTATCTCTGCCAAATATAAAGTTGTTAATATGGGAGATTTCTCATTTCAAAAGTGCCAAAGCTCCTTGGTTTAACATTTTGACTCTTGCAGACATGATAAAAAATCATTCTTCTTACCAGATTCTGATGGCTCTAAGGTCAGCTTTTGGTATGATTTATGAAACGAGGATTTGGAAGTTGGATTCGGCTCCTCTAGGCTTTGGCATCTCTTGCGACCTGACCACATAACCTACTTGTCTTGACTCCTTCTAAGAGTGAAGGCAGTCTCCGCATACTAACTCGGATCCTTTCAACGTGTTTTGTCTTCACTCCATTTACCGTAGCAAAATTCTTGAGTGGTCATTAAACCTAGAATTGCTCCAAGTTAAGCAAGTTTAAAATTGTTGGCAGTAACTATCCATTCTTTTAAACTTTTCTTATCTATGCCTTACATATATCCTTAAGATCCCTCTCATTCGGATGTGATCATAGTCAATTCATGTACTCCTTCAAACCTCGGGTGTAGCTCCTCAAGCACAATCTGTCCTTAATACCCCCCCGCAGCTACACGGCCTGCTAACGGTCTGCCCCACTTCCTGACCCTTGTCCTCTTCTATAACGTTTCTGGGCCTTCTACTATATGTATGTATGATTGTATGATTGGGGGCCTCACAGATTTCTTATGCAATTTCTTGGACTACAACAACCTCTAACCAACATTATAGGAGTTGTTTTTCTTATGCAACTTCTTGGTGTTCTAAATCCTCTTGTTTTGGGTGTGTATTCACCTATTTTCACCTGGAAATTACATATATATGCATATCCTTACCAATATGTGTTGTCTCGGCTATCTTACACACACTTCGGGCATGTTTGGCTTGGAAGAGATGGAATGCAATGGGATGGGATGAGATAGGAAGGAAAGAGAAATAAGAGTAACTTATTGTTTGATGGGAAGGGAAGTTCTCGGGGAAAACAAAGAGATGAACCCTTTCCATCTCATCCTCTCAAATTATCTTCTCCCCAAACATGCCCTTCGACTATTATCATAGGACATACTGTCTAACCCTACAATATTTGGAGGTCAAAAAGATTCGTGAGAAATTAATTCCTAAGTAGGTGTCTACCATGAATTGAATTCATCATCTCTTAGTTACTTAAGACCATCTTGACCACTAGACCACTCCTTAATAGTTGCGTTGTCTCATAATTAACTTGATGTGTACAGTAGCAGTCTATCGAATTTAAAATAAACCAAAAGACAAAGATAAGTCTAAATGAAAGGCACCTAGAACATCCCTCTCTAGAGAATCCTCTCTTGAACCCGAATGAGACAAGTCACATAATATTTTCATACCTCCTCATTCACCCTCCATCATTACTGGCTCTAAAATACACTTTATCCTCAAAGTGCAGCTAAACAAACAACTAAAATCAAAATTAAAAAAAAAAAAAAAAAAAAAAAAGAAAAAAAGAAAAAAAAATCAGCCCACAAAACAATCCATAAAAAAACCCTAGCTACCAGAAGCAGTCTTCCTCTTAATACCCTCTCATTCATTTTTCTGCCATCTTCTTTCATTGAAGCTTGCCACTCAACCAAGGACATCAAACGTTGCAACCCTTCACAAATAAAACGAACATCTTCTTGGTACATCTTTATGGCCATAACCGAAATGACTCTGATACCAATTGATAAGACTCAAACTCTATTATATATAAAATGAACCAAAATACAAGATAAATCTAGGTGAAAGGTACTTAGAACCTCCCTCTCTAAAGAATCCTCTCTCGAGCCCAAATCGAGACAACTTACAGAATATTATCATGCCCTCATTCACCCACCCTCTATTTATAATAGAAATTCAAATACCTAACAAACTCCCTAATTGTTTACTATTATACCCCAAATATGGATCCCATAACTAAACAGAAGAAAATTCCATCTTCCAATTTTTAATCATAGTAAACTTGAAAATAAACAAGTACCAATTTTAAACACACAAACGTCACATGCTGCTGTCCTATTATATTATTCAGTTTTTAGAACAAAATTAGTCAATGTTTTATTCTACTTCAGAAGATATCTAATCCTACATAGACAGTGTAGTTTTTTTTTTTTATATATTTGTGACTGTTCGGGCCAGCTTGCACACACCTCGATTATTGTCATTGGATATAAAGTTTGGTCCTTTAATATTTGGATGAAAAGGAAACCCGTAGAAAATTAATTCCTAAGTACGTAGCCACCATGGATTGAACCTATCACCTCTTAGTTCTTCAAGGCCCATATATATATATATATATATCCGAGACTATTCGGGCCAACTTGCACACACCTCGACTGTTATCATGGGATATACAGTCTGGTCCTTCAACATTTGGATGTCAATGAAACCTGTAGAAAAATAATTCCTAAGTAGGTGGTCACCATGGATTGAACCTATCACCTCTTAGTTTTTAAAGGGGCCCCTACATACACAGTTTAGTCTGCATAAACAGTGTAGTTTTTTTTTTTATATCCGTAACTATTCGGGCCAACTTGCACACACCTCGACTATTATCATGGGATATACAGTCAGGTCCCTCAACATTTGGATGTCAAGGAAATCCGTAGAAAATTAATTCCTAAATATGTGGTCACCATAGATTAAACGTATCATCCAAGGCCCGTACATAGACAATTTAGTATAGTATGCATATTGGAGTCTAACATTTAATGTTTATTTGTTATTTTTCTCTTCTTTGTAATGCATGGAGATGAAAGCAATCTTGAGTTCTAGGAAAAGTTAAACTGGCATTTAGATGATCAAAGTATGGCTTCATTTTATACAGTTCAGTAAGTAAACTCGATAACTATCCGAGCCTTCTTACAACAGTTTGTATGAGCCTTTTCAACATAACTAAAGGCGAGGAGGGAAAGACAAAAACAAAAACAAAAACAAAAACGCAACGAAAGAGCCATCGCGGTTTTGCTTTTTCGTAGCATTACAACCAGATGGCCTTTGCATCTATCAGCATTTGTTTCAGATCTCCATTAACATGGAGAGAAATAACATCTTTTGCTGACCCTACAAACTTCCCTCCTATGAACACAGCTGGAACAGGGGGGTTGCATCCTAGACCTCTAAGCGCCCAATCAATTTCTCGCCCATTCGCTTCGCGGTCGAGCTCGTGAATCGCCGGGCTCACACCAAGCCCATAAAAAAGTGTCTGAATGCTATGGCATATGCAGCATGAGCTCTTGGAAAAAATCACCACTGCTTTTTGTGATGCCAAATTTCTCAATCTATCCATTTTCTTCCAAAGATTTTTATAACTAAATATCCAAGGAAAGGGAGTAAGGTTGTTGTATGTTTATGCTTAGGCTTTGATATGGTGACTTTGCATAAATGGATGTATTTATAAAGGGTGGTGAAGGGATGGTGGATGAATTGTTTAATTGAAACAATTTGGAAGGGCTCAAGTAAATGGATAGAAAAGTGCAAGTTCCTTCAGATAGTTGTTTGGATAAGGAAAATGGCCCTTATCCATGATTTGCTTGATGGTGACATTTTATTTTTCACTAACAAAGTTGCATAATGTGTAATGGTAAATCTAAAGATGTGTCTTTCAATCTATGTAAAACCATATTTTAGTTGGAATCAATAAGATACATCACACTTAAAACATTACCAGAAAAGCACTTTTTATTTACCCAACTGAGGTGATAGGATCAACCATCAAGAATATCAGGTATTGAAATCTTGAGCATAAGATATGGTAATAGAATTCCATTTATTATAAGTAAAATAATCAATAAGAGATTTATACGCCAACAAGAGCATAATTGTACCTGTATCATGTACAACCTAGTAACCATGAGATTACAGATCCGAATCCCCCTTCCCCCACTATTTTTGTATAAAAAAAAAGAAAAAAAACTGATTGAATTCACAATTGAAATTAGCATAAATTCGATTTTTTTAGATCCTTGAGTGTCTGGCTCTGGGCGAGCTTACATGCACCTCAATTATTCTTATTGGACACAAACCTAACCCTACTACATTTTTTTTAAATCAGAAAATCAGAGCTTCGCTCTACTAACTCGGGGCAACCACGTCCGTCCCCAGGCCAGGTACCAGGAGACATCAAAGGAATTGAGACAAAGAAAGTGTCTACAAATTAATGTCACAGGTGAGTCTTGAACCTTGGACCCAGAGGAAAGCACATCTTCAAAACCCAAGTCTTCGATCATCACGCCACCCTTGGGAATCACATATGGTTGTCATGAAAATCCATAAGAAATTAATTTCTAGGTAGAAGTCCACCATAGATCGAACCTATAACCTTAGCCCTTATTTGACCAATATGCCAACCCACTATCGTTATCAACTATGTCCACCCCTTCCAGGTAGGAAAGGAAAATATGAAAATATAAAACTGAAATGAAGAAACTCGGTTAGATTCTTACATATCTCAATCAAACAAGCTTTAGGGGCATTAAAATGTTTATTTATAGTAAAAAATGTGAAGATAAAATGCATGATACTGATCACTGGTATATATTAAAAGCAAAGGCCACCATTTCCATTGATTCTTCTCCCTCATTAAGATTCTGCTTATGAGTTGAGGATAAGGCCAGCATTTCAATTAACCCCTACACCTATAGAATCTTAGATATCAATGCACATCTTAATCTTTGTTCCACATGATCTGATATGCATGAAAAATTCCAAGATGAGAATATTCTACCTGTTTGCTGCAATCATTCAAAATAAGCAACTCATAAATGCAGTTATGAAATAAACAAATCTTCAACATGTATCCAAAATAAGTTTAACATGTTTTCTAAAAGTATATTAAGTATCCTTACATGAAGGAACTAGACCTTTCAATTTTGCAAAGAAAAAATCAACTACAGAGAGAAATACAAGAATATAATAGTTTTCTTTTCACAATGTCAAAATTATAGAGAGAGGGAGAGAGACCTCAAAAGCATGCTCTACTAATTAATTATTTTGGTCATCATTTTCAAATCAACCCCACATCTAAAAGCTTAAATTTTAAGCCAATGCAAATTTGAGCATTTATATATTCTCAAACACTACCGAGGTATTGTTTAACTATCCAC
The DNA here is from genome assembly GCA_037832685.1 of Sicyos baderoa. Classification (NCBI taxonomy): domain Eukaryota; kingdom Viridiplantae; phylum Streptophyta; class Magnoliopsida; order Cucurbitales; family Cucurbitaceae; genus Sicyos; species Sicyos baderoa. The sequence continues at coordinate 9,847,714 of JBBMEF010000001.1, read as the reverse complement.
TACCTAGTGTACCTCGACTAATGTCACGAGACATACCACCTGACTCTATAATATTTGAATGTCAGAAAAATTTGTAGGAAACTAATTGCTAGGTAGGTGGCCACCATAGATTGAACCCATCACCTTAAATGTCTTAAAGACCTTTTTGACCACTTGAGTCACTCCATAATGGTTATTCACTACATTATCAACATTACGCCACTTCTCAAACATGTGGCAGATACTAGCTCGATTCATGAGACAATCAATTAATAATGTATAACATCCCAAAAGTTTCAGCTAAAGTTGTGTCCCGTGGCCTTGTTGGTTAGGCTTGGGGCCTCGAAGGTATATTGAAGACATACATGAATCTCTTAAAGGGACTAAGGAGCCATGACCACCTCCAAAGCAAAAAAAAAAAAAAAAAAAACTTAGGGAAATTGTATTGAATAGTCCAATAATTACAAATTTATGCAAATTTGAAAATATTTAGCAACCATAGTCAAATATACAATATTAATAATATTTATCATACTGTATTATGTATAAAAAGTATTACTGCAAAAACCCCTAAAATTTATGCATTTTGTCTTAGATAGTGTAAACATCTATCTCAAAATTAATTGGTCAGTAGTCGACCTTTCTTATATATTGCTATGAGGTCTCCACCCTTTCCAATGTGGGATCTAACATTTTGGATGTATAAATGAACCTATAGTATATTTTGATATATATTTTAGTCTCTTTTTATTATAATATTCTTTTATATGCAGTCATCAATATTGTAAGCCTCGCATAATATTTGACCCCCTCAATATTTATTGTCTAGAACCGCGCTGGCTAGAGGTTTGAGCCGGTATTAATCTATAAGTGAGTTTAATAGTAAAATCTCTGGATGTCTCTCGGATCTAAGGTTTGGGACAGGTACGGATACCCCGGTTAATAATCCACGTATATCCTCATCCCAAAACAAGGGTTTACGTAAGGCTTGATGAGTCAGCATCCAACTGTTACAATAACGGTGGGGGAAGGAATGTCAACGAGTGAAGGAATCGAATCGAAATACAAAACTTGAATCTCAAGATTAAAGAGCACTGTCTAGGTGTGATTTTCATTTGGTTTTTGTCGGTTTTGTACCACGTCGACAATCGAATGAATAACCATTTTTTTATTGGGTCCGAACCCAATATTAAATAAAGGAAAAAATCATTGATTCCATTTTTGATTTTTGGTTTTCGGTTTTGATTTCAATCAGAATTGAATTGAATATTTTTTTGTTCTATTTTCAATTTAGTTTTCTTTTTGTTGAGTACAAGTTCGGAGAGAGAATTACAAATACTAATTCTTTCAGGGTTCGAAACTGTGACGTCTGTGTTGAAGTTGTTTACTACCAAACATAATTTGGTTTTTTAAAAGAAGGAAAACAAATTACTAGCAAAAAAACATTTATAAATAACATAATATTTAAGTGTTTTTACTCTCTATTTCACATTTTAATTGTACGAAAGAAGTCAATCACGCAATAATTTTATTATTTGGTTGTAAACCGGTTCAACAATAGTGTTACAAGTTCGATCTCGAAAATTGGTATTTGTCCCTCTTCTCCTCGGATGGGTGCTAAAGAAAAATAAACATTTGAATAGCTTCTTCCATCAAATCTCAATACTACTATTTTTGTTTTTCTAAAATTTCGAACCAATTGATCTAATATTATTGTAAAAATCTGAATGGATCCATTAGATTGATTTGATTCGGTTCGGTTCTCTTTTTTTTTTTCTTTTTTTTTTTTTTTTTTCTATTCTTTCCTTTCATTTCTTGTTCGTGCTGGATCAACCATGACTTCACTCGCAATGTGGAGAGATTCCATTCGAATAAAATGCGAATGTATGATTGAGAAATCGAATGAAATTAATAGTTTCCCATTAACTAATTAGATGCCAAATTTTCACTGCTCACAAAAACACCAAACAAACTTTCAGCTTTTTTCGGCGGATCCGAATTGATTTCATCATTTGGTGGTAATATGATTCGATTCCATAAATCAAAATTTATCTTTTATTTATTTCAGAAGAATAATATCATTTATAACAACTATACAAATTTCTTTATAAATTTTCAGTTTTTAAGCATGTATCGGTCGGTGTTGATTACGTAAATAGTTAACCAAAAGAATTTCGATTAAGTAGGTCGGTTTGGTTGGTTAATAAAAAAATGTCTTTATAAAATATTGATATTTTCATATAATTAAATATATTGCTTATTAAATTATTATAAAATTAACTCAAATTTCAATGTGTTTCAAAAAATTGTTCTACATATTTATTTCCTAAAATGAATCCTCAAAGATTTATTACAAAAATTGTATGATGAATATATTATTTTAATAAAAAAATAAGAAAAAAAATAATATGAATTAGTCGATTTTAACCAACCGGTTGGCTCAGCTTCATTTTTTAAGAAATCGATTGATCGGTTCAATGTCAATTTTCATAAAAAATCGACACTCATTGACCAATGAACACCCATAATCTCTAGGTAGGTTATGAGAGTTTTTCTTTGTACCAACCCAAAATTTTGTATTAGTCAATCCATCAATTTGTCCAACTCTATATTTTTGGATTGAATTATGTAGTTGTGTTAATTTTCTTTTTCTTCTCTATGATTCAACTCATAACCATAACTGTATATATATATATATACTTAAACTTAGGTTATTTATCTTATTATTGCATATATTTTCAAAAAAAAAAAAAAAAATCTTATTAACGCATATCTATTACAAATATATTAAAATTTTATCTTATCAGTTAATTCTATAAACACACATTTTATGTATATTCATCAAATCCAACAAAAACTATAAAATCATAATTCAATACAATTAAATTTATAACTCAATACTCAATCTTTACAACTGGAGTTGGATTATATAAGGTCCCGTTCCATTTGATTCTTTGTTTTTTGGTTTTTGAAATTTACTCATATTCTTATTTAAATTTCCTACAATATATACAATCATTCGTACATTGTTACTTAAAAAAAGTATGTGAATGCTACTCAAATTTCAAAAACAAAAACAAGCTTTTGGAATTTTTTTTCTTTTTCTTTTTCCAAAATTTGGTTTCGTTTCTAATAATATACGGTAAATTAGTTATTGTATAAACTTAAATTTCAAAAACTAAAAATTAAAAAATTATCCAACCGAGCCTAAGCTGGTCAAGTTGTCGTTTTTTTCGTGCACTACTAGGTTAAAAAAAATCCTGGATATCATTAAGAAAACTCGAAGAAAGGAAAAAAAAAAAAAAAAAAACTTGTGTTAAACCACTTAAAATCATGGATTGGCACGACCCAAACCGGAAACACAGTAGGTTCGGGCTATCTATCAGAAGTACGGTCGGTTCAAGGGCAACCAATTATAAGAATAAAGCGGTCCAACCAAACCAAACCAACCGATATCTCAATAACCAGTGGCATTTTCGTATTATCCTTGAAATGTTTGGCGACTCTTTAACAATTTTGCTATAGTCTCTGTTCGTCTCCTCCAAATGCCCTAATTCTCTGAGTTTCGTTTCAAAGGGGATTTGTTCATATCGAAAGAGGAAGCTTCGGTTGGGCCGTTAGTTCAGTTAATCTTTCGTTCCTGAGGTAAAATTTAGCTTTTGAATCCGTTGTGTGATTCGTAAAACAGAGTGAAATCTCTGATTTCCATTTTCATGTTTTTGTATTTTTTTTTCTTTTTTCTTTTGGTTGATTGATAGCAGTGTTTAGTGGAAATTGATGAACTGATTTTTGTTCTATTGTATTTGAAGTCGATTCTGGATTGTGGTCGTAGTTTTTCAGCATGTTGAAAAAAGGGATTTGGTGAAAATCCTATGTTTTTGTCATTTTCGTATGGTTTATTGCATTTTTGCTATGAATTAAGAGTGTATCTCATGGGATTTTAGTCTAAGCCCTTATTGATATAGCTTATTAAACAAGAGTGTGGAAAGAAGGAGATTGGGGAAGAGACTAGACCGATGGCGATTACGTATGACAATAAGTGGACAACTACAAAAGACGAATGATTTACATGTTCCAACTTACTAAGAAACCAAAGAGAAATCTTGATAACTAGATAGAAACAAAGAGAGTGTTATTAGATGCTTTTGTGTCAATGCCGCATTTGATGATGGAAGAAACTTCGATGATCTAATGTGTCGTGGGCTGAAGGAAGAAACAATACTCTTACCAAAGGTTTTGAGAGTATAAGAAAAGAGAGATGATGCCAGTGCCAAAGATAAAGACGTGAAGATGGCATCGTGCAACGTAGATTCAAGTGAAGATTGTCAGGGACAGGGAGAATGGCGTTGGTGGAGATGCACCAACGCTGGATGAAATGAGCCAGAAAGAACCAATCCTCACTCTCGTTGTAAGAAGAAAATGCGTCGGGAGATGCAAAAGAGAAATGGGAAACAGAGTAGACTGAGCAATGAAAGGAGCCAATGGGTGCCCTGGGAAACCATCTTTCCTGTTGTCGGAGAAGGAGGCGTTTGAAGAAGAGAAAAAAAAATTGGGAGAAGAGAAAAAAAAATTGGGAAAAGAGGAAACAAAGATGAGGACGAGTTCCTGCGAGTGAGAGGGGTGCCAATGATGACTATTGGAGGTACGAGCAGACCTTTCCTTCCTCTTCATTGGTGTTGAAAGAGGAGGAAGGAGAGGAAAAGAGCGGCACTTAGAGTTTTTTTTTTTATTGGGAGCTTTTGGAGAGAGAATTTTGTTTGAGAGAGGTGAATAGTGTGCAGCCTAACCCCATTTTGTTAGAGGTTGTTAATAGAACTTGACCTCTAATAATCACTGCTAATTTCTAACACAAATCTCCAAATGACTAGTTAATTACCCCAACTACCATTAACTTGGTCCTTTCCACTCTACTCCACTACACACTTTTCTACCAAATCCTAACACACCCTTATGGACCTTGCGACAGCCACCTTGTGTTTATTTTTTCCTTTTCTTTCTTAAAGGAATATTAGATCACAATCACTTATTGGAGTAATATTTTTAGATTAATCCGGTAATTTTTTGCTGGAGAGGTTGAATTACTTTTGATGGGTGTTATGTGCTCTGTTTCTTGCTTTTATATCAGGAATATGGAGGACACCCAGCAAATAGAGGATACATCGTCTGGAACTGTCCCAGATAAAGCATCTCAAGAGAATCATGAAAATCGTGATGAAATGCTTTCTAGGCATAGGTAAATAGAAATTTGACACTTTGTCTTGCATCTTTGGATTCTTTTTAGGATTTTCTTTTTTGTAGTTCTGGCTTTTGAGTATAGCCTGTTGTTTCAATTTTCAATGTTTGCCGCCACTCGCATTTAATGTATTATTGAATTAGATGTTTTTGTTTGCTTTCAACTCCACAAAAGAGTTGGTTACTTGATATATAGTTAGAGCTTGATTTTCATTAAGTCTTAAAACGTTCACCAGAACTTTACGATCGACTCCGGAATGTATTAAAAAACATTTCAAGATCCAGTCTGTATCGGGTTCCTATTTCCTTCTGTTTCCTCAACTTGATTTTTATAATCTTAAAATTCTCACCAGATCTTTACTCTCTTTAAGTCATGGGGGGCAACAGACTAAAACCATTTCTCAACTACAGTTGCTTAACATGTCCCCAAGGGGTGGCAGAGTGGTTGAAGACTTGGGCTTTGAAGGTATGCTCCCTTCAAGGTCCCAGGTTCGAAACTCACCTGTGACATACTCCTTCGATGTCTCCGGTGCCTGGCCTAGGGACGGGCGTGGTTACCTTGTTTCAAAAAAACTACAGTTGCTTAACATGTACATATTTTGCCATGTTCAAGTTCAATCGCCTCCGAGACAAAGCTTATAGTATAATCCATATAGTCAATGTTTTTAAAAGCTCAGTGCACTCTAAGGCGCAATAGAGCCTACCAGGGGCCCAGGGCTTAGATGAGTTTTTTTTTTTTTTTTTTTTTTTTTTGGTGATAGAGATGCACTCATATAAGAATATTCATAGAGAAGAGGTAGCATAGTTTGAGTGGGAATATTAAAAAATAAATACTCCAAGGTTAACTTTTTAGGGATGAAGAAGGCCCACGCTTTTTTTACCCGAGTCTCGCCTTCAAGACGAGGTACTCAAGGTTCATGGCAAGGCGCATCCTTGAGCCTAGGCGGGCTCATGACCAAGCCTTTTAAAACACCGCATTTAGTTATGAAAATATGTGCAAATGGTCTAAAAATTTCTTTGAGACAAACAGCTTTGTCATTATTCATGCCTTTGGCACAATTGATGAGTTTACTATTGCAATTTTCCGCTGCCACTTCAACTGCATGGAGTTGTGTCTATAGTGCTCGTAGAATTTTTTATTTATTGTTATTCACATTATTTTGCCAATATTTTATATGCATGAAGGAAAGAGATATCACAGTTGCAGAACAAAGAAACTGAACTTAAAAAGGCCGCAGCTAGAGGAAGCAAAGCTGAACAAAAAACGAAGAAAAAACAGGTGGAGGAAGAGATATCTCAACTTTCTGCGAAGCTAAAAAAGAAACATGCCGAAGAACTTGCGTCCTTAGGCTATAGTAACAGTAATGGAAATGAAAAGAACAATCTCGACACTCTAGTGAAGGCCATAGCTGGGGTGTCGACAGCTGAATCCGAGCATTCAAAGCCAAGCAAAAGCACAAAACGAAGGGAGAAGAGGGCTCAACAAGAAGCAGAAAGAGAGAGAAGAATTGAAGAGGAGCAAAGTAACATTGTGAGTGATAAAATGCTCGAGAACGATCAATTGGAAAAGAAGCTGGGACCTCTCGGTTTGACCGTTAATGAAATCAAGCCAGATGGGCATTGCCTCTACAGAGCAGTCGAAAACCAGCTGGCCTTTGTTTCAGGAGGTTCATCTCCATACAATTTCCAACAACTTCGCGAAATGGTAGCAGCTTACATGAGAGACCATTCAACTGACTACATGCCATTTTTCCTCTCAGACAACATCGTAGAAGGTAATTCGAATGATTCACTGGCGGAAAGGTTCGAAAACTACTGCAAGGAGGTCGAGTCGACAGCAGCATGGGGAGGGCAGTTGGAACTTGGTGCTTTAACCCATTGCCTTAAAAAACATATCATGATATTTTCAGGATCCTTCCCTGATGTGGAAATGGGAAAGGAATACAAATCGGACGCAGCTCTAAACTCGAGTATCAGGCTGTCGTACCATAAGCATGCCTTTGGACTTGGGGAGCACTACAACTCTGTGGTTCCTGTATGACCAATTGGGTATAATGATGTTGCAAATGTCTGTACCTGAAGGACAAGAGGTGTGCTAAAATATATAATGTTCTTTTTGTTTCTCTCCATAGATATTTAGCTTTCCAGTTATAACATTTTCATGTGCTGTTTTGTTGTTTTTTTGTTATGCTACACATGCATTTACTGGATTGAATGCAAATCTCCTCACTCATATAGAATATCTCATTTTACCCAGCTGGGTATGATCTATCTACCTCAATATCGATTTTCGGTTGCATACTTGCATTCGTTAGCTTGACGAATGTGAGATAGGGAGATTTGAACTTCTAATCTTGATCATATATCTGCTGTGTCTTGGAACGAAATGCTGAGAAATCTTTTATTTTTCTTTTTTTTTTTAAAAAAAAGCAACTATCATTCAATCAAGCAACAACCAAGCAAATTCAACCATTCCTCACCATGGCCCCTACAACAGATGAATTTTTTTAACCAACCCAATTTTTTGGATTGACCTATTCCTCAAGGGAAATGGTAGTATATGTCTAAAAATTGAAACTATCTCTAGGTTGTGTCTTCACTCTTTTGGCATTTAAATTTATATCTAAAATTCAAATTTTGAGGTGAGATAAACTATTTTAGACATAAATACCCTTTTTCATATTTTGCCAAAATATTAAAGATAAATGCAATTTATATTTGAATTGTTTACTCCAT
>JBBMEF010000001.1:9827810-9839667 GCA_037832685.1 Sicyos baderoa | reverse complement strand
CTTAATAATCCCAAATTTACACAAAATAAATAAACAAATTAAATGAATATATAATAATAATAAAAAAAATCAGAAGAAGAATCCGAGAAAAAGGAAGATAGAGAGCATAGATCCAACGGCAAAGGAAGGCCCTGAGGTCCGATTGGCGGCGGATCTACGGCCGGCAGTACCAGTAGTCACAGGTCGATTAAACCGCACCCTTTTGATATGAACATTCAAACTGGACTCTACAGCCGCCGTCTGAAGAATGTTCCGACGGGGGTTTCCGGTGAGGGATTTGGAAGCGCCGCCGCAGCCGGCAGCAGAGGACGTGGGTAGGGATTGGGAGAAGAAGAGAAGAGCGAAAAGAGCTATGGAAACGAGGGATTTGGTGGAAGCCATTAATATAATTGGAGAGATTTATTAATTTCCTACGGAATGAATGAAAGAATGGAAATGAGAAATATATAAATATATATACATAAATAATGGATTGGGTTTTTAATACTATTTGAGAGAGAAGGTGCTTAGAATTGGGCTTTGGAATGCGTGTTTGAAAATTCTCCTATTTTCTTTTGTTTTCAACAAAGGCGTTCTAAATTAGATACATATATATAGGCGTGTGTGTTCGTTAATTGTCACGCGGAGAAGTTTTTTTTTTTTTTTTTTGAGTACCTGCTAAGAAATTGGAACAAATACCAGTTCTCTAAATCAAGATCGATCCAATAACATTGATGTTGAACTGATTTATAACCAAACAATGTAATCATGGTATTGACTGAATTTCCGCAAAACAATGAAACCATCATACTACCAACAATACGTCATCACTTTCTTTTAGATAAAAGTTTAGGTTATTGCCTTGATATTATTTATCTTTATATACTTATATATATGTGCTTCAATTTGGGTCCTATTTTATTTTTCTATTTTTTGGATTAAATAACAATAAAATGTGGCTCAACTTAGGCCACATATATGTTGGCATGACTTAAATTGCTTCCTTTCTTTTAATCCTCAAACAACTCCCTGCTTTACCATCTAACAACTATTTTCTATAAATTACATCTCCAAACACAACTTTCCAAGAATGAAAGATCAGACTAAAGGAGATTGTTTGACAGGTTTCTTCCCTCATTGGACCTATTAATGATCCAATTGTTTAGTAATTGTCTACAGGTCCACCGGAAATCAAAGCTCCTCTATACCCGAAGTAACCACATCTGTCCTTAGGGCAGACATCGAGAGACATCGAATGAATGGAGATATGAGAGGTGTCTACAAACTAATGTCATAAGGTGAGTTTCGAAACTGAAACCTCGAGAGGGAGTATACTAAAGTCCAAGCCTTCAACCACTTGTACCACTCCTTGAGGACTGGATTTTGTCCAAAAATCAACCAAATCAATATATATACGTGTATATATATAAATATATATCAGTAAAAGATGAACTATGTAGCAATCTCACAAAAAAAGAGAGGGCTAGAACGCTCTTATTACTCAATCAAGGAGGACTGAAATACTCAAAATAAGGTTTTTCCTATTCAAATATTCACGATCAAGAAACACTCAATTTTTTTTCGGGTAGGCCCCGAAAGGATAAGGATATACCCTCCCTGCAAACCTTACCTCCATTGTTTATAATATAAATTCTATACTCATTGCCAAAATACTCCTATAGCTATTATACATACTAACACACATTCATAACTCCTTTTAGATCTCTCACACTACTCAGCCTTCAAACACAATTTAACTTCAAGATGTGCTTAATCAAGAACAAGACTTTCAAGACAAAGACCCAGCTGGATTATTGCTCCGTCGGCATAGCCTACATCGGCGACAGGCTGTTTTCTTGTAATGTAAACATATGTGGCTTCTACCAATAATTCCTTGGACAATGTTATATCATAGTTAATATTAGAACGTTCCCCTCCCTCTACAGTTTATTCTTCCTCACAATAGTGAGACAGGTTTTCTTTGACGGTTAGATCCCGAAAATGAAAGAAACGTTTTCGATAAAGCAAATGAAATGAAGAAGATAGCACTGAAGAATTCTATGATTTATGAGTAAAAAGAGAAGTACCTGTTACAAGGGTGTCATGGAGATGCTCGATAATCGACCGTCACGAACTATATTATATGGCATCGGCATCAAAGGTTGAAGCTTGGCTTTAGCTGAGCCTGCACATAATCTTTGCTAATGATACCGACTGCTGAAGGGAGGATCATCACAGACATAAGAAGAAGGGAAATCCAAAAGAGAATAAATATCATAACAAATGGAATGTGATGCCTATTGCCTATCTTCATATCAAAAAGTTAAAAGAATTCGCAGCCCCACATGCAGGAAAAGTTGAAGAATTATCTCAGAATAACATTTCTTTTATGTGACAGTTGGTTTTACTGATCATTATATTTCGCATTAATTTGTTCCTAATCAATATTCTTAAAGAAATATCACGACCCAACATGAAGTCCAACGGGCTCTTTGACTGAGAATATTGCATCTGATTAATGGAGGAGCATCCTAATCTAGTGAAAAAGGTTGGTCGATTAGTTATTTACTCTAATCAACCAACCTTTTTCAGTTATTTACTCTAATCTGCCAAAAGTAGTATACCTCTACTAACATCTTGTACAACCTAGTAATCATGATGAGGTTATAGGTTCGAATCTCCTTCCCCCAATATTGTTGTATCAAAAAAAAGTTATTTACTCTAATCTATTAAGTTTTTGGGTTGATTGCTAATTTAACATGATTCAACGTATTATCTGAGCATAAGGTCATGTGTTCAAACTCGTGTGAAATCTCCTAATTAATATTGATTTTCACTTATAGAATATTTTTCAGATTTTCAAGCTCACAAGTAAGAGGAATTAACTTAAGCTTTTGTGCTAATTGCTTATTTAACATGTTTTTTATATTTTAAATTAAAATTCTCCCCACTGCATACCTAAGGGAAACCGCATCCGTCCCATAGTCTAGACCCAAGAAACAACAAGGAACTTACTATTAAGCTCATTTGTGGGTTTTGAACTCGAGACTTCCAAGGGAGCATACCTAAGAGACTTCAAGCCTCTAGAAAAGACGTTGCTCCTAAACATATGATTCAACGTGGTATTAGAATATAATGTCCTATTTTCAAACTTGTGTGAGGTTGTTTCTTCCCCCAAATAATACTAATTTTCACTTGTTGGGTACTTTTTAAATTTTCAAACTCATCTCAACCAATTAACTTAACTTTTTGGCTTCATTGTTGATTTAATATGATCCAGGCTTCTAGCATGGTATTAAAGCATGCTGTCATGTGGTCAAACTCATGTTTTTTCATTTCTTTCCTAATTAATATTGATTTCTACTCATGGTGTATTTTTTAAATTTTCAAGTCCACAAATGAAGGGGAGCGTCCGACCTATTATCTTAAAATTTTCGGTTGATTGTTGATTTAATATGATAGTATCAAAGCATGAAGTCATGTGTTCAAACTTGTGTGAAATCGTTTATCCACGATTAATATTGATTTCCACTCGTTGGATATTTTTTAAATTCTCAAGTCCACAAGTGAAGGGGAGCGCCCCACCCACTCCAACCTATTATCTTAAGCTTTGTGTTGCTTGATTTAATATGGTATTATTCCTATAGCTATGAAACTCTACTTAATTATTGGAGATTGCTTGTTTGATCTCTAGTAATATATATCTATATTGTAATTTCATATATCAAAGAAGTTGTTTCTTATTCAAAAAAAATATATGGTATTAGACCATGAGGGCATGTGTTCAAACTCGTGTAAAGCCGTCCGTTCTCCCATTAATATTGATTTTCACTTGTTAGATATTTTTCAAATTTACAAATCAACGTAGGTTGATATAATTAAATTAACCATAACTTATCAACTTAAACTTGTAGGTTGATTAACGATTTAACATGATTCAACAAAATACGATCAATGCAAGTAGAGTTACCAGACACTTGGATACTTGGACCGAGCAGTCAAATGTATGTCGTACCTGGGGTCGACTCGATACTTGCAGACAGATTTTCCAGCTACTTTAGTTCTCAAACAGTCTGATAATAAAACAATTTAGAAAGAAACATTCAGTTGAGCTCGGTTTCTTATTAAAGAAAGGAGGAGAGGCAGAGAGATTGAATGCAAAAGGAAAATATAAAACGCAATAAAATAGGAGCCAGCTTCATTAACAATAACAAACGTACTACATACTACACAGCTAAACAGTAAGCAATTGCTACATAATTCTTAACACACAAGACATCAAATAAACTATTCATTAATAAACTTGAGCCAACTTATTATTATTTTCCTTCTCCAACAGAAAAGTGAAAAATTTGATAATAGATTTAGTATTTAATCAAAGCACGGCTTTGCACCAGCATTTTGGTCAGATCACCACTAAGGTGGTGTGACATGATTTCATTCATGGATCCGATGAGCTTCCCCCCGATGAACACGGCTGGTACGGGTGCATTGCATCCCAGCCTCACGAGGGCTTTCTCTATTTCCCTGCAATCAGGGTCTTGGTCAATCTCGTAAAGGAAAGGATCGACTCCAAGCTCCCCAAATAGAATTTTAACTGCATATGATAGGCAGCATGAGCTCTTGCTGAATATGACCACACTCCTCTCTGCAACAACCCTTTTAACCTTATCCATACCTTCCTAATATGAAATGAAACCAAAAGTACACGGTTTATTTAAGGTTTCTTTCACGTTTTTTTTTAAAACCTTATAACCTTTTTGGACCAAATTTGGATAAATTTGGTCCAAATATGGTTAAAGGCTTTAAATATTAAGAAGGAAAAGTGTGAAAAAGAAAACTTATAGCGAAGCTTGTTGTTGTATGAGTTTGAGCTCTCATGCAAGACTATTTATAGATACAACATAAGGAAGATTGCTCTCTTTATGAAAAAAGAACGTTCAAAAGAGATTGTGCTTTACTTGGATGCTCAAACTAATAAAAGCAACTTTTTAATACTACTGTTTCCAACAGGCTGGACAAGTTGCAGGCCTTTTAATTCAGTGGGGATGACTATATTAGTATGCTAATGTACGAAATAATTAACAATTTTATGTGTACAGTATTATTAAAACCTCACACCAAAGGTACACTAAGGCGCAATACCCGATTGAAACTTAAGCGCAAGGTGTATAAAAAAAAAAAGCAGCTTTAAATGCAAGGGGTAAAAATGGACAGACATTTTTTTTTTTTTTTCTTTTTTGTAAAGAACTCTATATATAAAGAACATTCATAAAGAAGAGAGATACTATAGTTGGAGTGGTAATATTAAGAAAATAAGAGTTGGTAAATGTTGTTTTTTAAGCCCCGTTTGATAACCATTTGGTTTTTGAAATTTAAGCCTACAATAACTACCTTTACCACATGTTTTTTTCTTACTAGGATATTCATATCTTACCTATACTTTTAGAAACCAAACCAAAATTTGGAAACAAAAAAAAGAAGCTTCCAAAAACTTGTTTTTGTTTTTGCAATTTAGTTAGCATTCATCTACTTCCTTAAGGAAAGATGGATACATTGTAAGAAAGATGGAACACATTGTAGGAAATTTGTGTAAGAATAAGCTTATATTTCAAAAACCAAATAGTTATCAAACGAGACCTTAGTTAATAAAGAATATAAATGAACTTCACATGTAAGGATTTTTGAATTTAAGATTAGTAATTTTTTGTTTAATAATTAATCACAAGGAGGGCACCTTGCGCCTTGAGCGTAAGTACATGCCTAAGCGAGCCTTTTAAAACAGTTGATGCGTAGATTAAATCACAATTGTATTAGTAACATAATCAAGTGGGTGATATTGATCCTATCAATTTTTGTCTGACGTGTAAAAACAATGACCGTGTCTTCTACTTTGCAAAGTTTGTGGAAATGAGAATATAGCTATCAAGAAAATATATTAAAAAAAAAAGCATAAAATTCTGTAATTTCAGTCAATAAATACCAGATTCCTCCAATCACTTTCTTTGAATCCTTGAGCAGAAAGACTCCAGTGGCTGAAGTTCTCGTATTCTGTCCACCAACTTGCATGATTCCTTCTTCCATGTGGAGCTTTCAAGCTCCATTAATCTAACAGAGTTATGTTCCACAAACTGGTGAGCATACAGATATATAAATTGAAAAGGTTGAACTTTCCCCCCTTATTTTTTTGAAACAAGGATAACCACACCCGTCCCTAGGCCAGGCAAGGAGACATCGAATAAGTAATGTCACAGGTGAGTCTCGAACTTGGGATCTTGAAGGGAGCATACCTTCAAACCCAAGACTTCAACCACTGTACCACTCCTTGGTCACTGAACTTTCCCCCATATTAAATTGACAGAATCCCTCTTTGAAAAATTATAGCTTCATAAAGCCTTCGTCAATGTAATTTCTAGTATATAATTAAGCCAATGACTGTCACAGAGTATCCTGTTCATGGATGTATTTACAGACACGCTTGTTGATAGTTTAGATAGATATCACATGCTTGTCATTTTATCTATGATAAGGAGTGTGTGTATATATATATATATAACATTGAACAATAAAGCATAATTTTTTTTTTTTTTTGAGCTGTACAAAGCATGGGTGGAGATTCGAACTTCAACCAAAAGCTTTGGACCTTTTAGTTGAGGCTTTAACTAGTTGAGCTATACTCAAGTTGGCTGAATGTTAAAGCATAATTTACCGTTGTTGAATCTTGTGAAATTACCAATCAAACTAAAAATTTAAGCGCATAAGTTGGATAAATTTAATTATATCAACCAACACTCTCCCTCACTAGTGGGTTTGGAAATTTTGAGAACATCCATCAATTTAAAATAAATACTAATTGAAGATGAAACGACTCGCCAAAAGTTTAAGTTCAAGACTTCCTACTCTAATACCATGTTGAATTATGTTAAATTATCAATCAACCCAAAAGCTTAAACTCTTAGGTTAGGATAAATTTAATTATTATATCAACCAACAAAGAGTCTCCACTGTTGGTCTTGGCTCAAAATGTATACAAAGTCCAGGCAGGCATAAATGTTACAGCATCACCATGTTTTCCATGATTAAGGAAGGATCTAACTAACTAAAACCGAAATGTTATTTCAAATTAACAATAGTGGATTGGTTGAGGTGTTTATTTCATAGACAATATCTGATTGACAATTGCATATCTTCATGTCTTTTCAACATGCCTTGCCTCATAACTAAGTCACATGACGTGTACAAGCACCTTGCCAATCTAGCAGCAGTATGAAAATCTAATGAAAAGCACAACAGTCAACAAATATATATTGTTGTCAATGATAACTCCAAACAGAAGAAAAATCAATTTTTAAGGAGAGATTTTCCTTCGCGAGTACCTAAACAAGTACCAGTTTTTCAAACACAAACGTCTCAAGCGGCTGTCCTATCTTAATATTCACTTTGTAGTTTGTAGGATAAAATTAGTCAACGTTTTATTCTACTTCAGAAGATAAAGGCTAATCCAACATAAACAGTGTAGTGGGCATATTGGAGTAAACATTTTATGTTAAATCATTTTTTTTTCTTTGTAATTGTTGAATTATGTTAATCACCAATCAATCCAAAAGCTTAAGCTGATGGGTTGGGGTAAATTTAATTATATCAATCAACACTCCCCTCACTTGTGGGCTTAGAAATTTGAGAAATGCTCTACAAGTGGAATTTAATTTTAATTAGGAAGGAAACGACTTGACATGGATTCGAACTCAAGACCTCCTGCTCTGATACCATGTTGAATTATGTTAAATCATCAATCAACCCACAAGCTTAAGCTGATGGGTTGGGGTATATTTAATTATATCAACCGATAGTAATGCATGAAGATGAAAGCAATATTGAATTCTAGGAAAGTTATCCTGGCATTTAGATGTGTCAGGGTAAGTATGGCTTCATTTTATACAGTTCAGTAAGTAAACTCGATATCTATCGGAGCCTTCTTACAGCAGTTTGTACGAGCCTTTTCAGCATAATAAAGGCAGGGGGAAAAAAAAGACAAAAAGAAACAAAGAAAGAGCCATCAGACTTTGCTTTTTGTAGCATTAGAACCAGATGGCCTTTGCATCTATCAGCATTTGTTTCAGATCTCCATTAACATGGAGAGAAATAACATCTTTTGCTGAGCCTATAAACTTTCCTCCTATGAACACAGCTGGAACAGAAGGGTTGCACCCTAGACCTCTAAGAGCCCAATCCATCTCTCGCCCATTTGCTTCACGGTCGAGCTCATGAATTGCCGGGCTTGCGCCAAGCTCATGAAAAAGTGTCTGGATGCTATGGCATATGTAGCATGAGCTCTTGGAGAAAACCACTACAGCTTTCTGTGATGCTAAATTTCTCAATCTATCCATTATAATCCAATCGCTCTTCTTCCTTCCAAGGATTTTTATAACCAAATATCCAAAGATAAGGGAACTGGCTGCAGTTATACTAACAAAAGGAGGGAAATCAAGAAAGAGGAACAAGAAGCTGAAAGAAAGGGAGTAAGGATGTGTGTTTGCTTAGGCTTTGATATGGTGACTTTGCACAAACGAATGTATTTATAAAGGCGGTTGAAGGGGAGGTGGATTGAATTATTTAATCGAAACAATTTGGAAGACACAAGTAAATGGATAGAAAAGTGCAAGTTCCTTCAGATAGTTGTTTGGATAAGGAAAATGGCCCTTATCTATGATTTGCTAGATGGTGACCCTATTTTTCACTAACAAAGTTGCATATGGCATCACTTAACGTGTAATGGTAATTCTTAAAACGTGACCTTCAATCTTCTACGTAAAACCATATTCTATTTGGAATAAATCAGATACATCACACAAAAAGCATGTCAGACAAGCTAGCCAACTGGGGTGATGGGATCAGCCATCAAGAATATCAATAATTTCATAACTAGCAATGCATATTTTTTTTTTGATGAAATGAAAAGAGACTAATGTTCAAAGAACAAGCTCCAAAGAGAAGTAGAAAGCAGAATAAGAGCAATTAAGCAAATGCAATTAACAATAAGAAAAGGAAAGTAATGCAAATAATCAAAGATCAGATTGTTCATGCACACATAAAAAAGAATACATTAATAGCTAAACTAGAATGGTAGGATATTCTTGGGCCTCAATTAACAACTCTTTCAAGATTACTGCCAGAAAGAGGGGAAGATCTGGAAAATGTTGGAATCAATGGATCTTTAGTTAATCAGTCTATTGATCTTCCCCCTTCTCTAGCAACGAAATTTTGAGCACAATGTATGTAAATGAAATTCCATTTATTATAAGTGAAAAGAATAAAACAATAAAAGTTTTATGCAATCATAACGGATGGAAAAATCTCAGCCCTTAGAAAGAAGGGTTAAATTTTGGTGTCTTAATTTCAGAACAATGACGACCCTGATTGAATTAATTATTGAAACTAGTAGGAAAGGAACAAATCTACGAGGAAGTGGCATAAATTCACATGGCTACAACTTGAACGATTCTGCGAATTCTACGTCTGCAGCTGATGTGGAGATTGATAAGAGTTTATCCAATCTATTTCATTTCCATCACTGTCTTCATAGGTCCACAGAAACATATGGATTACAACACCTTAATAGGCCATCAATTATTTCGTTTTCCCCACCATTTCCAGAAAAAAGCGTAAATTTTATCTACGCTTTTTTCTGAAAATGGTGGGGAGAACGAAATAATCGGATTTTTAATGACACATCAAAGTCTATCAACTCTCTCTTAGAGGACACTACTCATACTGGAATTTTTTGGAGTCATAGGCTTTCTACTTTTTGTAACTATGATCTTACTTTTTTATTTGCACATTGGCAGCATTTTTGTAACGGACTTTATCATCCTTTTCATTTATCAATGAAATAGTCTCGTTTCTCATAAAAAAAAAAAAAGAAAAAAAAAACTGAAATGAAGAAACTCGGATAGATTCTAACATATCGACATCAAAACTTAGCTTTAGAGGCATTAAAGATGTTTATTTCTAGTAAAATATGAAGATAAAATGTAGGATGCTCACTGGTATTTTAAAAGCAAGGGGTCACCATTTTCATTGATTCTCCCCCATTAAGATTCTGTTGCAGCCTTTTTCAGTTAACCCCTACGCCCACCTCTCATACCCTTTGATTTCACCTATAGAATCTTTAGATTTCAATGCATCCTCATCTTTGTTCTGCATGATCTTAAATGCATGAAAAATCCAATATCAGGAATATTCTACTTGTCTGCTGTGATCTTTTTTTTTTTTTAAGAAGAAACAATTTCATTAAAGATATGAAATAAATGAACCAATATTTTAAAAGGCTTAGGTTCAAGGTACATATCTAGCCCTTTATCTTAGGTGAGACTCAGGTAAAAAGGTGCACACCTTTTTGTGATTACTAATCCTAATTGCAAAAATCCATACGTTTATGATTTTTTTTCTTTATTAACTAAAAATAATGATATTTATAACACATCTAAATCTATCAGCACTCTCTTTGAAGACACCATACATCTTGGAATTTTTTGGAGTCATAGGCTTCCACCATTTTGTAACTATGATCTTACTTTTTTATTTGCACATTGGCAACAACTCTTGTAAATTTTGTGATTTCTCTGTTACCTTTCGTTAATCAATGAAGTATTTGTTTCTCATCAAAAAAAAGATATTTATAACACTTTTTTTTTAATATTCTTACTCCAACTATGCAACTCTTCTTTATAAATGCTCTTATATAAATAGTGCGCCTTACAAAAAAAAAATCACGCTGTGTTCAAGCCGAAGTAGACTATTGCATCTTAGTGCACCTTGAACTTTTAAATGTGATTATACTCAAAATTAAAAGGTCATAAATGTCAATGAGCTCAAAGCAGCCATTAGTTAAGTAAACAACACGATCTTCAAATCCCTCTCTTAGTGAACTCGATTGTTTACAGGTAGCATTCAAACAAATATCCAATAAATATTCTTTATAAGTATAGCATATTAAAAAGTAAATTTTTAAAAAAGAAAAAGAAAAAGGAAGTATATTAAGTGTCTCCACATAAAGGATAACAAAAATCATCCACATAGAGAAAGACTGGTCAAAAGAATAGAATAGTTTTCCGAGTGACACAATGACATTATAGAGAGAGACCTCCAAAAAAAACAATTCTATTAAGTAATTATTTTGTTCATCATTATCAAAGCATCCCCAAATCTAAAAGCTTAAGAATTAAGCTTTATTCACTACATTCTAAAAAGATATGAAGCAGAGACACTTCAAACTAGAGAAAGAATCTGTGTCAAACACTCATTCTTTCGAACACTTTTCAGACACGTGTCCGACTTGCCATTTTACATGTCAACCCAAACCCAAACCCAAAATAATTAATATTATAGTTTTTTTTTTTTTTTGATGTTCGTGACTGTCTGGGCCAGCTTGCGTGCACAAACGCACCTCGACTAATGTCACGGGGCATACCGCCTGACCCTGCAATATTTGGATGCCAAGGAAACCCGTAGGTATTAATTTGAAATTAATTCCTAGATAGGTGTCGTGGCCACCATGAGATTTGAACACATCACCTTATGCACCCCAAGGCCCTCAATGATCAATTGGGCTACCCCATGATGGTTAACTAATTAATATTATAGTTAACTAAATAATAAAATGGTAAAGGAAAAGATAAAATAAAAACAAAAAAGTATTCTCTCATTTATCACAAAAAACCAACCACCTTTCCCTCTTCTTCATGAAAAAAATTTGTCTTCATCTTCTAAAATACTTGTTTGTTGTCACCTCCCACACGGACGTTGCATGCCTAACCAACGTCCATTGTAATTAACTTGACATTATATGCTTTTTAGTAGAGTATATTTAGTATTCGTG
>JBBMEF010000001.1:9815521-9827710 GCA_037832685.1 Sicyos baderoa | reverse complement strand
ATTCACTTTTTTAAAAAAATTAACTTATCCTCAATGTATTAGTGTCCAGGTATTCTAGAAAATGGTCGTCGTGTCTATATCAGTGTTCGTGCTTCAAAAACTACACACTCTTCAAATATGAGGTTGATATCAGCTCGATTCACGAGACAGATCAATTAATAATATGAAATAAGGAGCAAATAACATACCAAGCTTAATTATCTCAACTCCAAGACTTGAATTTTTAACCCATCTATCAACAAACTCTTGTTTTCTATATCCATGACTATGAGTGCTCAGGTCGATGTCAAGGAAGCCCCTAGAAAAGTAAATCTTCGGTAAGTGATCACCGTGGATTGAGCCCACAACTTTTTAATTTCTCAAAACTTTTTTACCGACTAGCCTAGCGATGGTGGTTATGATTAATAATAATATATTGTTACGAAAAACATACATTGGTGATTGGTTGGATGAAGGCATTCAAATTCATGATGTATGATAAATCCCCCAAACCCTATATCTCGCATATCCTCATCCGGATACCAGGAATAACGTAAAGCTAGAACAACAATGGTGGGAAAGGGAATGTCAACGAGTGAAGAAGACGGATAGAGATGCAAAACGTGATTCTCAAGATTAAAGAGAAAAAAAACGCCATCAAAATCAACAAATTCCTCGTTGAGTTTCTGAAATCCATCAAAAAAAAACAAAAAAACGAAGAAAAATCTGTAAAATCGGAGCAGAGATTTCACTTACGGATTAACTCGTTGTGCTGAGAGATTTTATTTGAACTATGCAAATGTATGATTGATGAGAGATTTGAATGAAATTAACAGTTTCCATTCGAACAAAAACGTTAGAGTTGAATTATCATACAAAATTTGAGTAAAAATAGGCTTAAATTTCAAAAACAAAAAAAAAACGTTAGGTTTGAATAGCGTTAGAATTTTTTATAATTTTAAAAATTAGAATTTAATTTTTATAATTTATAAAATTTGAAATATAGTCAATATAATATATAATTGCTGACGTATTGAGTATATGAAAATTTTCAATAATATATATTGTGTTGTTATATCCGTCACTCAAATCATAGTTTCATCATAATTCAAAAATAAATCATAGTTTCATCAGAGACACACAAATAGAGATGTCCACGGGGCCGGGGAATGCCTTCCCCGTCCCTGCAAAATTCACCATTTTTTTTTTGAGGGATCGGGGAGGGGATTCCCCGCGGGAAATTAGCGGGGATCGGGTTCCCCGCGGAGAATTGTTCCCCGTTCAATTTTTTTTCATATATTGTATTTTTTTTCACTTTTTTTTTTCTTTTATATCCTATCCTACCTCTATTCAAAATACTTTTTTATGAAGAATTCTATAAATATAATATCAATTTACAACTTTAACAAATAAATTTTCAAAAAAAGTTACTTTTTTCAACAATGTGTAAAATCAAAAAGAAATTAACGACAAGGTGATTGTGCTTTCAAAAAAAAAAAGAAAATGTCAGTATATATAAATATATATATATATACTGTTTTTCAAAAAAAAAATATATATTCGGGGCGAGGCAGGAGAAACGGGGCGGGGATGGGGACGGGGACGGGGATCATATTCCCCGTCCCCGTTTAGTCACCGGGGAAAAAATTCGCCTCGCTCACTCTCCATTTTCCCGCTTAATCGGGGATTCACCGCCCCATTCGGGGCGGGAAAATGGACATCTCTACGCACAAACAACTAAATTTTAAATATTTAATTCACCAACAATTATAAAACAACAATAGCCAATTTTTAAGTTAAGACTAAATTCTAATTTTTTAAACCATAATGACTAAATTTTATATTTTCTCAAATCATAGATACTCAACCCTAATTTTTGAAACGCTTTTCTTCTAACTATAAGTACTAATATTTTACCACAATAATCTGTAAAAAATGAGAGTAATTATTTGTATGTAAATCACAAATTAACCCAGCCGAAAATCGAACCCACCATCTATGAGGTTACGGTTGGCTAAAGTGAAGACGGTCGGTTTGAGCCGATTACTCATAGAAAACCAAACCGAGGCTTGTAGACCAGTGGCATTTTCGTATTATACTTAAACTCCAAGGCTACTCTATAGCTTGGGTCGTCTCCTCCAAAAGCCCTAGCTGTTCCTGCATTTCATTTTCCATTCTCTGTAACCCTAGCTGTTCCTGCATTGCTCTTTTTCTTCGATTTCCGAGGCAAGTTTTAGATTCTGAATTATTTATGTGATCTTTAATGGCCTCTCTATATCAATAGAAAGTGAAATCTGTTCTTGATTTTTCATGTTTTTTTTTTGTTTTTTTTTTCTCTTGGAAATGCTCGAACTGAGTGTCGCCTATCTTATTTGAATAATTGATTGGATATTATTTGTTATAGTTCTTTTTTTCTTTTTCTATGAAACGCATTGTTTTAAGTTCATTAGACTGTTTATTGAAGGATATGTTGTGTAACCAAGCTTATGATATAGATTTTTAAATTAAGAACCCAAGTATCTGGACTAACTTGCCTCGGTCATAGGTTCAAATTCCTCACTGATAAATTGTTCTTGAATTAAAATTAAGAAAATAGCCCTCGAGGTTAAATTTTATATACGGAAATCAAGAACCTAAGGGGCTGTTTGTTTGACATATTTAGGTAGGATTTAGTTTGAGGAGTTTAAAATTGATAGTTGTAGCCAAAAACTCGTTTGGATGTAGTTTTTGTGTAGAGGAGTTAAAATCAAAACAATGCGCCTCGACCCAATTTTTGGTTGCTCTATTACGTTTACAATATTCCTATCCATTTGTTTTGTACCGACTCCGGGTCCTAATTTGTTTTTCATGGAGGATGTTGTGATCATCAACCTTTCCTGGAAGTATAATTCTGACAATGTCCACCCTAATGTTGGAGGTAATAGTTGTAATGGGAACTTCTCAAATTTAACATTAGCATTTTATCCCCTACATGAGGCTTAAATTTCCACATGAACAAGTAGCTTAAAACATTAAATTCTTGTTAAATTGTGGGGACAATTCACTTATTGGAATAATATTTTTTAGACTAATCCCTAACCAGCTATAACTTGAGAAGTTGAATAAGTTGACTTGAAGCTTTTGCCTTTTGATGGGTATTATATGCTCTATTTCTTGCTTTTATATCAGAGATATGGACAGTCAGCATATAGAGGACACATCATCTGAAACTGTCTCAGATGAAGCGTCTCAAGAGAATCATGAAACTCGTGATGAAATGCTTTCTAGGCATAGGTATGTAGAAATTTGACACTTTGTTTTTGCATCTTTGGCTTCTCTTACATGATATTTTCTCATTTTTTAGTATAGCATATCAGCATCTGGATGCATAAAAAACATTTCAAGATTCAGTCTGTATTGGGTTCCTATTTCCTTTTGTTTCCTCGACTTGATTTGTGTTGTCTTAAAATGCTCACTAGATCGGAGTAGGGCTAGGCAGTTCACTCGTGAAATTACTCGAGGTGCATGTAAGCTGGCTACCTAGACACTCACGGATAAAAGAAAAATGCTCACTAGATCATTGCACTCTTTAATCAACTAAGAATTGTTTAGCTACGGTTGCTTAATATATGCATATTTTGCCATGCTCAATTGGCTCAGAAACAAAGCTTGTAGTATAATCCATATAATTACTACAATATGAGCCTTTGTTCTTAAGACATCTATTGATATGAAATAAAGGGCTTTATCATATTGATGCCTTTCAGCCTTTGGTACAATTGGTGATATTATTTACTTTTGCATTTGGTCATATATTTTTGGCTTTGACTTCAACTGCATGGAGGGTAGGGGTAACATTTTCTGTATTGCTGGCA
The DNA here is from genome assembly GCA_037832685.1 of Sicyos baderoa. Lineage (NCBI taxonomy): Eukaryota > Viridiplantae > Streptophyta > Magnoliopsida > Cucurbitales > Cucurbitaceae > Sicyos > Sicyos baderoa. The sequence continues at coordinate 9,823,877 of JBBMEF010000001.1, read as the reverse complement.
AAATTTTTATTTATTGTTATTCATATTATTTTGCGTTGACTTTATCTGCATGCAGGAAAGAGATATCACAGCTGCAGAACAAAGAAGTTGAACTTAAAAAGGCAGCAGCTAAAGGCAGCAAAGCTGAACAAAAAATGAAGAAAAAACAGGTGGAGGAAGAGATATCTCAACTTTCTACGAATCTAAAAAAGAAACATACCGAAGAACTTGCATCGTTAGGCTATAGTAACAGTAATGGAAATGAAAAAAACAACCTCGACAATCTAGTGAAGGCCATAGCTGGGGTGTCAACGACAGCTCAATCTGACCATTCGAAGCCCAGCAAAAGCACGAAACGGAGGGAGAAGAGGGCTCAGCAAGAAGCAGAAAGAGACAAAAGAATCGAAGAAGAGCAAAGCAACAATGTGAGTGATAGAATGATCGAGAATGAACAATTGGAAAAGAAGCTTGGACCACTCGGTCTGACCGTTAATGAAATCAAGCCAGATGGGCATTGCCTCTATCGAGCAGTCGAAAATCAGCTAGCCTTTCTTTCAGGAGGTTCATCTCCATGCAACTACCAAGAACTTCGCAAAATGGTAGCAGCCTACATGAGAGACAATTCAACTGATTACATGCCATTTTTCCTCTCGGAGAACGTCGTAGAAGGTAATACGAATGTTTCGCTGGCTGAAAGGTTTGAAAGCTACTGCAATGAAGTCGAATCGACAGCAGCGTGGGGAGGGCAACTGGAACTTGGTGCTTTAACCCATTGTCTTAAAAAACATATCATGATATTTTCAGGATCCTTCCCTGATGTGGAAATGGGAAAGGAATACAAATCCAGCGACGTAGTTGGCTCGAGTATCAGGCTTTCGTATCATAAGCATGCCTTTGGACTTGGGGAGCACTACAACTCTGTGGTTCCTGTATGATCAGTCGGGTATATCACGTCGAACATGAAGGGCCACTTTACTTTCTGCAACATCTTTTGACCCTTGAGTCTGTACCTAAAGGACTAGAGGTCTGCTAAAATATATTATGTTCTTTTTGTTTCCTTCAATATATGTTTAGCCTTCCTCACACTTACTCTTTGATTAGCCAAATCAAGTTCTTTTAGTTATAACAATTTCATGTGCTGTTATTTGTTGGTTTTATCTGCTTTTACTACACTGAAGTAAAACCTCCTTTTAACCAAAAAACAACTTTGAGTGTTTTGAAGTTTCTATTGTTTTATCTTCTCTCTCCCCTGTTTATTGAACAGAAACAATAGATAAAAGAAAATTGAGATGAATTATGATATTGTTCATCCAGATGGTGGCCAAATAAGATGTTAAACATTAGCATTCTTTCCCTTTCCCATTTGTTTTTGGAGGCCCAAATGACACTTTTGAGAAGAAGTGCATGATTCCTTTAGAGAAGAAGTAGTTGTGTTGCATACCTTCAAATCAAATGTTTGGAACATTTATGATTTACCCACATATTGTTTAAGATGCTGGTTATATTTTGTCAACATACCTAAAGCATCAATAAAAGCATTACGCTATTGAAGAACATTTGCGATCTTCTTTTATTTCTGGTACTCTAATAACTTCAATCCATGATTGACATCTATTTTTTATTGTCTGTGAAAATAATCGGACTGTGAGTAAGTTAATCTAGACATTCATGAATATTAAAATATAAAATGTCTTTAAAAGAAAGTGTGATTTGCAAATATGAAAGATGTGGAACTGAGGAATCTCTTACTCATTGATACTATAGCCTGTTGTTGTGCAAAAAAGCTAAAGAAAACATATCTCATCTCAAAACTAGGGCAAGAAGATATGTTCAACTGTTCACATCAAGCTCTTGGGATAAGAAAACACAAAAGTAAAATACCACTTGGCCAGAAGATTCCATGCATTAATTGGGAATTTTTGTTATTCCTAATCTCATAAATTGATCTCAAAATTTTTTGCTGAAACATTTGCAGACTATTCTCATTTGCCCTTTCAATGAAACAAGAGACAACTAAAAGACAAGCCAGCTAATATTATTTGGTAATTCTTCCCTTGGTTGAGGGGTTGTTTCAATTTCATGTCAGCTGCAGTTGGAGCTCATCCAATTTTTCTATCTTTGCCTTGGCTAAATTTCTGGCATTGATTCAATTAGGAGTGTAGGGTTAGGTTAGGGGGATTCACAATATATTGACCAACCTTAGAACCACCTCAACCCACCCCAACAAAAATTAAAAAATCATTACCCGATCCAACCAAATAGAATTATAACTTAATTCAATCTTTACAGTTAGGATTGAGTAGTCCAGGTTATCGATTCTTTTGTATACAACCCTAAATTTAATAGCCTTAACCATTGGGCTTCTAATTTTTTTTTTCTCCATAAGAATCAATTAAATATCAATAATGAAATTACACGTCAATTCAAGACAATACCATAGTTTTATTCTAAAAAAAAAATAATATTTACACAACTTCTACTAGATTTGGCTAAATTCGATTCAGACGATCAAAATGCAGCCAATAAAAAACAAAGGGGGAAATCTCATAGGTTTTTTTTTTTTTTTTTTTTTTTTTTGAGATTAATATCATAAGAATTTTTTTATCCCTAAACTCTCATTAAAGTAATGATTTAGTTCACCCTCAAAATTACAATAATCTTAGCATCTAAACTTACCTAGGCAATAATATAGTCCCGGTGAAAAATCTTATCAAATTGAAGTGTAACCATTCATAATACATTAACTCCTAAATCAACTTTTCATTTACATCAATAAGAAAAAAATTCAAAACTTAACATCATTATAGCTACAAAAATTCATAAACTAAATAAGACATCAGGAATAAAATTCAACTAACATCGTGTAAGACCTGATAACCCACAAAAGGTTACAGGTTCAAATGAGTGTTATAAAAGACAATTTTAACCTAAATTAAATATAATTATTAAACCTATTCCCTGCATTTCCCTTGGGAATATAATTTAGAAACATTTCCCTAAATTTTTTAAAAAAAAAAAAAAAAAAAGCAAGAAGAAGATAATTTGGTGGGACCTTCAACTTGTCCATCTCCTTCCTGTGTGCGGCTGCTGGTATGATCTTCATGCAGTTGCTGGAAGATTACCTTTACCAAAGCATATTTATTTGCCAAGATCTAGCTTTTTAGCATTTACCTGAATTATTATGTTCAGAAATGGCTGCAAAATTCTCTTGCACAGGAAAAGGGAAAATCCATAACTTCTTTCAAATTGGATAAGCCTCAAGCTCTTATCTCCAACTAAGCAGATGCTCCAAAATAAGTTAGGCCAAGCCAAGTTCAGCACTGTGAAAATGACAAGGAAATATAGAGAGAGAAACAGAATAAAAGTACAAAAGTTGGCATGGCTGGTACCACTGTTGTGGTTGTGGTTCAGATATTATGAAATGTGAAAGTGAACAATAATAATGCCAAATAAGAAGCCTCAAACTTTGCCCAATGCTAAATTCCAATATTCTGAATGCCCAAAAGCAGAAGAAATGGCTCCATAATTTCATCAATCTATCACACACTGTTTTAACGCGCACTAAGGTTCAACGGCCTACTAGCAATTTCCGATAGAGTTGGTGGCCTAATGACTTCATGGTTTGATAAAAATCCAGTTCAACACCAAGGTCACGAGTTCAATTTTAAAAATCGATATTTTGGATCTTATTTATTTGAGAACAGTTATGCAACAACCTACTTGAAATTAAGCATAAGGTGGAAAAAAGTGCCGGTTTTTTTAGTGCACTATGTGTAAAAACATTTATAACTAAGAAATAACATGAGTGAGAAAATTAATAAAAAAACACCCAAGTACAAAAAGAAAACATAAAATCAAAAGATTTTAGTGTTGAGGGTTAATTAAACTTATTTTTGCATGACTAGAGTACGTTGTTTTACATGAATCTAGTCTATTTAAGGCGAGGGCTCAAGACGCAAGGCGAGGCATTAGATCTGTACTTTAAGCCTAAGAGCATGCTTGAGTAGCCATTTTTTGTAAACACTTAATTTCAGAGTCTTTTTTTTAAACAAGGATAACCACACCCGTCCACAGACTAAGCACAGGAGACATAGAAGGAGTAATGTCACAGGTGAGTCTCGAATTTGGGACCTTGAAGAGAACATACCTTCAAAACCCAAGTCTTCAACCACTGTGCCACCCCGTTTCAGAGTTAAGACTTCTAACTTTGGTTTGTGCATCAAGTGTCTCTACATTATCCATAAGACTGCACCCTGTCATTATCAAATATCATGAAGGTATTTTGAAAATCTGCTTACACAGCTTCATCAAAGTTATATTCCTCTCTACTGTTATTCAATCTCAAAACCAAAAGAAAGGCCAGCAAGAAATTCTGATATTCCAACTTGCACAAAAATGAACAGACAGCCCTATGACATGAAATTCCATCTCAGTATAAATAGACAACAATGGGAGCTTTAAACTCAATAAAATCAAAAACCTAAAACTTCCTTCTTAACAGAGACTACATTTCCAAGACCAAGAGACATGGACATGAATGCAGTGAAAGGGCTGGTAGCTGAGAGACCAGTAGTGATTTTCAGCAGGAGCCAATGCTCAATGAGCTACACAGTAAAGACACTAATATCAAGCTTTGGGGCTAACCCTACTGTGTATGAGCTTGATGAGATACCCAATGGGCAGCAGATCGAGACACTGCTGATTCAACTCGGATGCCAGCCGTGTGTCCCCGCTGTGTTCATTGGCCAGAAGTTAATTGGTGGTGCCAGAGAACTCATGAGCCTGCAGATAAGGAATGAGCTTATTCCATTGCTCATGAATGCCAGAGCTATATGGGTTTGAAACAAAAGCAGATACACAATTTTTTTAGAATTTTGCTGATAATACCCTTCCTACCTTTTTTCTACTTTCTTTTTCTTCTTTTTTTGTTGGTTAGTTTGGGGGACTCTTGACTCTATTTTGACTTCCAAAGTTAAGAATAAAGAGCACCTTTTACCATCTTGTTCTTCATGTAACACATACCGATCATGTTAAATAAAGAGGGCGCCCCGGTGACATTTACAAGATAGTGAATCAAATGGCTGTGTTTTCTTTCTCTAATATGTGATCTTATGAAATATCATGGGTTGGCTTGGCCTAATTGTCAAAAGGGTCTTAGAGATCTAAAAGGTTATGAGTTCAATCCATGTTGACTACCTATCTAGGAATTAATTTCCTATGGGTTCTCTTGACAACTAAAAATTGTAAGGTGAGACAGTTTGTCATGTGAAAATAATTGAGGTGCTCGTAAACTGGCCCGCTCATGGATATATATATATATAAAAATGATCTTCTACAGTCTAGAGACACGACAAGTAAAAATGAAAGTGGAAATAAGCTTAGTTTCACACTTTTGACACTAGGGAATTTGGGGTCACACAACAGTGACTAAGAATTTAGATTAGATTTTCCTTTGTTAATAACTTACAATGGTTCACTGTTCATGAGAGTTCTCTTAAAGGAAGTGAATAAAAAATTAAGGATCCAAATAGATTTGATGCTAAGAGTTGACCTTGCACTCATTTCCCATCTTCTACTCCAACAAAGGTCATTTTAAGAATGATAATAATGTCCCACCACACCCTTTTTTTTAAGGAGTTGAAGTCATTTTCCATAGGGTAGTGTCCTAGACAAGAATTACAATCAAAGAATGGAAATTGTAAAAAAAAACACTAAGCTACAACCTGACCACAACAAGTTGACAAGTACCTCAAATTTCCTTCTCCCATATAAAGTTACAAAGAAGGGCTACAAAACCACCTTACATTCAAGAGGCCTGGTGCCCTCCAAGTCCAAAATGAAGACGCCTAGTTCTTTCCTACTAAGCAGCTTATAACTTCCCTCGGTTACAATTTACATCAATAGTCCTATTAAAACTTGGGTTATCTCGTATTTTCTATTTCTATATTTCAATATAACGTTCGTTTGTTAGTTCGGATCCTATCAGTTTCCTACAAAAAAGTAGTTACAGAGAAAAAGATCCACGTGACTTTCTTCTATAGCTGCTATACACTCCATTCCTACTTTGTTTGGAAGACCCTGACCCACACAACTTTCTTCAAGGGAAAGTAAAATACTCTGGGGGCTTATTACTTTTTTTTTATCAATTTCATACTTCTGAGTTCAATTTTTATTTCAAGCTAAATGCATGTTAACATTCAATCTATTTCTTATTGAGAATCTCATAAAGAAACTACACAGCATGTCTCTTTCAAAATCGCTAAGGAAACATTCTTACTCCTAAATATGGTTATTTGTATGTACTACTTTGTTTTTCAATACTTGCATTCCTTCGCCAATTATTAACTGCTTCGCGAACAGTTGATTGAGCCCGGCGGATCTCCTCAGCAGAAAACTTGTGTTCGATTATTCCCAAAGCTCCAGGCTGCAAAACCCTTATGACAGTTTCCATCTCTTGCTCCAGTTGCCTATATGTAGAAAGAAAAACATTAAACTTGTCCTACAACTTGATGCTTATGTTTTTTAAATTTCAGTTAGAAATAATTAGGCGGGTTGTAAAGTTAGGGTTATTCTGCACTTTTTTAATATAATAGTTGATATGCGCTGCACCCAAAATCGATATTCACACACATGAATTATTTGAAATAGCCCATCCATGAAAAGATAAAGAGAACAAATTTGAAAAAGTAGTTAACAAAACCAAGTTCAGTTGAAATTTTGTTCCATCCAAAAACTGTTTTAACAGAACACTACTAAAGTTGTCATCTTAAAATAAGTCAGGAACATATCCACTAAACATCAGCGAGAACTGTAGTTGAATCACTTTGAATCCATCAGCTCACAGGGAAGAAGAAACTCAAAATACATCAAATACATACTAAATCATATTTTTTTCTATTAGTATCTGTGAGTATTCGGGCCAACTTACAAGTTACGCATAAAATTGTCTGGCCCTTCGTAATTCCTTTGTTGACAGCAACCATGGATTGAATCCATAAACTGTTAGTCTGTTAGTTCTCAAAGCCCTCTTTGACCACTAGGCCAGCTAGGATGGTTCGTACTAAATCATAGCTTCCCATTAAAATTTAAAACACCCTCACCTTAACAAATCTTATTAATGCATCATAACTCATAAGCAAAGCAACCTACAAATTTATATTTAGAATTTAGCACCTCTCGAGTAAACGAAATAAAAAAGCCACAAACACCTTGAGGGCCAGGTTCGAGGGCGGCCGTGGAAATTAATATCCAGGCCGACCCAATTTCGCTTTCGGTCCTACGATGTAAACCAGAGTGTTGGATAATCATTGAAGGATCTCGTAAAAACGAGAATGATGCACATGATGAAACCCCTACACTCCCCATGATATCAATATTGCAAATTAACAAGAATATGACGAACAAAACCAAAGTATCTGCCGCATTACTCATCGGGAAAATCCCCATTTCTATATCCTATAGTTCAGAAATTACAGAAATTTTTTAGCAATTAACGATCGTAAATGAATTTCTAAGAACCTTTTTTGAGGAAATACCTGAAAATTCCGGAGAAGGGGATGGAATTTCTCAGTCGAGAAAATGAAATCGGCATCTCTGAAAATTTTCTTCTACAAATGTGACATTTCCAAGATCGGAGACAAGGTTATTATATATATATATGCTAAGCAAAACGACGTCGTTTGACTTTACCGCCATTATAAATAAAAATAAATAAATCGACTCCACTGGGGATCGAACCCAGAGTCTCTGGTTTCGTAGACCAGCGCCTTATCCATTGGGCCATGGAGTCCTTTGATACTGTTTTTAATTTTGTTTTTTAATTTTTATTTTATATGCTTCAGATTCTTAAAAATTTTGAGTTTATTTAAATTGGATCCTATATATTTGAAATCTTTCCTCGTGCATATTTATTTATAAAAAAAATATCTTATAAATTATTGGTTAAATAATAACTTTGGTTTATAATTTGATCAAATTTTTAACTTTTTCCAAACAATGTGTATTGAATTCTAAATTTATAATGAGAAGGGTATATTTATAGATTTTTCATGGCGTGTGAGCTCGAGCGTTGAACTTAACTATTGGACTTGGACTTTAATGAATATGATTATGCACTCCTTGATGTTTAATTTTGACTAATTTAATATTGATATATTATTCATTTATAATTGGTCTCAGTTTGTAGCATTTGTTAGAAGACACAATATTTTAATCGATCAAGAGGGTACTCGCAAGCTAAAAGTGTTATGAAAACGGAAACCAAGCAATCGATAATCAAAGATAATAATCGTAAAGAGAAAAGAAGAATAGAGAAACACACAGATTTACGTGGTTCACCAACGTTGTGTTGGCTAGTCCACGGGCGGAGAGGGAGAAA
>JBBMEF010000001.1:9777592-9793063 GCA_037832685.1 Sicyos baderoa | reverse complement strand
GATTTTCAAAAAAGCCAAGGATTTCAAATTCGATTTCTTCAGGATTAATTAAAGAGCCATCCTCTGATTGTAAAGAAGAAATTAGGGATCTCCTTTTTCTTGCCGAGAGGAATTTATGAAAGAAGCTGGTATTTTCATCTCCCTCTTTTAGCCAATGAAGTTTACTCTTTTGGATATTATTTTTTTCCTCCAAACTATAAATCTGGAGAATTTCACACTTTGCTGCATTCCATCTAAGAGTTTCTTGTAACGATAATGGGCCTAAATCAGCTTTTCTATCCAAAAAGTTGATTTCAGATAGTAAAGCTTTTCAAGAAATTTATATTAAAAGAAATAATACTATTTATATTAAAAGAAATAATAGTTCTTTGATGTTCTAAATTAAAGAGATTTGTTCCATTTTAGGTGTACATGACATATCTTCAGGCTCTTTATAGTCGTGGGGGTTGGCCGCTCAGCGTCTTCCTTTCTCCTGATTTGAAACCTTTAATGGCTGGGACTTACTTTCCTCCTGATGATAACTACGGAAGACCTGGATTCAAGACGGTGATTAGGTAAATAAGTTGCTAGACATACTAAGCTTCTCTCTCCCCCCAAAACCTCCCTTCTCTCACTGTTATGGTCTCTGGTTTCTTGATCATATTTGCTCAGAAAATTTATGGATTCTACTAAAAAGGTTTGCTAGTCCGGTTGGCGGTCGAATTATAGTTTCACATATACAACCTTTTAATTTTCAAGTGATCTCAGTATTTTTTTTTTGTTTTCAGAAAAGTGAAGGATGCATGGGATAATAAAAGGGACGTTCTTGTCAAGAGTGGAACTTATGCTATTGAACAGCTTTCTGAGGCCTTGTCTGCTTCTGCAAATTCTAATAAACTTCCAGAAGAAATTCCACAAAATGCACTACGTTTATGTGCTGACCAAGTAAAGCTCTTATTTCAATGGATATTTTTTTTCAGTTTATGTCCATGTGCATAAATGTACAAGGTACTAAAAGAAGGGAGAGGGGCACATTCCATGTGTTTTGGTCCTTCAACTGGAATATAAAATATGGAGTCGTTAATGAAAAATAAGAAAAATGCTTATGCCTCTTGTTTTTCAGCAATCTCGGAGTCCCCAAGTCTGTGTGAGAAGCTTTTTTTTTTTCCTTTTCTGAGAAGCTGTTGTAAGAAGTCTTGGTATAGAAAGATGTCTTTCTCTCCTAAAATTATTTGGTTTTCTTATTGTAGCTTTCTCAAAGCTATGATCCAAAATTTGGTGGTTTTAGTTCAGCTCCAAAATTTCCAAGACCAGTTGAGGTTCAACTTATGCTTTATTATACCAAAAAACTGGAGGAATATGGGAAGTCCGGTGAAGCAGAGAAAAGCCTGAATATGGTCATGTTTGGTTTGGAATATATGGCAAGAGGTGGTATTCATGACCATGTTGGAGGAGGTTTTCACAGATATAGTGTAGATGAGTGCTGGCATGGTCAGTATCTGGTTCATGTGTTCGATTTTGACATTAATTAGCACTTTGTCTGAACTTTATTTTATAGGAAAATCTTGCATGGTTGTTGATTACTGTGAATTTTCATTTTTTCATTGTTACAAAGATGGTTTTTATCATTAAAACATGATATCTAATTTAAAAATGTAAATCAGATGTTGAGTTGCATTATTGTATAGTGTTCGTTTCCTTTTTCTTCAGTCAAGTTCTTTGCTCCCGATTTTTGTTTGTTTGTTTGAGATATTAGGTGGGGAAAATGCGTAACTTTCCTATGGTAAAAAAAAAGAAAGGTAAATGATTAAGTCTATTTTTTTTAACAGTTCCCCACTTTGAGAAGATGCTTTACGATCAAGGACAGATTACAAATGTCTATCTGGATGCTTATTCCATTACCAAGGATGTCTCTTATTCATGTGTATCTCGGGATATTCTTGATTATTTGAGGAGAGACATGATTGGATCCCAAGGCGAAATATTTTCAGCAGAGGATGCTGATAGTGCTGAATCCGAAGGAGCTACAAGAAAAAAAGAAGGAGCCTTCTATGTGTGGACAAGTAAAGAGGTTTGCATTATTGTTTGTGGACTACTCCTCTCATCACCAATTGGTTTTGAGATGGATGTCCACACTATTTCACAATTATATATTTTTATGTTAATTGTTTGCGAAGGGGACAAAGATACCTTCCATTCAGTTCTAATATTCTATAAGGATACTGTTTATTGAAATTATCCATTCCCATTCCGCCATTGTTTTCTTTGGACTCATTTACTATTACATTACCTACACAACCCTTTTTTTTGGTAGAGTAGAATTTTGGCCAATTTGAATATCTGCCCATATGGATTTCCTCTAAAATTTATTTAAGTTCAAAATTTCAAATTTCCTGTCTTGGTTTATCATAGAGATAAAGTTGATTAATGAATATTCTGAAAATTTCCGTCTTTGCCTATGAAATTTTGGCGACTAAACTTGGAGTTGAATGTATTATTAATTTGTTTGGCACAAAAACCGTATGTCACTATTGATTGAGAGGAGAGAAAATATTCCATCCGGGGGTTGAGGTTTAGGAAGGTCCTAGGTTCGAAACCCACGAGTGAGCATAATTGTAAAATCCTTGGTGTCTTTTGAGTGTGGGTCTTGGGACGGGCCGAGTGCCTTCAGGTATGTACTGTCGTGATTTTGCTAAAAAAAACAAGTAAATGTTTATTAATTCTTCGCATTTTTCTTTGCTTCATTTAGGTTGATGAAATACTTGGTGAGCATGCAGATTTTTTCAAGGATCACTACTACATAAAACCTTCAGGAAATTGTGATCTTTCCGGATTAAGTGATCCTCATGGTGAATTTAAAGGAAAGAATGTTCTTATTGAGATGAAAAGTGTATCTGAGATGGCATCAAAACATGGTCTGCCTGTTGAAAAATATCTTGAGATTTTGGGGGAATGTAGGCAAAAGCTTTTTAGAGTAAGAGAGCGTCGGCCAAAGCCACATCTCGATGATAAGGTTAACATTGATTAACCTACTGAACCTGTGTGTGTCTCATATGTTTTCCTTGTCATACAAAAAATTATAATGCTTTGCATTTCTTAGGTAATTGTTTCATGGAATGGGCTGGTAATCTCATCATTTGCAAGAGCCTCGAAAATTCTCAGGAACGAAAAGGAGGGCACAAGATTCTATTTTCCAGTTGTTGGCTGCTTGGTAAGATTACTTTTATCTTCTTATATAACTCCATGAGAAGAGTAAGCAACTTCTCTAGGTAAGAGAATTTCTATGATATTTTTTAAATGGTCGAGAATTTTGTGGGTTCTCTGATGTTGACATAAACCTATTATTAGTGTTTTATTTTAAAAAAAAAAAGTTTAGATTGAATCACAGTTTGAATTTATGTTGACATAAACCTATTAGTAGTGTTTTATTTTTAAAAAATAAGTTTAGATTGAATCACAGTTTGAATTTTACAAGTGCTAATACATTTTTTTTCTTTCTAAATATGAAGGGGTGTTCAGGGAACTGGTTGGTTGAGTGAGGTACTTAATGCTCAAGTTGGACCAAAGATTACTTTGTGATAATTTAAAAAGAAGACATTGTGCTTACTCAATGTACTTATTGGCAAATCAGTTCTGTTATCATATCCCTTCGTAGTCAACTCTAATTGGTGTTTTCGTGTAAACTCCTTGGAGTATCAAGGATAGTAATAGTCTTTGCAAGATTCATGACTTGGGGAGGTGTCGATTTCGGGAAGGAAAATATTTACTTTTTTTTGCAAGTAAATCTGAAAGGCTGTATTTGCTTGAATTTTCAGTTTGGAAATTATGTGATTCAATATTCATTGGATCGCTTATAGGTTACTTTCTTCATGATCTTCAGGCCAAAGAGTACTTCGAAGTAGCAGAGAAAGCTGCTCTTTTCATCCGGACAAAACTTTACGATGAACAAATACATCGGTTACAACATAGTTTCAGGAATGGGCCATCGAAAGCACCTGGATTTCTGGATGATTATGCGTTTCTAATTGGGGGATTGCTTGATCTCTATGAATATGGTGGTGGACTGAATTGGTTAATTTGGGCAATAGAACTTCAGGCCACTCAGGCAAGAAGCATTATTCTTGTTGCTCTGCTAAGTTAATCAGTTTTAGAACTCTAATGTCATGTTAGAATCAATTTTGGCTCGTTTTGTAGGATGAACTATTTCTTGACAGAGAAGGGGGAGGGTACTATAACACGGACGGTGAAGACCCATCTGTTCTACTACGGGTGAAGGAAGATCATGATGGGGCTGAACCATCTGGGAACTCGGTTTCGGCTATCAATCTAGTCAGGTTGTCCTCACTGGTTTCTGGAAGTAAATCCGATCATTACAAGCAGAACGCTGAGCATCTTCTGGTCGGTAGACTCTTTTCTGTGAATAATTCTATCAAGTCAGATGTCTGATAAGCTGCCTTTTTCTTCGTGAATGCAGGCTGTTTTCGAGAAAAGATTAAAGGATATGGCTGTGGCTGTACCTCTGATGTGTTGTGCAGCTGACATGTTTTCAGTCCCGTCTCGAAAACACATCGTCTTGGTGGGGCATAAGAATTCGGCACAATTTGAATCCATGCTTGTTGCAGCCCATGCTTCATATGATCCCAATAGAACAGTGAGTAGTACAAAGTCTGCAATCTCCTCCTAGTTTCTATCCTCCAACTGGGTCGATTATCGATAGAGATACGATATTCATTTCTATGGTATTACGACGAGCGGCAAAATAAGTCAAGTATAAGGCACTTGGAAGTTGGAACCTCCTTAATTGCTTTCTTTAAAGCCTTAGCTATAGACTTTTATGCCCTTAGGCCTTAACAGGTACCTTACATATATCCTCTCTATCTCTCTGTTATGGCAGGTTATTCACATCGATCCAACTGATGAGACGGAAATGCAATTTTGGGAAGAAAACAACAGGAATGTTGCAGTTATGGCGAAGAACAATTTCGCTGCCGATAAGGTGGTGGCTTTAGTGTGCCAAAACTTCACTTGCAAGGCCCCTGTAAGTGACCCTGAATCTCTAGAGGCCATGGTTGCACAGAAACCTTCCTGATTATGTTTTTGGTTTTAGCATTATCCTATGTTGTTGTATTATAACATCTTCCTTTCTGGTAAGTTAATGAATCAGTTTGTACACATAATTAGGTTGTTTTTGTGGTGGACATCATGTCTGGTTGGAATTGAAATGGTCTCAGTTTTCTCATCTTTGTTTTTGGTTTCTAAAAAATGAGGTTATAAGCTGGGAAAGAAAGACAGATTCCATAATCCATGGTGTCCTGGGCCAGGGGAATCCATGTCAGTATTCCAAAGTCTAAATGTTGATTTCAGATATAGAATAAACTCATAGTATTAGAAAGCATCTTTGGAGCAATTAGTTCTACATTTATCTATTGCGTACAATTCATTATGATTTATTTAGGAAATTTGTTATGTATACCAACTTTAGCGCTCTTTATTAGAATTATAGCACATTTTTATCAAAAAATCGTTTATACTAAAATTCTGAGTGATTGAACTCAATCGAACTCAATCAATAACTAGTGATTGAACTCAATCAGTTTGTTAAGTGATTGAAGCTCAATTGATTGAGTTCAATCACTAGTTATTGATTGAGTTCGATTGAGTTCAATCACTCATAATTTTGGTATATATGCAATTATTTTCAATTTTGTGCTATACATGCAATTTTTTAGCTAATTTTTGTTATACATGAAAAATTCCCATTTATTTATTATTATTATTTTTTTTTTTTTAAATCCCCCGCTTTTCATAATTATTTGTGATTTTCCTTCTCCAAAAAAAGTTGGTGTATGGGCTTGGTTGCAGTAAAATTCTTTAAATATTAAAACAATATTTGGATTGAGAAATTTAAAGTTTTGACATTAGTCATATTTTATGTTAGCACAACCTCTTGGTTTGTATGGATGCATGTCAGTGTATTGTTTCAATTGTTTCATTTTGATTAGAGAGAACAAATAGCTTCAATGTGAACTCAACTTCAATAATCATCTCCACTCCTAATGTTTTTGTTTTGTAATCTAAAAAACAAAAAAAATAAAACAAATAACTTCAAAGTTATCTTAAAAGATTAGTTTTAAATATTTTTTATATATTTATTTAAATAGGACTAAAAGGAAAGATTAGAAAGGAGTTAAATGGTAGGAACTTAAAAAACGTACTTAAATGATATATTATTATTATTTTTTAATCAAGGATAAATAATATTACTTTTTAAATTAATAATAGATTAAATTATCATTTTAATTTCAAACTTTTAAATACTGTTTTGAAGTCATTATTAATTTTAGTATAAATAAACAAAATGTGAAGATGAGTAAGTTATTTTTATAAAAGAATAATAAAAAAAGTCTTACTTTAAAAAAAGAAAAAAATACCTCAAAAACTATTTGTAATGATTAAAATAAGAGGGTATTATGCCAACAGAGCAATAGTTCAAGCGATATCGGTGTATAGCTAATGATTTAGAAGTTTGGGTTCGCGTCCCCCACCTTCAAAAAAAAAAAAAATTCATTCGATTTGTTTTAAAAAATATAATACTCTATACAAATTTTATCATATCATCCCATCAACAAATGTATCCCAAAAAAGGTTCTAAAAAAAATATATTCAAAAAAAAAAGAAGAGAATTTAGGTGCACTCGGATAGCACCTCCACCATGATATCACTTATTTATAGCCATATATCTTCTTTTCTCTTTAATTTTTCTTTTATAATAAATATAAAATAAAAAAAGATAGATGAGATGTGTGGTACCAAAAGTGGCACAATTATGGTGAGGGTGCTACCCAAATTGCACCCAAATTCTTTTCCCAAAAAAATGTTTGTAAATAGAATTTAGGAGTGAATTTTAGAGTTTCTTCCATTTTCCATTGAATTTCGCGCTCTGCGCGATAGAGTTCTCGCCCACTCTGTTTCACGCAGTTCATAGCGAAGGATTATGATTCTGCCCATCGATCGCTGAATTCACAGCTGAATTCGTCGAGGTATTTGGTAGATTTCTTGATCTCGGAATCAATGGTGGAGAGGCGGAGACCGCTGATTCTGAATTCAACGAAGACGCTCATCAGCTCGGTGCTCAACTACTCGCCGCTCGCTGAAAAACCCCCAGTCGCCGGAGAAGACAAGCTCTCCATCGATTCTGAGCCCCCTGAGTTGCCGCTGCAGACCGGAATCCTCCGATTCGTTGAGGATGGAAATGAAAATTCAGCTCCGAAGTCCTTTTCCTTCGACGATTCTGCCTTGGTTGGGGTCTCCATGTCCGTTCTGAAAAGTCTGTCCATCACTTCAGGCTCTTTGGTACATCAACTAACT
This sequence comes from Sicyos baderoa, assembly GCA_037832685.1. Lineage (NCBI taxonomy): Eukaryota > Viridiplantae > Streptophyta > Magnoliopsida > Cucurbitales > Cucurbitaceae > Sicyos > Sicyos baderoa. The sequence goes on along the minus strand of JBBMEF010000001.1, from coordinate 9,785,716 downwards.
TTCCTTTTGTATTGAAGCATGTTTTGATTATTTGTGGAATTGGCTTATGGATGATTCTTATCAACTTAGCATAATCTTTGTTTTTTGAGTTTTCATTCATGGATTTCGTTGGCTTCTGGATTGCTTACGGCTTGTGTATTGAAGTTGTTGTACTAGTTTACGTTTTCAATCATAATTACTTATGCCCGGTTTGATGAAGTTTTTTTGTTTCTTCTTTTTGAAATTTAAGCTTATTTTCTCTCGAACTCTCTATAACGGTTTCATCTTTTCTCGAGGAAGTATGTGAATCCTAACTAAATTTCAAAAATCAAGACAACTTTGTAGAAGCTACTTTTTTTTAATAAAGTTGTTGTTGTAGACTTAATTTTAAAACCTAAAAACTAAAAGAAAAAAAAAAAAGAAGAAAAAAGATGATTATCAAACCGAGCCTTACCTATTGTCAGACACAAAATTTGTCTCCGGGAATCTTCTTTCTTACGTTATAGAATATCTTTGAATACTTTAGAATTTAGTAACTCTTACTTATTTTGTTGGTTTCAAGGTTCTTGTGAAGAATCTCGAATCTAATACGCAGAGAGTTGCTCAGGCAGTTGTTCTAGATCCCCCCAGCACGAGTGAACGTACTTCTGACGTTGAACAATCTGCTCCTCGTCATGTTATGCTTGTTTTCCCTTCTTTAAATTTCCATCAAAAGGATCAACAACCAGTAGATTCTGGCATTGCCTTTCTATCTCCCCTTCTGGCGTTCAACCTTGACTTTCATTTATCATGCTTAGGAAGCCTAGTACACAATGGACAAGAAACTTTAGCATCATATTTTCAAGCTAAAGTGGATGATTCAACATCCGGAGAAGGATTTGTTTCTTCTGTTATTAAAGTAGGATTGAAACCTCTGGTTAAGTTGCCTAGATATGCGTCGCATTTGAGGGTTTCTTTTGTGAAGGTGCCAACATGTGGTGTCCTTGAATCTCTAAATGCGAGATCATCTGTTGAAGCTGAAAATCGTCAGGAAGTTATTGATTCTGCACTACAGAACTACTTTGAAGTAGAAAGGTATCTTGCTAGAGGTGATATTTTCAGTGTTCAAGTAAATCGAAATTGCAAATCCACATTTTGTATTCCATGCAACAAAAGCACAGGGGATAGAAGCATCTATTTTAAGGTGGACACCTTTAATATTATATAAGCTATGGAATGTCATCATACACAGTATTCTTACTAGGTTGAAGTTGTATTTTCAGGTTGTGGCAATGGAGCCATCAGAAGAATCGGTTCTTTGTATAAGTCGCACTAAAACTGCTCTTGTGCTTGGAGGCAGTGTTTCATCTCCCCTCCCTCCCGATTTATTGGTTGGTATACCAAGAAGACTGGCACCGGTACAAGAAAATGCAGTGAAGCTTTTGGCATCCATGCTTACACCGCCTCTTTGTCTTTCTCCTCTCTCATCAAGATATAGAATTAGTGTTCTATTATATGGCATGACAGGTTTATTATCGATTATCAAAATGCATAACCTTTCTATTACCTTTCTTCTTCTTATGTGCAAGGGTCAAACAAATTTAAGCACTGATGACTTATGAGATATGACAAATCATAGTTTAGCTTGAGCAGATTAATAGTAAAAAAAAATCATAGTAGCAGATTCAACTAAATATGAAGCATAAACCTTTTGTTATTGGATACTATGTTTGTTCATGTCTCCTGCACGAATCATCTTCTTTCATTGCTGTAGGGTGTGGAAAGAGGACTGTGATTAGATATGTTGCTCAGAGATTGGGCCTTCATGTAGTAGAGTTTAGCTGCCATGATATTATGGCTTCAAGTGAAAAAAGAGCATCTGCGGCTCTAGCTGAAGCTTTTAACACGGCTCAAAGGTGAAACATTGAACACGTTACTACACTTTCAACTGAGTAAAATTTTAAATTTTTTAGCATTGTTATGCTATGATTTGAATAAAGAAACAATAGTTCATTGATAAGATTAAGTTATGAGTGAAAGTGTCCTGCAAAACCACGGAGTCAAAACACTGTGATATTCCATATTGCCAAGCTAAATATGGCAACATAGTGGTTATTTTTGAATTGTGATATTTCATATTTTGTATAGTCGTATTCTATAAGATACTCATCATCTTCTTATTCCTCATGTAATTATATTTTATCAGATACTCACCAACAATACTTCTCCTCCGCCACTTTGATGTTTTTCGGAATTTGGGCTCTAATGAAGGTTCACCCAATGATCAACTAGGCATCCCTAATGAAGTTGCTTCAGTCATTAAGGAATTCACTGAGCCTGTTTCTGACGAGGAGGAGGCTTGTTATCAAGGAGAAGGAAACAGTAATTTTGTATGCAATTCTTCGTTTGTCCTTGTGTCAAGATCTTGTTTTACAAACATGCAGGATTCAAAGTACTGTATCTTTTTCATTGACATTTTAATGTAAGAAAACATCATGTTAAATCATTAATCAACCCAAAAACTAAAGTTGATGGGTTGGAATAAATTTAATTATACCAACGAGCACTCCTCTCACTTGTTTTGGGATTGAAATTTTTATAGAATGTTCATCAGGTGGAAATCAATATTAACTGGGGATGTAAAGACTACTTGACTAGGGTTTGAACCCTTGATCAGACCTCCTGATCTGATACCATGTTGAACCATGTTAAATCACTAATCAACCCAAAACCTTAAGCGGTTGGGTTGGGTTAAATTTAATTATATCAACCAACACTAAAATCTACATTTTATGGAAGCTCACTGTGATGCTGTTACAATGCAATTTCAGGCAAAGGGTAAAGCATTCAGGCATCCAGTACTTCTAGTTGCAGCTGCTGACAATTGTGAAGGTCTGCCAACTCCTATTAGACGTTGCTTCAGTCATGAATTGAAAATGGGTCCTTTGACTGAAGATCAGAGAGTTGAAATTCTATCCCAGTGCCTGCAAGGCGTTCCTGAACTTCTTCCCAGTGTATGAAAATTACCCTTTTTCCATTATAGTATCAATATTTCTTGAATCAATTGCACATTGGTGTCGAAAAATGATCAGTTCCTACCTTCATTCTCTTTCAAATTGGGAAGGGTTGTCAATGTGAAGTAATTTTCGTTGTATTGGGCTGGGCTATCCATCTAAGAATGTAGGAAAAAAAATTCTTGGATAGCTAAAACCTGTTAGAGTGTAGAAGCTTAACAATGAGTGAGAAGTTGTATGTACATTAATCACGCAAGATTTATGGAGCCCATGGCTAGTTCTCTTCTCATTTTGCAGCACTTAGTTTTCATTCTGTCAATTCCTTTGTTTAATAGAAACTATAGTAAGTATTAAAACATATAAGGCTACTAAAATCGATAATTAGTTAAAATACATTATTAACACACTAATTATAGAGAATTTTTTTCTATTCAGGTCAAGCATAAATTTGGCTGAGTCAAATAAAAATACTTATTATTATTATTTTCATTTCGAAATCTCTCTTTTCTAACATTATATTTGGTTCATGATCCTTTCATGTCTACTAATTTTAATTTGCCAGGTAATGCTTCTTGCAGACTAACGTGGAGGATTTCATAAAGGATGTTGCTGCACAGACATCTGGCTTTATGCCGAGGGATCTACATGCTTTGATAGCTGATGCTGGTGCAAACTTGTTGATTAGGGACAATTCTCAGACTAACAAAGTTGAGGACGAGACATTAGAGAGTCGACTTAGATCACAAGTACTTACTGATAAACCCAATGAAGAAAAGCCTCTTATGATGGATAAAGAAGATTTCAATTCCTCAATGGATCGGTCCAAAAAAAGAAATGCATCAGCATTGGGTGCTCCAAAGGTAAAGTGATGGAGTTGTTGCTCCACATATTGGAGTCCGACTTGTTTCCCTGCCGTTGGTTATATTCATGTCTTAGCATTCTCTTACGTAATTTATTACAGGGTGCGAAAAAAAGGTATTGAGATTATATTACATGTTACAGGTTCCAAATGTGAAATGGGAAGATGTCGGGGGACTTGAAGATGTGAAGAAATCAATCATGGATACAGTTCAGGTGGGTCATTTAGACTTCTGTGCTCTAAAGACTAATTAATATCGATCTTCAGATTATCTCTAAACAATTAAGGCATGCTTAATAATTTGGTGGGGCAACTTTTGCACCCTGCTGGTGCTGCTAATATACATGTATATAGTATATGCTTGCATGAACTTCAGGTCATGATAGTTACATGTGTCTCAGCACTATTAACTGGGTAGTATAGTACTTGTGATTGTGAATGATCACATGTGGCTATTGTTGTGTGTATAATATCATGTTTCATTAGCACTACTCAAACTATTATCATGGTGTCAACTTTGTTGTATACTTGTCTGATTAATATCTATTGTGTTTCCACAGTTACCTCTGTTGCACAAGGATCTGTTCTCATCAGGGTTGCGCAAACGCTCTGGTGTTCTTTTGTATGGTCCTCCTGGGACTGGAAAGGTATGTTCTGGTCAGTTGTAATGGTGATTTCATTGCTTTTCTTTTATTCCTGTTAAGATAGCAAGGTACTCAGGTAGTTTTGGTTCTCTATTTCTTTAGACTCTTTTGGCCAAAGCTGTTGCTACTGAGTGTTCTTTAAACTTTCTGAGTGTCAAAGGACCTGAATTAATCAACATGTATATTGGAGAGTCAGAAAAAAATATCAGAGACATTTTCCAGAAGGTTAGCTATTCTTCATGTTTTACTAAGTATTCTCAATGGAGGAAAAAGAAAAACAGAACTCTTTTCAGTTATATTGCTGCTCAACTTTCAGAGCATACTATCTCAACCATTTTTTTTAATTTGTACAAATACCTTGCAGGCTAGGTCTGCACGCCCATGTGTTATCTTTTTCGATGAGCTTGATTCTCTTGCTCCTGCTAGAGGGGTATCTGGAGATTCTGGAGGCGTTATGGACCGAGTAGTTTCTCAGGTGAAAATTGATTATGTAATTGGGAGAGTACTTTGTTTTTGGTAGTTGAGGGTCTTTTAACATAATAACATCATTTGTAAACTGTAGATGCTTGCAGAGATAGATGGCCTTAATGATTCTAGCCAGGTATGCTATTCCAATTGATTTCTACTTCCATAATTTTGTTTTGTTTCCATATTTTTTACTTAGATTTGTATCACTGTGATTTGTTAGGATCTCTTTATCATTGGAGCAAGCAATAGACCGGATCTGATTGACCCTGCACTTCTGCGTCCCGGTCGATTCGATAAGTTGCTATATGTTGGAGTGAACTCCGAAGCGTCTTATAAGGAGCGGTTAGTTTACATTCGAATCATGCATACGAGTAAACATGATCTCTCTGCAATATTTAACTCGCTTATCTTTTTCAGAGTTCTTAAAGCACTCACTCGGAAATTTAAGTTGCATGAGAACATATCTCTTCTGTCCATCGCCAAAAAATGCCCTCCAAACTTCACCGGTGCAGACATGTATGCTTTATGTGCCGATGCTTGGTTTCATGCTGCAAAGCGCAAGGTCAGTCTTTTGTACTTCTTGGTTCATACTCAATTTTAGAATACTTTTTAATGGGATAGTTGTAGAAAAGAACAGATGTTTTTGTCTGTAAAATATGATGCAATGCTTAGAGATTGCAATTGTTGAGGTTATAAGTGTAGAAAAAAAAATTAGGGAAATAAACTTTTTAGTGGTGTGGGTAGTTTCAATTTGGTCCCTATGTTTAAAAATTGAACACTTTTATCTCTGACATTTCAATAATAATAATAATGCTCACTTTTAGTCTTGAGGTGTTTTTTTAATTTACTTTTATGCTTATTTTTTAAAAAAAAAATTAATTTAACTTGAAGGCTGAAATAATTCACTTCATCAATATATTGAAATTTAAAATTAGTCTAATCATCATTTTAGTCAACATCGCGTCATGTAACTTTTGTTATCTTATGAACTAAAAGTGAGCATTAATTAAATGTTACGGGTAAAAGTGTTTAATTTTGAAACATATGGATTAAATTGAAACTAGACCCTCTTCTTGCAAAGAATTTGCCGGTTCCTCAATCAGAGACATCTACTCAAATTGGGATAACTGTTAGCTTTTTATTGAAGTTTCTTTTTGGGCTGTGTCCCTCTTTGAAGATCTCTAGGATCCCTTGTTAGTCTCCTCATTGGCTGTTTTGTCTCTGTTTCTCCTTCTTTTGTCATTCTCGCAAACCTTGGCTGCTAGCCTTTATCGCTTGTCTCTTGTTTTTTCTTTTTTTGTTTTGTATGTACATATCTTTAATTCAATAAATTTGTTTCCGTTTCAAAAAAAAATTGAAACTAGACCCAAGCTTTGGGACCAGATTCAAGTTCATCATTGATTTACGCTTTGGAAGATATGCTCATATTATTATACTTTTGTTACTTTCTTCAAGGTTTTAAGCTCAGATTCAAGTTCATCTAGTGATGACCAAGACGATGCTGTTGTAGTTGAAAATGGCGATTTTGTCGAGGTACTTCCTTATGTTTCTTCACTTCTATATAGGCTGCTTTTAAGGAAGTTTTTTTTTTTTTTTTTAATTATTATTTAAATGCATTCTGTATGTTGTCAGGTCTTAAAAGAACTATCTCCTTCATTGTCATTGGCTGAGCTAAAAAAATATGAGCAGCTGCGGGATCAATTTGAAGGAGCTTCAAAATAAGGTATGGATTTAGTTATTGCTTCAAAATAACTTATGAGCCAATAATTGAAAATGAATCTCTTTCTTGTTTGTTCAATATCTTTCCGATTGGTCAATGATGAGTTGGATTCTTGCTGTGATATAGTTGGTGGAATTCTTTTTATTGATCCTGTAATTTGTAATAATTAGTTGCAAAATAAGGTGGTTTAAGATCTTATTTTAATTTTTGTTGGGTCTGAATTCCTTATTTGGAGGGAATATTTGTATCTTAAAGAGTATGTATAAATTACGAACCAGATATGAACACGTCTCTTTTACATAGCAAAATGTGAAATAGGTACAAACTCTATGTTTCGAGTTTGTTTGATTGAAATCTATTCGTTTCACTTGATTGAAGTCATCAATTTATCGTGATTATTCAATTTTTGCTATATTTAAATATTTTCTTAAATTTTGACATCGTTATTTTTTTTTTTTACTCTTGAAAAGTCTCCAAATTTAAAATTTGGTATCTATAGTTAGAAAAAGTTAAAATTTAGTTATTATGATTTTAATTTTTTTTTTCAGGATCGGTTTTCCTTCAGTGATTTCATCCATGAGTGAGGTTGTTCTAGAGTGTTTACAAGCTTACAATAAGGGAATCAGTAGACTTATATGTGCTTAAAGTGACAATTGACTTATAATATAAAGTAGGGGTGATATTCTTTTGTTTTTTTAGGTTAAATTGAACCTTAACCGATTCAAATAATTTTTTAAAAAGAAAAATTGAATTAATGTCCAATAAAAGGTAAAACTACTAGTTCAATTTTCTTCGGTTTTTAGGGTAAACTGAGAACGGATCCGAAATCAAATCAATGTTCAGTAATAGACAAAATTATTTGTTCAGTTTTCTTTCGTTCAATTTTGATTCAGTTATCTTAATTTTTTACTATTTTACTTTCAATTACTATTTTGATATTTGTTTCCTCAATTTAAAATTAACTTAAACAAAAATAATTAGTCATAATGAAAGTGAATTAATCAATATTGGCTCGTTTGACTTTTATTGGATTTACAAATAGAAATTGAACCAAACTAATTATGTATGGTTTTATCCAAATAAAAATTGATAGGTTTAATATTGTGTGAAAAGTTCACACCAATCTAATAGATCCGTTTGATTTTATCGGTTTTCAATAATTATTATAACTTTATTGGTCATATCAGATAATATATATATATATATATATATATGTTTTGGGGCACATGCTTAAACTTCACTTTTTTTTTGTTCGCATCCAAAATTTCACTTGTACCACACAACTTGGTCAAAAAACAGTAAAATTCCTAAATGGCAAATCAAAACTTTCTATCTATTCATCCTAACATTTACTAATGTAAAATAATGATAATAATGGTGTATATTGTTGTGCAAATTCTAGGTATATATCTAACCTAAGATTGAATGCACACAAATCATAACAAAATCATAAAAGGAAGG
>JBBMEF010000001.1:9754485-9770750 GCA_037832685.1 Sicyos baderoa | reverse complement strand
AGGTATACTTGCCTTTGCAAATCGCTGCAAAACATTTATAATATTCGCATTTTGCGAACACACCTTAGCGCGGTCACTCCTCTTAGATTTTCTTAACTCACTATATCAAAATCTCTCTATCATCGCAACCTCTCTATCACGACACTTATATACTGAGCAAGTTCTTTCCATACTAAATGGATCAGTTGCACACTCATTTATTGTTTTGTTGTAAATCAGTTCAACACCAGCGGTAGGGGTTCGATCATCAATATTTGTAATCCCTTCCCCAATTTATAATCAAAATTGAAAAAAAAAAAAAACAAAAAAAAAACAAGTTCTCCCATTAAAATTCGACTTTTATACTCTATAGATTCCTACCAAATTAATTATTTAATATATCCTTCATTCTTTTTTTTTTTTTTACTTAATTATAGTTGTTATTGTTATTTTGTGTTGCCATGATCCACGTGGAAGTGGTGTGGGAACAAAGAGAGTTGAAGCAAATAGAATCAAAGGCAAGTGGGAAATAGGACAGTACCTACAGAAAAGCATCATCAGATGGGCGGGGTACTTTTGACTTTTCACAACTCAAACACCACCATTTTTCACATATAAATGATCATCACCATCCAATTCAAAACAACTTATGTACTTTTTTTCCTTTTTCTTTAAATAACAACTTATGTACTTAATTGAATGTTTGATACTTTTTTTCTTTGCAATATATAATATTGTAATAATACATTATATCGTATTAATAATAATGTATTGATGAGTATTTATAATACAATATTTAAAGTAGTGATCTAGTGATTTTATTATTTGGTGAAAATTTAGTTTAACACCACGGTTATAAGTTTGATGTGTACTAAAAAACCAATAATACAAATTGAAACGAATTAATGACTATAAATTCAAATATTTTAAAATTGAACTATATTTATAATTATTTGATGAGAATATTCATTGCAACTTTCTTACTTTTAAATGTATTGTTAATGAGTAACAAGAGTGTCAATAGTTAATAAATACTTCCATATTAGATTTGAAGAAGTGAAGTTCTAATTATTGTTAAAAATAAAGAACATTAGAAAGGTGATGATTGTTGAATTTTTATATACTAGTTATTTTTCTCACTACCTTGTTTGCATGTGATTGAATTATTTTTTATAAATGTTTTTTATTCTTTTATAATTTACAAACATCATATTTAAGTTTTACAACAAATTCTAGAACTTCCATGGAGTGGGTCTCCATACATGTATAAATTAAAATGATTACTTATTATTGTATTTTAATCAATATTTGGCTATTATTTGTTTGTTTTATTTTTGAATTAAGTAAGATTTAAGAGTGTATGAATTTGTAGTCATAATATATTGGTTACTAAGAGATACATTAGAGTTTTGTTTTTAGTGGGACTATATAAATATATATTAATCTATCACTTGGCTCATAGACACAAAACTTGTCATTGACCTATTACTTTTGGTCTGAATTATTTAAATTTTACAGTCTTCTATTTTTGAACTATTTACAAAGTTAGTCTTTAAAGAAGTGTTTGAGGACTTTTTATGGAGTTGAGTTATTATAATTCAACTCACGCTTAATCCACCATTTCATATAATTTATGCCCCATTTGAGTTTACTCAGCTCTATTTGATAACTATTGAGTTTTGAAATTTAAGCCTCCAACAAATACTTTATTATATATTTTTTTTAATGGATATTTATATTTTATTTATATTTGTAAAAATAAAAACAAAATTTGGAAAGAAAAAAAAGTAGCTTCTGTTTTTGTTTTTGAAACTTAGTTTTCATTCATATACTTTCTTTAAGAAAAGATGAATAGATCGTATGAATGATGAAATATATTATAGAAAATTTATGTAAAAATAGGCTTAAACTTCAAAAATCAAAATAAAAAAAATCAAATAATTATCAAATGGGTCTCATTTACTCAATTTTATTTTTACAATAACATAAATTCCAAGCATTGTATGTCATAACTCATGTTACAATAAAAACTTGCACTTCAAATACATAATAATAATTCACCATTTATTTATTACATCTTATCTGCCAAAGTAAACATAAGTCAACTTACCTATTAAATACATTAGTAATCGTGATATCTCTCGTTTGAGCCTCAATTCCTTATGGTACTAAAAATATATTATTCCTACATAGTATACAAAATTGAAAATGAATGAACCTACTATACTCAATGTAATAGAATCCAATAAGATCTTAAAATTCCAATTTTGTATTTATTATCCGTCTGATAACCATTTGGTTTCTTGTTTTTTGTTTTTCAAATTTAAGTCTATTCTCTCTCAAATTTCCTACAATGTGCCCCATTCTTCCTACCGTTTATCCACCTTCCTTCAAGAAAGTAAGAGAATACTAATCAACTTTTAAAACATAAAAACAAACTTTAGGAAGCTATTTTTTTTTGTTTTTAAAAGTTGGTTGGTTTTCCCATACTTTCTCAAGAAAAGATGTATACATAGTAGAAATGATGAAACAAATTGTAGGGAATTTGAGAGAAAATAGGCTTAAATTTGAAAAACCAAAAACAAGAAACCAAATAGTTATCAAACGAGACCTAAGTTATTGATTTTTAAAAAACCTCTAATAAACGTACGAATTAAACATGAAAGTTAAACCATGAGTGTAATAAGTCATCAATCTTATGAGAGTCAAAAGTTTCATCAATTTTCTAACGTGAGATATAAACAAAGTCCATAACCCATTGAACAATAAAATATAAAAATTCAAAGACATATCGGACACAAACTTAAACATTTAAGACATATCAAATAATTTGTTCATAAATCAAATGAATACAACTCTCACATATATACATTTATTCCATAAAATTTTTAAAATTTATGCACCAAATTAGTTATACACATTTAAAAGTCTCGACTCTCACTTTAAGCGAAAACAAGATAACATCATATATAATTTAATAACCATAAAATTACAGATTCAAATGTCTTATATATATTATTAAGTTAAAAGTGAAACTATTTCTTTGATTTAACACATTTATTTTATGAACGATGTATCAAAAAAAAAATTAATATATGAGAAGATAAAAAAATAAGGGAATTTGCACTCTATAACAAATTTTCTACCCCTACATTAAAATTATAGCAACATTTTAAAAATATTGTAAATATAGAACTTTTTTTTAGATGCTATTGATAGACTCTATTAGACATTATTGATGGAGTCTATAAATCTGATTTTGCTATATTTGCAAATATTTTTATTATTTTGCTATTTATGCAATTTTTTTGCGTTATTGTAATATACATGCAAATTCCTCAAAAAATAAGGTAACTAAAAAGTAATTTTGTTTAGAACAAAATGCACGACCAAGTTACGATGCATGACCACCACCCAAACTGGGGGTGTTTTAATCTTTAGTTCCTCTGTATAGATTTTTCCACAAAAGTATGCTACCTCTTTCGTCCAATATCAATCTTAAAGCTCTCCCACGACAAACGAGAGCAAGTACATGGGCTAAACGATTGACATTTTCGCTAATTCACTTGAACTCAATGACTTGAAAATTGCGTGTGATATGATATATTTCTTCGATAATCCTACCCATTTTGGACCAGTTGTTATTTTGGGTCTGAATCAAATTCACAACCCGAAAGGCATCCAATTCAACCTTTAGACACCTTAAACCCATATTCAAGCCTTCTCGAATAGCTATTGCTTCATAATTTTTAGTTCTACTAATTCAAAGTAAGATTTTGAAACAACGAATATGATTAGTCCCGTACAATTTTTCCTAAGAAGTAAATGAAATACTCACTAAATTCTAAAAACGTATCAAAAAACACAAATTTCTATTTCAAAGTTAATGGATGATATATTTTTTTAACCACATTACTTACAAAGATTTGAAAATTTAGGACAAAATGACTATTTCTCTATCTTTTTAATCATGGATAAAAGCCGAAAAAAAAAAAAACTAAAAAAGAGATGAGATGGAACCGATTGAAATTTAAAACGAAAAGGGAAAAAAATGGAATGAGAAGAAGATGAAGATACACGTGTAGATCAAAGGCTGTTCATGACATGAATCTTATTAACCTCGTGATGTAACATATAATTCAATTAGAACTCAAATTGCTTGGCAATGGAATCTGAATTAACAATTCAAACACCCAATTGATAGAAGAAAAAGAAAAAACATAAAAACCCAAAAGATAAATCCAACAAAAATGGTTGCTTTCTCTGTTCTCTGGTTTGATCTGAAATAAAAATTTACAATTTTTTTTTTGTTTTTTGACAGAGCGAAAGAAAATAAAATTACAATAATAATAAAAAAGGTAAATTTATACAAAAACGCGGCTGCTGTTCACACCAAAAACCGGGGGAGAAAGAGAGAGAGAGAGAGAGAGTTTTTGTTCCTTGGCAATTCCAGCTAAAGAATCGAAATCCGCCATTAATGAATTTTGTGTTGAACTCAACACAGATCAAACCCTTCTTGTGCCAGAGATCGGTGATTTTGATTTGATTTGATTTGATTCGATTATTACAAGACCAGTTCCTTTTTGTTTGGGGGTTTTTTCAAAATTTCGATTTCGAGGTGGGTTTGATTTCAATTCCGAGATCGGGTGGGATTGTGAGTGGTTTATGGGAAAATTGTTATTGGGTTTTTGTGGGTTTTTGGTTTTGTGAAATGGGTTGGTTTGAGATTTGGGTTTGGATTGGAGTTTGGTTTTGAGGGAGCTTAAGATTGGACTTGTTGTTCTTTGTTTTTGTGTGTTTTTTTTTTCAATGATTTCTGTAAGGGATTTAGGGATGCGAGGAAGGAAATAGGGGAAGGCGGTGCCAGGAGAGAGATGGAAGATACTGAGCTTGAAGAGGGAGAAGCTTGTTCATATCACAACAATGGCGATTTTGATTCTAATATCGACCCTGATGTTGCTCTCTCCTACATCGTAAGATTTTCTGGATTTTTTTTTTTGTTATTGTGACTTCTAGATTCTTGTTTTGACCTTGTTTGTTGAGTTAGATCCAGATTATGATGTTTTAGAATTCTGCAGTTTGTTATTGGCTTTTGTTGCAGCTCCAAAAATATGTTTTTTTTTGTTTGAATGCTTTTGTAGTTAATGTGTTTCTGGTTATAGTTATAGTTTGGCCAAAATGAATAAGAGAAAATGTGAAGGGAGTATGGTTGTCTCTAGGTGGAGAAATTTAAGTATGGTCCTTCTGGTCACTTTATGAAACAATTTGATTGATGTTGGAATTACAAAATGAGGAACTTGGGAGGAAATTACAAAAGACCTCTCCAATTCGAAAGGAGGGCAAAGCATTTACATCAATTTACAACGAATTGATTCATTCAGGGTAGAGGAAGAAATTTGGTTGTTATTTCTTCTTGAATAGTTTAATGCCGTTCTGCTTTGGATCTCTTACTTGAATGGGCAAAATGCGATGGGGGAATTGAGCTTTAGCTCATGTATTATGGTTACATTTCGGTAATGAGTTCAGTCCGCATTCTGTAATCTGTATGCTATGATATGCATCGGAAATGTAATCATTGAACTTCAGAGGTTTTGGTTGTTGATGCGATATTTTGTTTGCTAGGGGTGTCAGATGGTAATGTTAATCATTACGTTGCAGACAATTACATTTGTCATGTTTAACTCGTCTCGTGAATGGAGTATCTGTTTATCGACTGCGAGACTTCGAACTGAGGTCTCATTATGTCTTGTAGTGTCTTTTATGTGTGTTTGAGAGCATTTTAACTTGTTGATCAGGATGTGAAAATTCAACATGTTTTGGGACACTTTCAGAAAGATTTTGAAGGTGGAGTCTCTGCAGAAAATTTGGGTAAGCTGAAATACAGTAGAAATTTAGAATGTTGGCCTTTTTCGTTCCCATGGTACACACTAGTTTTAGTTGTTTTCTATGAAGTGTAAAAATTGGATGCTGACATGCTTACTACAGGGGCAAAATATGGTGGATATGGTTCATTTTTACCTTGCTATCAACGGTCCCCGGTTTGGTCTCATTCAAAGACTCCACCTAAAGGTTCTAATTGCATTTTATCCAGATCTCCCTATAATTTTCAACAGGAGGTAAATATTTTTCTTTCTTTTTTGATAATTGGCCATTTTTAATTTTGTGCTTGACGATGGTCTTATTCAGCAACAAAGATGTGTTTCTATTCAGGTTGGCCATAACAACTCTGTAGTAGTTTCTTCAACTACTCCTCATTCAATAAGACCTGGACCGCCTTCTACTAGTTCTACATCACTGCCCATAACCAAAGGCCCGAATCTGATTGAATCATCCAAACAAGAAGTATGCACGTTTTTCCAGCATGTTGACGAACTTGCTTCTGGATATGGATGTGTGAACAATAAATCCACTACATCTTCAGACCAAAAATCACTGAAGGTGCGAATTAAAGTGGGTTCCGATAACCTGTCGACAAGAAAAAATGATGCAATCTATTGTGGTCTTGGCCTCGATGTTTCACCATCTTCATCATTAGATGACAGCCCCTCAGAAAGTGAAGGGATCTCTCGTGAGGTTCAAGATGGCCCATTCGAATCTCCAACTAGCATTCTTCAGGTATCCCTGTCTATAAATGCTCATAGGTTCTCTACCTCCTTTTCCTGTAATTTCTCTCTTGAATACTATAATGTGCCTCTCAGTGATCAAAATGCAATTAATTTGTGGTGCAGATGATGACATCATTTCCAGTTCCGGAAGGTCTCTTGCTATCGCCTCTTCCTGATGATCTTATTCACCTGACTCAGACGGGGAGACCTGGACGAGGTAAAAAAACTGCTCGTGTCCAACAGAACAATCAAGACCGCCCAATGGAAGCTTCTTTGAAAGGTGGACAAATGTTAGTTGAGAAGAAAATGTCAAAAGATATTAATGACTTGTCTGAATCAAAGAATACAAATAGAAGGGATTTTCTGAATGGCTCAATTACATCAAAGAAGACTTCAGAAATTGATACAGTAGCCTGTGAGGAGCTTGTTTCTAATACAATAAAGCTTCCGCTTCTAGCCAATTCGTATGACATATCAGGTGAAGCTACAAAGAGTATGAATAGGCCATCTGAAACATTAGTGGAGGCCGATAAAGTTTTCGCCAGGGACATGCATTTTTATGATCAACCGGAAGAGGGTCCAGCAGTAGAGTGTCCACTTACTATGGAGGCGGAGAAGCAAACTAATGGTTCGTATGGAAAGGTTAGGGAGCCGAAAAAACCCAGCAAGTTGGACGATATTTCAATTTCTGCAAAAAAATCTGGAGAAATCAAGAGGGAGAAAACAGTTGACTTGATCGAGGCTGCCTCAAAGGGAAAAAATGTTTCAAACGGTGATCAAATTGATCCTCTTAAGCAGAATACTAATCATAAAATTGCACCATATGCACATAGCAATTCAAAGCATACTTCAGGAAAGGATAATTTATTCCCCGAGGACAAAAAGAAGTCAAAGTTTAGTCAAACTGATTGTATCCCCAATGGGGAGGTATCGAAACGTAGTATGAAGCCTAGCTCTTCAGGTTCCAAAACAAAGAGTATTCATAAAGCTGATAACATTTCAACCAAAACAGAAATTGAAGATCACAA
The DNA here is from genome assembly GCA_037832685.1 of Sicyos baderoa. Lineage (NCBI taxonomy): Eukaryota > Viridiplantae > Streptophyta > Magnoliopsida > Cucurbitales > Cucurbitaceae > Sicyos > Sicyos baderoa. Next base: position 9,763,138 of record JBBMEF010000001.1, on the reverse strand, counting down.
ACCACAGGACTATAGAAAAGCTAAAGATAGATATCGAGATTTCTTTGGGGAATTGGAAGAAGATGATAATCTAATAGATACATCAGAGATTCCTTGTGAGGATCGATTAAATCGCTCTGATGTATTTGAAAAGCCAACGCCTGTTATTCCTGCATCAAAGGAGAGATTATCTGTTGAGAACATTGGCAAGTCATTGGCATCAAAAGCATTTTCGAAAGTAGCCATGAATCCTGCTAGTGGGAAAGTAACTGATGCAGCTTCTGCTGCAGTGGACAATGTAACTCCACAAGACAACTGGGTTTGTTGCGACACGTGTCAACAATGGCGACTTCTTCCATTAGGCACAAATCCTTCCAACCTACCTGAGAAGTGGACCTGTAGCATGCTTGATTGGCTGTAAGTTTATTCTAGTGCTTATCACATAAACTCTTCAAAGAAGACTACTATGAATTAGATCCTTATGATCTTTAACATTTTATTATTAGAGTTTAAATTTCATGAAGATAATTCTCTCCTTCCCTCTGAATTATTTTTCTTTTATGAATTGTAGTCCTGGAATGAACAATTGTCTACTTAGTGAGGAGGAAACAACAAAAGCTCTAATTGCCCGGTCCCAAGCACCTGCTACTCTTGAGGGTAATATTTACAGTAATCTGAGTGGAGTTATGCCAGGAATGACCAATGATCGACCATCCGGTCAAAATCACCGTCATTACGATTTTCATGCTCTGCCTGGTGGTGGAAAAAAGAAGCACGGAGCAAAAGAAAGACCAAGTACAACACTTAAAGGGGATGCCCCTCAGTTATTAAACCCAAAGAAGCATGAAGGAGCGATGAAAAGCAGGAGTTTTGATGATGTAAATCAGTTGCCTATTGGAGATGAAGCTAATTTTCGTCATTTAAACAAGTCCGGTGATGTTCCTGTTGAGAAGCACAAGCCCAAGTACAAAGAGAAGCATGAATCCGATATCCTATCTGAAGAAGGCATGACTTTCTATTTTTTAGTGCTGATTTTTTTTTTTCTTTTTTTAAAATTGTACTACTTGCTTGACATTATTATTCTCACTTTTGGATAATAATCATTTGCACAGGTGCTACCAAGATTTTGAAGACTAAAAGCAGAAAAGAGAAAGAACACGATTACTCAAGACTTTCAAAGAAAATTAGAATTGATGGTTTGGATCTGACTGATGAAGACCAGATATCAGGTCACAGTGGGCCTGTTGTGAAAGTTGACCCAATTTTGAGCACTGGCTTTCCTTCTGCATCAGGTGGAACTAGTAAGTCTAAAAACATCGACCGTTTTTCAAAGGATTCAAAATATAACACAAATATCATCCAGAGAGTACCGAATGATAAGAGAGAAAACAAACTGTTGGTTTCCATGGATGATGATGGAGTAAATGGTAGTACTAAAAGCAATTCAAAGAAGAGAAAAGTGAAAGCATCCTCGGATGTTCGAACTAATTCTGGGTCCCTCAATGGCTCTGGCTATCTCTCGCAAAAGAGAGGTCCCGTTATGGAGTTGAGTGATAATGACCATAGGAAGGAGAAAAAGGCAAAGATGTCTAAGCCTTCAGGTAAAGAATCCAGTGGTAGAAAAGAGAAAAAAGGTTCTCACTCTAAGAACTGGCCACATGGACAAGATGTAGGGAGCACTCTTTCACATCGGAGTTTGGACGGTGCGGATTCTTTGAAAAGGGATTTTGGTGCAATACAACCTTCTCTTGTAGCCACTTCAAGTTCTTCTAAGATATCTGGTTCACATAAAACGAAATCCAGTTTTCAGGACAACAAAGGATCGCCAGTTGAATCTGTTTCTTCATCACCTATGAGAATACCTAACCGAGATAAGAATTTATGGTCATCTAGGGAAGGTAAGGATTTTATGGATGGTGGTCTTACAAGGTGCTCAGATGGGGAAGAAGAGTATGGTGGTAGTGACCGTTCTGGGACTGGTAGCAAGAAGAAGTCTGTTGTGGCTCATCACAGGTCTTCAAAGTCGTCCCTTTTGATCGATACTATGAACAAAGATGTAAGTAATATTTCAGAGAAAAAAGCTAAAACAAAGGAAAAGTCTTCTTCCGATGTCCCAAATTGTGAACTTCCTAATGGTAATCTTGGCAATTCAGAAGTCGCTCATAGATCAAATGAAATGCGATATAGGGGCAATGAGACACATCCAGTCAAGAGCGGAAATGGTTTATCTTCACAGTTGAAGGACAAGAGTGGGAGCTATTCTTTAGACCTTGGCATGGATAAGGAAAGGGTTCCTTATTCCCATGATGATTTGCAGGGAAGGTCTCCTTCACATTCTGATTTGAAGGTTAAGAATGGTAAACACAAGTTATCGGACAACTCTAAGATCAAATATGCAGATGCTAGGAAGGATGGTTCAGAAAAACTGTCTGTTGAGCGGGGTAAAAGGGAAAGTGAACTAAATTTTGTCAAGCACGAAGGTCTAGATTCTACGCTAGACAACAATTACAAAGAGAATGTAATTTTGTCTGCAAGGAAGAATCAACAACAACATTGCAATGGTACTGCTTCAAAGAGTTCCCCTTATCAGAAAAATGACCAATTTGAAAATTTCTCTGGAAAAAGTACACCAGCACCATTACCAACCTCAGGAGAACTTCGAAATCAGATGCTGCATTGCCCCCCCTCATCAGGGTCTGGAAAAGGAAACACGAGGGATATTTTGCATGTAGATGCTTCAGGAACCAATGATGTGTCAAAGGGGAAAAAGCATGTTAAGAGTCGTCAAAAGGAAGCTCAGACCAATGGCTCAAGACATTCCACTCCCAATGAGCGGGTGCCCATCGATGCACCAAGTCCAGCAAGAAGGGACTCCTCCAACCAGGCTGCTACCAAAGCTATGAAAGAAGCTAAAGACTTGAAACATCTTGCTGATCGTTTTATGGTATTAGATGCATATATTCTCGATTTGGTCTCTCTCGGTCTCCATATGCTAATTCCTTTTATTTTCTCCTCAGAATTCTGGGTCCAATCATGAATCTATTGGACTTTATTTCCAAGCAGCCCTTAAGTTTCTTTATGGAGCCTCCTTGCTTGAGTCGTCCAGCAATGAGTCTGCCAAACAGGCAATGCAAATATACAGTAGCACTGCGAAACTATGCGAGTAAGTGAAAATAATATCTTCTGCATGCGCAGCAAGATTCTTGAGAATCGAAATTTTATATCTTCATTTCTACCTGTCTTTTTTCAAATTTTGTAGTTTGTATTTTCTCCAGGCTTTTGAATTACAGTTAGATATTTTCTTTTGAAACTATACCGAGTAGGTCAAAGTAAGCATACTTGTGCTTGCTATTAGTTGTACAATATCTTTGACCTCCGATGTCAAGGGTTCCTTTTCATATTACCGATAAAGTGTTTATTTTGTTTGTTGGTACTTGGTGGCATTAAGGATATCAATTTAAGTGACCATTAGGAGTACTTAAATGAAATAAATACTTCTTGCTTCAACCTCAATAGCTTTCTGCATAAAGTAACAGATTTCTTAATTGTTTACTTCTGTTTCTTAGAGAAAAAATATGTAAGGTCAATTTTCTCAGTTGATTTGGTCTTGCTTCTGGGAGGCTTTTGGAGTTTGTTTGGTGTGGCATAGATATTGCTTGGCTATGATGGAGGAGATTTTGCCTTCCCCTAAGGGAGAAAGGAAGAGGTTTGGAAGACATATTTTTGTGGTGGTGTGGGGAATTTGCTTAGAAAAAAGGAATCATAGGATTGTTAGAAAGGAGAGAATTTTGCAGGAGAGTTATGGAAGTTATCCAAGGTATCCAGTTTTATGCCTCTATTTGGGCCTTGGCGTCTAAGGTTTTTATGTGATTATCAGTTGGATTTTATTCTTTTGGATTTATTACATGGGGTTTTACTTCAAAATCAATTGGCAATGAGGGGAGTAACCTATATCTCTTATAAATGCTTGTAGGACTCCCCACTTTTCCAATGTGGGACAATTGAGATCCTAACATGCCCCCTAAAGATGGTGCCTTTTTTAGGTTCACCAATCTTGAATCAGATCTCAATTTCATTTTTATTGGACCGATACCCGTTAGAGCTTTATGAGCTTTGATACCATATTAGAGAATACAAGGTTCCACCTCAAAACCAATTGGCAATCAAGGAAGAAACTCATATCTCTTTTATATTGTTGTTGGTGAAGCTTAGGTTTGTTTGAATTTTGATGCACTTCATTTACATTAAAAGTCTGAACTATTTATTGACGGCAGGTTTTGTGCTCATGAGTATGAAAAAATCAAAGACATGGCTGCAGCTGCTTTGGCATACAAATGCATGGAAGTAGCTTACATGAGGGTGATTTATTCTTCTCATAACAGTGCAATCCGAGACTGCCACGACTTGCAGACGCAAATTGGCCCTTCTGGTAATAAGGATGAATTGACAGTGTAAATAAACTCTTATCTCGTGTGTCTGAAGAAAGATCTGTTGGAAAGAGAGTTCCCCTCATTTCTTTATATAATCACATTTATGGATGCTCTGAAATATAGCATTTGAAGGTTGAAACATGCTCAAGCTATTTGATAGTTTTTTTTTTTTTTAAGTTTCAATTTTTCTTGGGTTCTATTGTTTCTCACTTTATTTCTGCAAGTACCCATTAATTGTATACTAAATCATAAATGTGGAGTTGTTTTAGATGTCGTTAAATGATTTAAAAGTTCGCCTTTTTTGGGGGGTGGGGGTGCTATCACTAAAGTGTGCTGAGAGAGTTAAAAGTTTTTGCTATTTTTTTACTAATGATTTTATGGTTTGAAATAGAAAATATACTGTAGGAGAAAGTTGTATTGCTCTTTGTTTCAGATTTCTGACCAATGCAGTATAGCAATGGATTAGGGTTTTATTATTAATAACAAGTTCTCCCTCTTGTTTGAAAAGGTGTTGAAGACTTTAATAACATTCTTCATATTGCTTTGTGATACATTTTTACCAGGAGAATCTCCATCACCTGCCTCTGATGTTGATAACGTAAATAACGCTGCTGTAGCTGACAAAGTTGCTCTTTCGAAGGGTGTCAGCTCCTCGACTACTGGATCCCATGTCATTCCTGCTAAAAACCGTCCCAATTTTGTACGACTGCTTAGTTATGTACGTATATGCTAGGCTTTATACTGGATATTTTGATTATATAAAGAATTATATCTTAACCACCATAGGTTGATCTAGTGGTCAAAGGGTCTTGGGTAACTAAGAAGGAATGCGTTCAATTCATGGTGACTAGCTATCTAAGACTTAATATCTAATTTTTGTGTTTCCTGTTGACCTAATGTAATTGGGTCCGATGGTTTTTCGGTGAGATTAATCTCACGCTAGCTGGTCCGGACATTCACCGGTAAAAAAAAAGAAGAAGAATAATATCATGTTCAATGGATGCGTTGTATATGGGGTGAGTTTGCACTTTTAAAGGCGTTGATATTTAAATTCTTTTCCTACTTTTATGTTATTGATCACAAATATTCAGGAAGATGCATTTTATGCTTAAAGTAGTCGGTTCATTTCTTGAGCAACAAAAAATTACTTATCATGTCTATTCAAGTATGAGCTTTAAGATTTCAACAATGGTAACTTAAGATTTCGACAATGGTAATTTCACAGGCACAGGATGTAAATTTTGCCATGGAAGCATCGAGAAAATCACGAATTGCTTTTGCGGCTGCAAATGCGAGCTCAGGAGCGACAACCAATAAGGAGGGTATCTCTTGCATCAAAACGGCCCTTGATTTTAACTTTCAAGATGTGGAAGGCCTGCTGACTCTAGTACGGGTTGCAATGGATGGAATCAACCGTTGAATAGAACGAGTGATTATAGAAATGAATTTTGACTTGGGACTCGTCTGGTTGGTATGTTGCTTTGAGAAGCATTGACGAGGAAAGGAAAAGAGACTGTCCTCATTACATGAAAATCTTGTTGGTTACAGCCTTTCGTGGATCTCTCTGTACATTGTCCTGGTGCTAGGTCAATATAACATTGTTGGCAGGCTAAGGTTGCTTTGCCATCCATTTTAAACTTAGGACTCTTACCGACGAAACGTGATCCGCTGCAGAGGCTTCTGTATATAGATGTTCTTCTGAGACGTGCCTGGAATATTTGCGAACCAATGGCATGTTCCCGTGTATGTAAAATAACAACCGAAGATCATTGTGGGAAATTTTGAGTTCTAATGCTGGAGCTTGTAGGGACTTCAATTTCTGCAAAGGAGTACTGTTTCTGTCCTATCCATTCGGCGACACCCTTAAGGTTCATTTCTTGATTTGTGTGTCATTTTCGAACATGGGTTGTGCTAATCCGAAGGATAAGACTTGCAACATCTGCCGATCTTTGTAATCCTATAAGTTTTTGTGTTCGAATGTCATAGAAGGGGTTAAGAAAGGTACCTTCGCAATATAATAATCAACTACATTAATCTTATTTTATTTTTGCTTCATATTCAAATGCTGATTCTGCTTTCTTTCTAACTGCAGGTTCTTTTTTCCTGTTATATTATGAGATGAAATAAATAAATTATATGAAAAGTTTGTAGTAATAACAATAAGTATATGCACATAGCTCCCAGCACCGAGGTCATTCGAGTTAATTTACCCCAGGTTTGTAGATCTGTTGACATTTTGTGTGTTTTCTTTTATGTTTGCTATCTGACTATATATCTTCCTTCTTGTTTTTTTCGCAGTTTCTGTATATTTCATTGCACAAGTCATCGAACTCGGTTTATATCAGTTTAAGAAGGCACAAAGTTCTTTTCTACATGATCAGCTGGAACATGCAATAATCAATGGTAATTTCATTCTTTCTTTCTTATATATTACCATGTTGATGCTTAAGCTTCTTGTTTCTATCCACACAATAGATTATATAACTTATTCAGTACTTCTCTTAGTTTTCCAAGGCCTCTCCTTCATTCTTACTGTTGAAAGTCAAAGTTAGTTTGAAACAAATTGTAAATATCTTTCTATGTTTAGGTTATCTCTATTTTTAGGGTTATTAGTTGAGAAGTATTTCCAAAGGATTCTCATAGTTTGTTAACTCTTTGGTTGTATATATGAATGTATTTTCTGATGGAATAAATAAGAAAGAATGAGTTTCTTCATGGTATCAAAGCCTAAACAATTAAAGCTTAATATTATCCCAAGCCGTTGATGCATCGAACTCATCATCATCGGACCAATTCTTCTCCGGTTGGACCCATCATCACCGGACCAATTCTTCTCCGGTTAGACCCATCATCACCGGACCAATCGTCGTGCGTGGTATCTCCAATCATCAAGCAATTATCGTGCGTACCTTCAATTTTGATCATCTTAGGCAGTTAGTATTCAACATCTATTGAAAGTGGTTCAACCTTTGTCTGATCAATCTCCGATCATCTCTCCTTCAACGACGATCATCTCTCCTTCAACGACCATCTGTTTGGGCCGGACAGTTGGTGAGTGTTATTCATGTGATAGCAATTAGCAACTTTATGTGCAGCAACAACTACATATTACTGTAAGTGCTTTTAAATTTCAAGCGGTCCAGCAAGTGGGTTTAACTTCATAGATTGAGCAAGGTGATTGCCATTTTGGAATTCAAGCAAATAAGTTTTTAATTAATTTCCAGCAAGTGGATTATTTTTGGGTACATAAGTCGCAAGTGCATTGTATTCAATGACAGTGCCTTTAGGCTTCAACAAATCAGTTGTCTCTTTTTGAATTTGTGTTCATACAATTCAATTTTAGTTCATATCAATTAATTTAATGACTTCTTCTAAGAATACTGGTTCACTCAATGGACGGTACGAGCCTTCCTCCATAGTAGAGCACCCAAATCAAGGAACAACCTTGGTTGCACAAAAAATTGTTCCTACTGCCCTAACAGTCCACACAGGAGTAACGCAGCCTTGGATAATTGACACCGGAGCATCAGATCATATGACGGGAAATTTGTCTTTATTTCAGCAGTACCAGATTGACACATCTAATTCTTCTATAAAAATTGCAGATGGGTCACACTCCAATATAGCCGGGACAGGTGTCATTCTGGTTACTAAAAATCTACTTCTCAAGTCTGTTTTACATGTGCCTGATTTGGATTGTAATTTACTTTCAATAAGTAAATTGACTCGTGACCTTAAATGTGTGGCTAAGTTTTATCCAAATTTATGTGTTTTTCAGGATTCGGAATCGGGGAAGACAATTGGCAGTGCTAAACTCTGTTCTGGACTCTACCTTCTCGATTATGATCGAGACTCACTAGCAATCGAAGACAGGTCTTCGTTTTTATCCTCCTTTTCTAATAATAGTAGTCAGTTTTCTCGTAGAACGGACAACGATAAAGATATTATGTTACTGCATTATCGTTTAGGTCATCCAAATTTTAAGTATCTCTCTAAATTGTTTCCCGACCTTTTCCATGTTAAAAATCCCATGTCATTCAATTGTGAGATTTGTCAGATTGCCAAACATACTCGAAATTCTTATCCAAGTATTGAATATAAACCCTCTAGTCCTTTTTCATTAATCCATAGCGATGTATGGGGTCCTTCAAAAACAAAAAATATTTCGGGGGCTCGTTGGTTCGTATCATTTATTGATGATCATAGTAGGGTCACATGGGTTTTTCTTATGAAAGAGAAGTCTG
>JBBMEF010000001.1:9734272-9754385 GCA_037832685.1 Sicyos baderoa | reverse complement strand
ACCACTCTTAATTAGTTAAAACTAATTCCCTTAATTAACCCATGTTACAATAATTGATCTAGGATTAATAGAGTGATATGGAATTCACATATTACATATATGAATTGAAAAAAATAAAATTGAAATGTAGTAAATTTTAGTCTCCATGGTTGGGAGAAATTTATAGTTTAATCTAACATCGATTATTTTTTGTGTTTTATTAAATCATTGGAACAATAAATTATTTTTTCTTTCAATATAATCATATCACGTGGGCTAAATTAATAATTTTCTTATGTTAATAAGTAATGGTTAAAATATTTTGGTTTTTAGCTCCATTTATTTATGATTTTGGACAAAGAACTAGTCTTCTACAAATGGGAGACAAATTAATTTTTTAGTTGAATAATACTTAAAGTGGAGACTTAAATATATGACAACTTTTTTTTAATTCAATTATATTTGAGATTCAAACGTCAACCTACCAATGACTATTTGATACATATTTATCATTAGAATAATGCTTCTTTTGGCAAATACATAAAGTATTGACATACATAAATCAAATTATTCATTAAATAATGATTTATGTTATCATATATGAATCAGTATCCAACTACCTTGGAATAAGTTAGCGGTCGAAATGATGAAATTAAGATATGATAGAGTTCAATTTATCATAATCATCTACTTATAAAATAATTCGCATGCAAACGGGCTCTGAATTATATACTTCAATTGTGTGTAATATACGTAGTTTAATTTTACATAACAAAGGCCGACATGAGCAACTGTTCAACGACATTAGTCTACACCCAATGACCTAGAGATCATGAGTTCGAATCTCTTCTCCTCAATTGTTGTAATCTTGAAACAAAAAAAAATTAACAGAACAAAATGAATTTATAATATCAATTTTTGCAACAAAAAAATAAAAGAAAAAACATACTCAATAATTTATATTGTGAAAGAAAATAATTTCTATGGCGAACTGGTGGGTAGTATGGTCTGATTTCTCTAGTAATTTGAACTTTAGAAAAAATAATTAATGAGGTTGATCAAAACTGCTAAAAATATTTATGAGATTTTCCCAATCATATCTAATTTAACTTTTAAACAAAATAAATTCTATTTTCTTTTCAAATGACTATTTATAATCTAAAGAAAAAAAAAAACTACGAAGTATTTTTATTTTTTTATTACTGAGTTAAAGATTTTGACAATTAGTAATAATTGAACCTCCCGTTTACGTCCCCAAAATACACCATATGCGTGCGTTTTTTTTAACTTTTAGTTCTATATTTATATCACCGAATGAGTCGGTGAAGCGATTCATTATCTGATTTGATATTAATTCATTTTCATTCCACCGTCATAAGTTCGATTCCTAAATCGATATTTATAATCATTTTTTCAATTTGTACTAAAAAAAAATTATCTATTTATATCGACCTTAATTCAAGGACAATATATAAAAACAATCAAATATGATTAGTTTAAATCTTTGGCCTCCAATAGTTTAACTATAGATAATAATATTCTAAAAAGAACTATGAATAATAATAATAAAAAAAAAAACTATTTATAGTGGTTATTGTTCTTTTTTTTTTAGTTAACATGATCCACGTGGGAATAAAAATAGACAGAAACAAAGGAAAGTGTTACCCACAGAAAAGACAACACTATATGGGCGGGGGTATTTCTGTCTTTCACGAGCCAGACATTACCATTTTTTCACATATAAATGATTATCATCAGCTATTTTTTTTGAACGTCACTCCAGTTATTCCAATCATTAGTGAGTCTCGAACTTGAAATTTTGAAGAGAGCATATCTTAAAAGCTTAAGTCTTTGTCCACTGTGCCTTCCCTTAGTAACAATTATCAGCTAATTGACAACAACTCATGTACTTAATTGATTAATATTTGATATTTATTAGTAACCATCATAAAATTTGCTTTATCAAAACTTGGTCAATCATCATACAATTCGATAGACCAAAACTTGTTGAAACCAACACAATATTTAGCATAATAATTTGAATTCAAGACCTTTTAATCATATTCGAACTGATCTCTTTTCTTTTGAGTAATTTGTTAAATTAATTTAAGAAGTGTATTCAATTTCTCATCCAATTTTTTATTTAAAAAAGGCATATATTTGATATATTAGATGTAAAATCAAAATTCATATACTTACCACACTTTTAAAGCTCGAATTCGGTAAATTGTGGATAAAAAACTCAAATTATTGAACTTAATATGGATTTAAAAAAATGTGGATAAAAAAAAAAAAAATTTGAACCCCACAAAGAAGAAAAGCTATGGATAAAAGCCAGAGAAAAAAAAAGAGAATAAAGAGAATGAAAACCCAATGAATATTAAAACTATAAAAGGAAAAGAAAATGTAAGAAGAAGAGGAGGAAGAACACTGGCACACGTGTAGAAGATCAAAGGGTGTTCATGGAATAAATCTTATTAAGCTCGTGATGTCACATTTAATTCAAAAATAAACTCAAATTGTCATATTTTTTTTGCGAGACAACGGAATCTAAATCAATTATCCACGCCCAAATAATAGGAAAATTAAAAAAAAAAAAAAAAACCTAAAAAAGAATCCAACAAAAATGGTCTATGTCTTCTGGTATACGAGTTGAACTGAAATAAGAATTTACAATTTTTTTTTTTGTTTTTTTTTTGTTTTTTCACAGAGCAAGAGAGAGAAGAAATAAAGAAAAATTACAATAAAAAAAGGAGAGAAATTTATACAAAACGCGGCGGCTGTTCACACCCAAAAACCGGGAAGAGAGAAATTCCAGCTAAAGAAATCGAAATCCACAATTAATGAATTTCGAGTTAACTCAACAGAGATCGGCGATTTTAATTCCTCCTCGTTTGGGTTTTTTTACCCAGAATTTCAAGTGGGGTTCTTTTAAAATTTCGATTTCGATGTGGGTTTGGATTTAATTCCATGATCGGGTGGGATTGTGAGTGTTTTAGGGGAAAATCGATGTTGGGTTTTTGTGGGTTTTTGGTTTTGTGAAATGGGTTGGTTTTGATTTTGAGGTTGGACTTGTTCTTGTTGTTGTTTTTGTCTGTTTTTCGAATGGGGTTTCAATGATTTTTGTGGAGGGTAGAGATGCGAGGAAGGAAAGAGATGGAAGATGCTGAGCTTGAAGAAGGGGAAGCTTGTTCATATCACAACAATGGAGATTTTGATTCAAATATCGACCCTGATGTTGCTCTCTCCTATATCGTAAGCCTTTTTTGTGCATATTGTTTGTTATTGCAACTTCTAGATTCTCGATTTGACCTTGGTTGTTGAATTAGATCCAGACTCTATGGTGTTTTGGAATTATGGGTCTTCTTATTGGCTTTTGTAGCAGCTCTTTAAGTTCCAAATTATAAGTTTTCTTTTCTTCTTTTTGAATGATTCTGTGGTCAATGTGTTTTAGCTCATAGTTATGGTTGGACCAAAGTGAATAAGAGAGAATGTGAGAGAAGTAAGGTTGTTTCTAGGTGAAGGAATTTAAGTATGGTTTTGCTGGCCTGTTTATCAGTGGTAGCAAATGATTCTAGGAGTTCTTCCCCATCCCTTTCCACACTTGATCCATTTTGGGAAGAGGAAGAATTTCTGACTGTTATTCGTTTTTGAATAGTTAAAATTCGTTATCTTTTGGATCTCTTACTTGAATTGGCAGTTGAATGTAATGAAAGAATTGAGCTTTAGCTCGTGTATTATGGTTACATTTTGGCGAAAAGTTCAATCGACGTTTTGTAATCTGTATGCTATGAAATGGATCAGAAATGTAATCAAACTTTAGAGGTTTTGGTTGTTGTTGCAATAAATTTGTCTGCTAGGGGTGTTTGATGGTGATAATCATTCCTTGCCAATCAATAACATGTCATGTTTAACTCATCTCCTGAATGGAATTTGTTTATCTGTCTGTGACATTTCAAACCGAGGTCTCATTATGTCTTATAATGTCTATTATATGTTTTTGAGGTCATTTTAACTTGTTGATCAGGATGTGAAAATTCAACATGTTTTGGGGCACTTTCAGAAAGATTTTGAAGGTGGATTTTCTGTAGAAAATTTGGGTAAGTTGAAAGGAAATATAGAAAGATGGCTCTTTTTGGTGTCTGTGGTACAATAACTTTAGTCTCCTTCTATTTAGTAAAAATTGGATGTGGATATGGTGACTACAGGGTCGAAATATGGTGGATATGGTTCGTTTTTACCTTCCTATCAACGGTCTCCAGTTTTGTCTCACTCAAGGACTCTGCTAAAAGGTCATAATTGCAGTACATCTAGATCTCCCAATAAAATTCAACAGGAGGTAAATTTCTTTCTCATTTGATAACTGGACATTTTTAGTTTTGTCATTGATGATGGCCTCATTGTGCATAAATATGTGTTTCTACCCAGGTTGGCCATATTAACTCTGTAGTTTCTTCAACTACACCTCAGTCAATAAGACCGGCCCCCCCTTCTACGAGTTCTACATCACTGCCCATAATCAAAGGTCCGAATCTGAATGAATCATCCAAACAAGAAGTATGCACGTCCTTCCAGCATATTGAAGAACTTGCTTCTGGATATGGATGTGGGAACAATAAATCCACTACTTCTTCGGACCAAATATCACTGAAAGTTCTAATTAAAGTGGGCTCTGATAACCTGCCGACGAGAAAAAATGATGCAATCTATAGTGGTCTTGGTCTAGATGTTTCACCATCTTCATCATTAGATGAAAGCCCCTCAGAAAGTGAAGGGATCTCTCGCGAGCTTCAAGATGACCCATTTGAATCTCCAACTAGCATTCTTCAGGTACAACTGTTATGTGTAAGGCCCCTAATTCTGTTAAATATTCCAGTAGGGGCAAATATGAGAGTTCCGCCGGTGGTTTTTCTTGTAAGGGAGAGTGAATCTTAAGGTGGATATAAATACGTGTAGTAGGGGAGAAGAGGTAGGCATGTTTTTGGTGAAGTCATAGGACTTTGGAGGAGAGGTTCCGGTGCTCTGTAATTCATCGGATAGCTCGTCGTTATTCATTTTCTTATTTTGTATTATATTTTCCTTTTCTTATTCTTGTTAACGAAGTTTATTGCTGATTATTGACTTCCTATCAACAATTCAGTATTTTCCTTCTATATTATGTTCAGTAACTTGTTCTGATTAATTGTTTCAAAGGTTTGGTATCATGACCTTTACAATTGGTATTAGAGAAATTGTAAGGTACCGATACCGATCCTCTACAACAAATACTCGGAACAAATACTAAACACAAAATAGAATGAAATTAATACCCATCAACCTAACTTCTATGATCAGCAAAAAACTTCATTAATACGAACAACGGAAAGAATTACAAGATGAAATGAAATGATGCTACCCGGTGAATTAGAGAGCATTGGTTCACTCTCACCAAGTCCTTAGACTTCGCCCAAAATAATACTTATCCTCCTCTCATTCTCACCACACTTATTTATATCCACCTCTCGGCTCTGCCTTACGAGAATAACCACCCCCACTAAGGAATTCTCATATTTGCCCCTTCTAGAATAGCTAACAGATTTAGTGTTCTTACATCATGCTTGTAATTTCTCCTCCTCTTTTTCTTATATTTCTCTGTTTTTCTGCTATAATGTGCTTCAGTGATCAAAATGCAATTAATTCTTGGTGCAGATGATGACATCATTTCCAGTTCATGGAGGTCTCTTGTCACCTCTTCATGATGATCTTATTCACCTGACTCAGATGGGGAAGCCTGGAAGAGATAAAAAATCTACTCGTGTTCAACAGTACAAGCAAGACCACCCATTAGCTGGGGGGGCTTCTTTGAAAGGTGGTCAAATGTTACTTGAGAAGAAAATGTCAAAAGATACAAATGGCTTCTTGTGCGATCCAAAGAACATTAATAGGAAGGGTTTTCTGAATTCAATTACGACGTCAACAAAGACGTTAGAAATTGATGCAAAAGCTTGTGAAGAGCTTGTCTCTGATGCATTAAAGCTTCCACTTCTATCAAATTCGTATACCATACTAGGTGAGAGTACAAAAGGTGTGAATAGGCCATCTGAAACATTAGTGGTTGCAGATAAAGTTGTGACAAAGGACAACCATTTTTCTGATCAACCGAAAGAGGGTCCAACAGTAGAGCCTCTACTTACTATGGAGGATGTGAAGCAAACTAATGGCTCATATGGAAAGGTTAGAGAGCCAAAAAAGCCCACTAAGTTCGACGATATTTCAATTTTTGCAAAAAGATCTGGAGAAAGCAAGAGGGAGAAAACAATTGATTTGATCGAGGCTGCCTCAATGGGAAATAATGCTTCAAATGGTGATCGAATTGAACCTCTCAACCTGAATACTAATCATGAAACTGCACCACATGCACATGGAAACTTGAAGCATACTTCAGGAAAGGATAATTTGTTCACGGAGGGCAAAAAGAAGTCAAAGTTAAGTCAAACTGATTGTATCCCCAATGGAGAGGTATCAAAACTCAGTGGCTCTTCAGGTTCCAAATCTAAGAGTATTAATAAAGTAGACAACATTTCAACCAGAACAGAAATTGAAGATCTCAAGCCACAGGACTTTAGAAAGACTAAAGATAGATACCGAGATTTCTTCGGGGAATTGGAAGAAGATGATAATCTAATAGATGAATCAGAGATTCCTTTTGAGGATCAACTAAATCACTCTGATGTATTTGAAAAGGCAACAGCTGTTAATGCTGCATCAAAAGAGAGATTATCTGTTGAGAAAATTGGCAAGTCATTGGCATCAAAAGCATTTCCAGAAGTAGTCAAGAATCCTGCAAGTGGGACAGTAACTGATGTGGTTCCTGCTGCAGTGGACAATGTAGTTCCACAAGACAACTGGGTTGGTTGCGATAGATGTCAACAATGGCGGCTTCTTCCATTAGGCAGAAATCCTTCCAGCCTACCTGAGAAATGGGTTTGCAGCATGCTCGATTGGCTGTAAGTTCGATGCTAGTGTCATTTTTTTTGTCACGTTATGATGAATTAGATTTTTGACCTTTAACCTATTATTATTGGTATGTAAATTCCAGAAAGATAAACCTTATAAAAAAATCTAGATAATTCTCTCCCTCTGATAGTTTTTTTTCCCTTTATTATTTTGTAGTCCTGGTATGAACCTATGTGATTTTAGTGAGGAGGAAACGACAAAAGCTTTGATAGCCAGGTTCCAAGCACCTGCTGCTCCTGAAGGTAATATTTACAGTAATTTGAGTGGAGTTATGCCAGGAGTGGCTAATGCTCGACCATCTGGGCAAAATCACCGTCATTACGATTTTAATGCTCTGCCGGGTGGTGGAAAAAAGAAACATGGAGCAAAAGAAAGACCAAGTATGACACTTAAAGGGGAGGCCCCTCAACTATCAAACTCAAAGAAGCATGAAGGAGCAATGAAGAACAGGAGTTCAGAAGATGTGAACCAGTTGCCTATTGTAGATGAAGCTAATTTTCATCATTTAAACAAGTCCGGTGATGTTCCTGTTGAGAAGCACAAGCTTAAATATAAAGAGAAGCAGGAATTCGATATCTTGTCTGAAGAAGGCACGACTTTCTATCTTTTAGTGCTAACTTCTTTTACTTGCTTTACTTACTTGACATTAGGAATCTCACTTTTGAATGATCATTTGCACAGGTACTATAAAGAGCTCAAAGTCTAAATTCAGAAAAGAGAAGGAACAAGATTACTCTAGGCCTTCAAAGAAAGTTAGAACTGATGGTTTGTATCTCACTGATGAAGACCAAATGTCAGGGCACAGTGGGCCTGTTGTGAAAGTTGGTCCAACCTTGAGCATTGTTTTTCCTTCTGTATCAGGTGGAACTAGTAAGTCTAAAAATACGGACCATTCTTCTAAGGACTCGAAATATAACACAAATGTCATCCTCCAAGTACCCAATGATAAAAGAGAAAACAAACTGTTGGGTGCCTCATATGATGATTCACTGGGAGGAGGGAATAGTAGTACTAAAAGCAGTTCAAAGAAAAGAAAAGTGAAAGCATCCTCAGGTATTCAAACTAATACTGAGTCTCTCAGTGGTTCAGGCCATCTCTTGCAGAAGAGAGGTCATGTTACTGAGTTTAGCGATAATGATCACCGTAGGAAGGAGAAAAAGGCAAAGCTATCTAAGCCTCCAGGTAAAGAATCCAGTGGTAGAAAAGAGAAAAAGGGTTCCCATTCTAAGAATTGGCTACATGAACAAGATGTAGGGAGCACTCTCTCTCATCGAAGTTCGGATGGTGCTGATTCTTTGAAAAGGGATTTTGGAGCGATACAACCTTCACTTGTAGCCACTTCAAGTTCTTCTAAGATATCTGGTTCACATAAAACCAAATCTAGTTTTCAGGATATCAAAGGATCGCCAGTAGAATCTGTTTCTTCATTACCTATGAGAATACCTAACCGAGATAAGATTTTACGGTCATCCAGGGATGGTAAGGATTTTCTGGATGGTGGTCGTACAAGGTGCTCAGATGGGGAAGAAGAGGATGGTGGCAGTGACCGCTCTGGGACTGGTAGTAAGAAGAATTCTGCTGTTGCTCATCATAGGCCTTTAAAGTCCCTGTTGTTTGATAACAAAGGTGCAAGTAATAATTCGGGAAAAAAATCTAAAGCAAAGGAGAAGTCTTCTTCTGATCTCCTAAATTGCGACCTTCCAAATGATATTCTTGGCAATTCAGGAATTGATCATCAACATTCTAGTAAACCATGGGCTGAACAAGTTCAGAATGAAGATAGACGACCAAATGAAATGCGATACAAGGGCAATGAGACATATCCAGTCAAAAGCGGAAATGATATATCCTCACAGTCGAAGGACAAGAGTGGGAGCTATTGTTTGGACGTTGGCATAGATAAGGACAAGGTTCCTTATTCCCATGATAATTTGCAGGGAGGGTCCCCTCCACATTTTGATTTGAAGGTTAAGAATGGTAAGCACAAGTTACCAAACAACTCTAGGATCAAATCTGGAGATGCTAGAGAGGACGGTTCAGGAAATCTGTCCATTGAGCGAGGTAAAAGAGAAAGTGAATTAAATATTGTTAAGCACGAAGGCCCAGATTCTACAGTAGATAGAAATTCCAAAGAGAATGTGGTTTTGTATGCAGGGAAGAATCAACAAGATGATTGCAATGGTACTGCTTCAAAGAAGTCCCACTTTCAGAAAAATGACCAAGTTGATAAAGTCAATGGAAAAATTATACTGGCACAATTACCAACCTCAGGTGAACTTCGAAATCAGATGTTGCATGGCCCCCATTCAGCTGCAGGTGGAAAAGGAAATGTGACTGATATTTTGCAAGTAGATGCTTCAAAAAGCAATGATGTTTCGAAGGGGAAAAAACATGTTAAGAATCGTCATAAGGAAGCTCAGACCAATGGCTCACGACATTCCACACCGAATGAGCGGGTGCCCATAGATGCACCAAGTCCAGCTAGAAGGGACTCCTCCAACCAGGCTGCTACCAAAGCAATGAAAGAAGCTAAAGATTTAAAACATCTTGCTGATCGTTTTAAGGTTTGTAAATGCATATATTCTTGATTTGGTCTTTCTGATCTTCATATTCTTATTCTTTCTATTTTCTCTTCAGAATACAGGCTCCAATCACGAATCTATTGGGCTTTATTTCCAAGCAGCCCTCAAGTTTCTTTATGGAGCCTCTCTGCTTGAGTCGTCCAACAATGAGACTGCCAAACAGTCAATGCAAATATACAGTAGCACTGCAAAACTATGCGAGTAAGTTAAAATAATGGGTGTAATTTTCCTTGATTATAGACCATTTTGTAGGGGTTTTCTTTTTTTTCTTCTAGGGTTGTTATTTTTGTAGGCCCCTTTGTATTGTTCTTTTGTTCTTTTTTTGATGAAAGTTTGGTATTTCATCTAAAAAATACAACTTTTGTACTTGCTGATTCTTGAGATAAAAAATTTATCTCTTCATTCCTACGTCTTCTTTCTAATTTTGTAGTTTGTATTTTCGTGAGGGGTTTTAAAATTATAATTAGATATTTTATTTTGGAACTATGCTGAGTAAGGTAAAGTAAGCATGCTAATGCTTTTATATCCTGCTTGCTATTAGCTATGCAATATTTTTGAATCCCAAATCTGAGAGTAAAAGAATAAGTGCTTTATTTTGTTCATGATGGCATTGGGGATATTAATTTAAGTAAGCATTAGGAGTGCTTAAAAGAATCTTTGCTTCAACCTTAATAGCTCTCTGCGTAAAGGAGCATATTTCACAATTGTTGTTTTTTTATTGCAAAGATAGGACTTCAAAATGCACCCAAAAAAAAAACATGCTAGGAGCTACATGATTCAATCCCTATTACCAAGATATTCTTTTGGTAAAGAACCAATCTTCCATTGAGGAAATAATGAAAGACCAAACAAAGGGGCATAGAAAAAACGGTCCGAACAAACTGGGAAAACCACCTATATGAAGGGAAGGGGCTACAATCTAGCAAAATGACACCTAGATGATGATTACAAAAGTCTAATAACTGAGGTCCAAATAGAAACATGGAATCTAAGGAAGACCCAAATATCACTTGAAGAGGAGTCAATTAACCTTCAAATTTTTGCTGAAATATATTGTTGAAAATACAGTAGGTTTGTTGACGATGCTTTTAGTTTTGTTTTGATGCACTGCATTTACAATCGAAGTCTAAAACTTTCCAATGATTGCAGGTTTTGTGCTCATGAGTATGAGAAAATTAAAGACATGGCTGCAGCTGCTTTGGCATACAAATGTATGGAAGTAGCGTACATGAGGGTGATTTATTCTTCACATAACAGCGCAATCAGAGACCGGAATGACTTGCAGCAGATAGCCCTTAAAATGGGTCCTTCTGGTAATAATGATGAATTAATAATGTACATAAGGTCTTGTCTATTGTGAGGAAAGATCTGTTAGAAAAAGAGAGTTCCCCGCGTTTCTTTATATAATCATATTTATGGATGCCCAGAAATATAACCTTTTAAGGTTGAAGCATGCTGAAGCTATTTGTTAATTTCTCTTAAAGTTCCAATCTTTCATTGTTGGGTTTGCTACTCACTAAATGTGTGCTGAGGAATCTTTCAATTTTTCTATTTTCTTTAGGTCATGATTTTTTTTTTTTTAAAAAAAAATAGGAAATATACTTTAGAAGATAGTTAAGAGTGTTGTATTAGGGTTTCATTTTTAATTTGTTTGAAAAAGTGTTGAAGGCTGTTATAACATTCTTCATATTGCTTTTACATTTTTACCAGGTGAGTCCCCATCATCTGCCTCTGATATTGATAACGCAAATAACCCTGCCGCAGCAGGCAAAGTTGCTCAATCTAAGGGTGTTGGCATGAGCCAAGCTACCGGATCCCATGTCATTCCTGCTAAAAGCCATCCCAATTTTTTACGGTTGCTTAGTTATGTACGTATATTCTAGACTTTATTCTGGATATTTTGATCGCAAATATTCGGGAAGTTTCATTCGATGCTAAACATAGTCAGTTCATTTCTTGAGTGATAAATATTACTTATCGTGTGTATACAAGTATGATCCTTAAGATTTCAACAATGGCAAATTCACAGGCACAGGATATAAATTTTGCCATGGAAGCATCAAGAAAATCAAGAATTGCTTTTGCAGCTGCAAATGCGAGCTCAGTAGGGACAACCATTAAGGAGGGTATCTCTTGCATTAAAACGGCCCTTGATTTTAACTTTCAAGATGTAGAAGGCCTGCTGGCTCTAGTACGGATTGCAATGGAGGCAATTAATAATTGAAGAAGCTAAGGGATTATAAAAATGAATTTTGACTTGGTGGTTGGTATGTTGCTTTCAGAAGCATTGATGAGGAAAGGCGAAGAGACCGCCCGCATTACATGGAAAATCCTATTGATAGCATGGTTACAGCCTCTAGTGGATCCCTCTGTACATTGTCCTGGTGCTAGGTGAATATATAATTGTTGGCAGGCTAAGCCTGCTTTTCCATTCATTTTGAACTTGGGACTCTTAACTGAAGAAAGAATGATCCGCCGCAGAGGCTTCCGTATATGGATGTTCTTCTGAGACATGTACCTGGGGTATTTGTGATCCAAGATCATGATCTCGGCAATGTAAAAAAACAATTGAAGATCATTGTGGGAAATTTGGAGTTCTAATGTTGGATCTTATAGGGCCTTCAATTTCCACAAAGGAGTTCGTTTGTCTGTCGTATGGATTCAGCAACACCTTAACATTCATTTCTTGATTTGCATGACATTTTCGAACTTGGGTCATGCTAATCTAAAGGATAAGAGATGCGAAATCCGGTGATCTTTGTAATCCTTCTGCTAATGTCGTTGAAGGGGGCGAAGAAAGGTGATGACCTTCGTGATATATTAACCAACTACATTAATCTTATTTCATTTTTGCTTCATATTTAAATGCTGATTCAGCTTTTCTGCCTAACTGCAGGGTTTTTTTTTTCAAATTTTTTTCCTGTAATATTATGGGATAGAATAAATAAACAACATGACAAATTGTACTAATAACACAAGTACATGCACGTAGCTCCCAGCTACGAGGACATTCGAGTTAATTTACTCCAGGTTTGTAGAGCTGTGGACATTTTGAGTTTTTTCTTTTATGTTGGCTACATGACTATATCTTTCTTTTCATTTTTTTTGGCAGTTTATGTATATTACCATGCACAAGGCGTTGAACTCAGTTTATATCAGTTTAAGAAGGCACAAAGTTCGAGCAAAACTATAGGGATGAAGGTAGCTTATCGTCCTACACGATCAGCTGGAACATGCAATAATCATGGTAATTTCAGCTTCTTGCTTCTATCCACATAACGATTATACAACTTATTTATACTTCTCTTTGTTTTCGATGGCTTCTCTCATTCTTACAGTTATTGATAAATTATACTTTGCTGGAAGATTTTTAGTTTTGTAATAGGTGCATATTTTGCTCGAGTTTTTGCCCATGGTTGTTTCACCACTTGTAGAAAGGATTTTGTGGATTCTCATAGTTGTTTTTGTGTGCAAGCTGTCCTTCTTTTGTCAGGAACTAGCCGATTAGTCGTTAAACTGCGATCGCAACCTTTTGGATTCTTTTCGATAAGAGCTTCAGAGGGGGAAGTTTAAGTAGAGAAAAGAGGAAGGATTGTTTCTTTGATCTCTAATTAATCGATCACAATTTTATGGATAGATAGCGTCTTTTTCGGGCTGTTAAACAGCCTACGAATCATTACATTTTTTCCTCGAAAGAAACTAGGTGTAATAACTCTTGTGGCTGTAGGAAACCAAAAATAAGGTAGAAAGGGTTGTGGAAATGAAAGTAGATTAGATAAGGAATAAAGAACAAAAGGTCTCAGTCAGAAACTAAAGAGTAAGAACTATTGCAGAAAGCTCTTAGACTGGTTGGTGGGGTTTGAGCTTTCTGATGTTTTTGGGAGATTCTCAACATCCATCCCTTTTAATGAAAAAGTACACCATCAGAATGATCTTCTCATCCATTTAAATGAAAAATAGAGAATAAATGAAAAAGAGAGAAAATAGGGAATAGCAATAAAAAGTGGAAACTTTACTGTGTATAATATAATAATGGTTCTCTTTGACCCAATATTCCCTGTCTTTTTAGGATTTCTTCTTTTTTCCATTTTTAGTGAAACTCCTCTAGTGAATGTGAATCTCTTTTTTTTTTTTTTTTGAGTTGCTTAAAAGTTAAAAACACCCGTTTGATAACCATTTGATTTTTTATTTTTGGTTTTTGAAATTTAAGCCTATAACAACTATCTTACCATATGTTTTCTCTTACTTGAATTCTACCTCTCACCTATATTTATAGAAACCAAACCAAAATTTGAAAATAAAAAAAAGTAGCTTCCAAAAGTTTGTTTATGTTTTTAAAAGTTGTTTAGTATTCACCTACTTTCTTAAGAAAAAATATATATCGTAGGAGGGGTGGAACACAATGTAGGAAATTTGAGTGAGAATAGACTTAAATTTAAGAAACAAAAAACCAAATGGTTATCAAATGGGGCCTTAAAAATCCATTTTTAAGCCTTTAAAAGGTTTCCAAACTAATATGTATATTTTGAGTAATATCCTTTGTTTAGGTTGGCTATAGTTTTTTTACACCCACTTTTGTTTCTCTCTCTCTTTATATATATATATATCAAAACAAATAGGGTTAAATTAGAAATTTAGTCCCAACACTAGTTAGGACAGTGTCGATTAGTCTGTCTGGTTGAGATTAATTGTCAAGTAATTTTTCCAGATTAATGGTCTAAGTAATTTTGGGATGAAACTAGATGTTTATCTAATATACTATCAGAGCTCATAAAGCCAAACTGAGGGTTTCTTACAAAAGGGATCACATCCAAGAATGATGATCCTAAAGACATATGAGGATCCCACATCGGAAAGATACGAGACCTCATTCTTAATAAGAAGCATGAATTACGCCTCTCATAACCAATTAGCTTTGAAATGAAACCTCATGTTTATCTAATATGTAGTAAATAATAAATTGACTTTCCGAAATACATCGATTCGGTCTCCAACGTTGAAAGAATTCTAATGTAGTCTTGAACTTTCATGGGTTGGCTTAGTGGTCAAAGAAGACCTTGTTATCGGTAAGGTACCCTAGGGGTATATTTGTAATAAGAGTATTAGTAAGGGTAGAAAGGTAATATGGCAGAGAGTTAGTTAGTAAAGGTTATAAATAGGAGGAAATGATGGGAAGAGAAGGTATCGATGAATTTGGAGAGTTTTGGCTTGGGTTAGCATACTCAGGAGGGAGGGATTTCTAGGGTTAAGCCTAGGGTTTCTCTCTAATTTTCATCAGTTCTATCAATACTATTTTGGTTCTGTTCTTGTAAGGTTAGAATCCTTACATTATCCAATACTTGATAAGTTCAATCTAGAGTGATCATTTACCTACGAATTAATTTTTTATGAATTTCGTGACATTCAAATGTTGTACGGTCAGATAGGTTATCTAGTAAAAATAGTAGAGTTGCACATAAGCTGCCTTTGTCATACCTAAAGAAAAAAAGTGATCATGTGTTGGTTTATGTAAAACATTGGATTTGGCTGTATGTAAGGTTTGGTTCTCTGATAATGGTGAATCACTGCAGGTTGCAGGTTCTGATGTCGGAGGATGCACCCAGCAGCAAGCTTTCACTGCCCTTTTTTCTGTTAGGAGAAATATTTAGATCATGCTCGGGTATGACCTAAATATTTCTCTTTTGTTAGTTGCTCTAACTTCTAGCCCAAATTATACAAATCCCCTCAGGAAATTAGAAAGATATGAAACAATTTTGTCTATCGGTATTTATTTGATTCATTGTGACAATTATTTTGATCATGGTCAATAATTTTTTTATGTTTAACAATTATTTTCTTCCAAATAGGGAAGGTTTATTGTGGTTGGCAATGACATAGCAAGATAGATATGTTTGTGCCAACTTGTAACTTACATTGTTCTCCTCTCTTTGGAGTGTTCCATCTAATTTTTTTTAAGAAAAAACATCAATACCCTAAATGTGTTTGAGTTATATCAACTTTAACCTTACACTTTCAATGTCATTGAATTGCACTCCAAATTTAGTTGAGCGCTGTAATTTTAACCTTAAAACTTAAATGTTAATAAGGAAATGTTTTGAAGGGTAAGGACTACAAAGAAAAGTCTGACACTCTCATTTCAAGAACAATTCTAGAATCTCATTCATCAAATATTAGTAGTTGTTTTTTTTTTTTTTTTTTTTTTTTTAAATGTTCATCAATATTAGTTACAAAGCCAACAAAATCAACATAATTAATTTTTTTTTTTGACATACATAATTAAAGAGCTTAGATATGTAAAACAATTATAGATTCTTTTTAGAAGAACATGAAAGATAAACTAAATAGATATTATTATACTTCAAATGGAATCTTTTTCTCTCAAGATCTTGTTGAACTAACGAAGTATATTTGAAATTTATTCTATTTTTATTTAGGGAAATTGTATCGGATAGTCAAATTTTACAAAATAATTACAGATTTAGGCAAATTTAAAAAAATTTGCATCCATAATCAAATATACGGTATAAATAATAATCATCATACTATATTTTATTTCAATTTTATTAAGTTATTAGTACTTCTTTTTTATCCATACCTTTTAAGTAAGTTTATGAACTCGTAAGAGATTTTGATTTTTCGAGGATTCGAACTTGTAGCGCTGTTGTTGAATTGGTTTACAGCCAAACAATGAAATCACTGCGCAACTGATTCTTTCACTGTTTTGGCAGGTCACATTTTTTTCTTTTTATAAAAAAAATAAAAGACTTAATCTTTTAATAATAAAAAATAATTAAATTTAATATTTATGATAAATTTAAAGTTAATATTAATTGAAATTGGTTAAATAATGTTCATAATTTTATATAATATAAACGAAAATGTGAATATATTTTCAAAATTTATGAAAATAAGAATAGGTTAGTAAAAAAAAAGAAATTAATAATAACGATTAGATAAATTTTAAAATTTTCTAAAGCAAATGTAAAAGAATAATTTTCTTTTTTCGTTTTGATAAAAAAAAAAAAAGTACATAAATGGAAATTGGGCCTTTGGAGAGTGGAGACTATGATGAAGCGTGTGATTTGTTCCCACGTGTGGGGTTTTGGGATGTAATTCGCTGCGCCGTTCGTATAGTAATTCTATACGCAATCCTCTTTGTCTCCCTCCCTCTCCCTCGCTTATCACCAATTCTACTTTTTACCTAATTTCATGCCCTAATTTGTTCCCTCAAGCGCTACTTTGAGGTTTTAATGCTTTTTATTGTTCAATTTCGATTCAGAAATTCGAGATTTCTGGTCGACAATGGAGGTTTTGAAGGATGATTCCTCCGATTTGGAAATCGGGACTTCCGCCGAGTCGTTCCGGAAGTTCTTGGACTCCCAAAATGATCTGTTTCGCTCCCAGATCGATCAAATGCAGATGATTGTTGTCACGCAGTGCAAGCTCACTGGCGTCAACCCGCTCTCTCAAGAAATGGTGCGTTTTTTTTTTTTTTCTTCTTTATCTTCAATTTAGTTTTGAAATTGGTTTTGAATTGACGCGGAATTGTTTCCATTTTTGGGGATTTCATGGATTTGCATTATTGTACTGTTCTCCTTGTATAAGCTTAGTTTTCTTGTGCAACTGAAATAGAAGGAGTGGCTGATAGAATTTAGATTTCATGTTAAGGTTTTGATTGCCCATTTGTTTATTAGCATTGTGCTCTTTCTTTCTGGGATTTGCAAAGTTGGCCTTGTTCGTTCTTCCCAGCAATGTCTATATTTTGTATGTTGTTGGTTTCTTAACTTGTTATCAGATGAGGGCTCCCTCGTTAATTGCTACCCTTGAAGGAAATCCTTTCAAGAACAGATAGAAGCTGATGTGGGACAGTTTCATTCGGGCGTATTTCTGGTCTATTTGGCTTGAGAGGAATGATAGAGTATTTCTGTCTATTTGGCTTGAGAGGGATGATAGAATCTTCCATAGCAATGAATCATTGTTCAAGATTGTGATGGATATAATGATCAATCTGGTGGTTTTTTGGTTAAAATGTTCCCCTATTTTTAATAATTATGACTATAGTAGTACCCTCCTATCTAATTTCATATATTAATGAAATTGTTTGTCATCCAAAAAAAAATCAGATGAGGTCGGCCTCTAGATTGTTGTCTTTTTCTTTCTTTTTTTAAAAATTATTTTATTATTATTTTTTATTAATTTCCTGAATATATAGTTTCTTATTAAAAAGAAACTGAAAGCCCTAATGACTTTCTTTGTTAAGATATATAGAGGTCATTCATTGGTGCTTGATGCCATTATGAGTTTAATACGTACTTTTATTGAGTAATTATAAATATATAAAGGTCATTCATTGGTGCTTGATGCCAGTAAGAATTCCTTTCCTCTTAGATGCTGTCATTTATTAGCTCAAGATATACCTTGGTACTTGTCTCTTTTCAATCTCCTAGTTTCCCACTGTGCATTTTAGCATGGTTACGTTTCTTTAAAATTATAACTTAAAAATTGGGTTTTATGGTCATTTTTTAGATGCATGATGATTTTGTTTTCGTTTTTGTTTTTGTTTTTTGAAAATCATGATAATTCTATTTGATAACTAACTTTCATGTTTTTTTTTTTGTCCAAGCACAGGCTGCTGGTGCTTTGTCAATTACGATTGGTAACTCCTGGCTCTGGACTATTTTTCACTTTGCAAATAAGTTTTTTACTCACATAATAATAAATCTTTTAATTAGATGAAAATAGTACTGTATCACTATCAAATGACCAAGTTTCTTTATCTATGTTGTTATCATATTTACTTAGCTCTGTTTTCTGTTTTCAGGAAAAAGACCCCGAGACCTGCTCAACCCCAAGGCCGTTAAGTATATGCAAGCTGTTTTTTCTATTAAAGATGCACTTAGTAAGAAGGAATCCCGAGAAATCAGCGCCTTATTTGGTGTCAAAGTAGCACAGGTACGGTATGCTTCTTTTTTTTACTGTTCGTATTTCTTTAGTCCTATCTTTTCATAAGTACTGTCAATAAGCTGCCAATACTTTAATTCTCACAGCTCTGTTTTGACTGGTTTTATATAGTATTTTTTTCATTTTAATAAGAAGCAACTTTCATTAAGGAGATTCAATGGAGGACCTTAAACATGAATTACAACTATCCTTTGCTTTTATATCTAAAGGTGTTCATGGAATTCTTTTTTGGTTGTTTATATTCTGTGTTTGCTGGTTGTAGGTCCGTGATTTTTTTAATAGCCAACGTTCAAGAGTGAGGAAACTAGTCCGTTTGTCACGGGAAAGGTCCATTCAATCTAATTCTTGCAAATTACTTGAAGCTGGAGGAACTGCAACGAACAATGACCTCAGTATGCTAATTGATGCAGTTCCCTTGAACTCTAATGCAGTGGTTCCTTTTAACTCTGATGCACCAATTCCATTGAACTCTGATGCATCAATTCCATTGAACTCTGATGCATCAATTCCATTGAACTCTGAAGCTCCAGTTCCTTTAAATTTTGATACACCAGTTCCCTTAAACATTATTGAACCCAGTAATGTTGATAATGGACCATCCTGTTCAACACAGGATAGTGAACTATCTGACTTAGAGGGTATTGATAAGGATTTTGTTCAAGCTATATTCAGTATGATGCAGAAAGAAGAAACGTTTTCTGGTCAGGTTAAATTGATGGAGTGGATCTTGCAGATACAAAATTCTTCAGTACTATGTTGGTATTATTCAAATTACTCATTTGGTGTAGGAGTCTGTTGCTTTTTCTATCTTTTTTTGGTCTCCATTTTCTTTTTTTCATTCTGATATACCTTTGCATTGTGTTAGGTTCTTGACTAAAGGTGGTGCAATTATTTTAGCAACTTGGTTAAGTCAAGCTGCTGCTGAAGAACAAACTAGTCTCCTCCATGTAATCCTCGAGGTATATCGAACTCATTTCGTAGGTTTCCTATCTGGGAAGGATCTTGCCTAACTCCAAAAAGAAAAAGGATTTTGCCTAACATGCAACAGTATTAGCTCTTTGATGCACAAATGGAAGTTTTTGGCTGACTTGCGTTGGTCATTTTTTGAGATAGGAAACCAAAACATTTTCACTCATACGATGAAAATGTTACAAGATTTTGGGCTAGGTTTGGAGCCAGACTTGTGTTGGTCACCAATTCATCATCATTTAGCTTATTTTTCTTATTTTGTTGCCATTTGTGTTTGTAGAAATGGCATTGGGTTTGGACATAATCTTAACATTACTCGTGTATTCCTAAGTAATCTCATTGTTCAACTATTCAACAAATTCGTCCATCACCAATTCATCATCATTTAGCTTATTTTTTCTTATTTTGTTGTGATTTGTGTTTGTAGAAATGGCTTTGGGTTTGGACATAATCTTAACATTACTTGTGTATTCCTAAGTAATCTCATTGTTCAACTATTCAACAAATTCATTTTCCAGTAAAGGCCCGCCCAAGACGGGAAGATTTGAATGTTTAACTTTGTTGGTTATAGGACTTCCTTTATTCATAAATTTGATAAATTTACTAGAGTAGTAGCAAAGCTTCCA
>JBBMEF010000001.1:9675980-9686832 GCA_037832685.1 Sicyos baderoa | reverse complement strand
CATTGTAGAAAATTTGAGAGAGAATAGGCTTAAATTTGAAAAACTAAAAACAATAAACCAAATGGTTATCAAACGGGGCCTAACTATTTTCATCTAAGGCCAACAATAACTCAACAATAAATTGTATGTCTATAAACTAAGATGTCATATAATTTGATATCCACCCGTTATTGAATTCAAAACAAAATAATAAAAATAGGGTTTAGGAGTATCACAAACAATTTAGACAATAAATTTTTTCCTCTAGGGTTTAAATCCATTTTCTCTCTCTTACCCACATATATTTTTTTCTTTCCAAAAAGTAGTTTTTAACCTAAAAAGATCAGCATATAAATGGTTGATTCTCACATAGACATCAACCATGTCTTGAAAGAACCAACGTGTCTTTCTCTTAGAGGATAGAAAAAGTCTCTTTCTTTTTCTCTCTTTTTTTCCTCCTTCCCCTTTCTCTTCTTCTAGATGGATGATAGCACAGGCAAATCCGAAAGAGTAGTCGAATTTCAGTTCGATTTCTCCACGGGTGGCGGAGGAGTTGGTGGCAGCACCGGTGGATCGAGTGAGGAAGCCGGTTGTGGAGGCGTCGGGATCGTAAAAGAGCAAGATCGGTTGCTTCCAATAGCAAACGTGGGGAGGATCATGAAGCACATTCTACCTTCAAACGCCAAAATCTCAAAAGAGGCCAAAGAAACTATGCAAGAATGCGTGTCGGAGTTCATCAGCTTCGTCACGGGCGAGGCGTCGGATAAGTGCCATAAGGAGAAGAGGAAGACTGTCAATGGTGATGATATTTGTTGTGCCTTGGCCACACTTGGATTTGATGATTATGCTGAGCCTTTGAGGAGGTATTTGGTTAGGTATAGAGAGATGGAAGGGGAAAGAGCTCAACAAAATAAGGGTTGTTGTCAAAATAATAGTGATAATCATGATGCAAGAGAGAGATATAATTGAAGAATTTTGTCTCTAAGATTTGGTAAAAAAAAATGGAACCTTAATTTCCTCTTCCTCTTTTTTTTTTTTTTTTTTTTCACTCTTTTGTCTTTTGGGTTATGTTTTTTTTTTTTAGTTTGTTGAGATGGGGGTTTGAGATTATTACAAACAAGATAAGCTCAAAAGACATCAGGGTTTTTTTTGTTGGACTTTCTTTGGCTTTTTGCTTTGTCTTTGTAATTCCTTAGACAAATGGGTTTTTTTGTTTTGAGTTAACTGTGTGTTTTGTTAGCTTGAGATTGGAAGGATGTGTGTAGAACCAAAAACCTTTTTGAACACATTTAGGGTTTGGTTTGAGATGTATAATTGGATGCTTCTACTAAATATGATTTCTCTCTATATGTTTGTTGGTTTTTTTCTTCATTGTCTTGGAATTTTAAGGTATGAGACTTTCTTTTCTTGAATAAAAATTAGATGGTATGTGTAATTTTTGGAGCCTTAGAATGATAATTAATGTTTAAACCATTCATTTTCATCCTATCAAAATTTTAATTGATCTTATCACTTTCCCTTTAGTTCTTCTCTCTGCTTGGTTGCTCCCTAAGAAACTTTCCCAAATTCTATTTGTGTCATTAAAGATATTAACTTAATTATGTGTGTGAAATATTTTTGTCATTTGTTATATAAAATAAAAATCGTGTGTTTGTCATGTTTGATTTTAGTTAATATATAATTCCTATGCAAAATGGTAAGAGCTAGAACCTACAACATTTAGATGTCAAGAAAATCCTTCCTTTTGAAATTAACTCCTAGGTAGGTGGCCATCATGGGGTTTGAACCCATCACTTTATGCACTTCAATAGCCTCTTTGACCAATTGAGCTACCCCATGATGATTGAACTTTCATATACCATTTCAAAATGGAAAAAACTAAAGCAAAATAAGTGTAAAGTTACTTCTGTTGAGTTCAATATATGATGAGATGATTTAAAAACATGACCTCTTAATTATAGAAATATGTTGATTTCGCTGAGCTATTATTATTGTTGGCATAAAGTTTTACATGATCTCTCACCTTTTGTTTGGTAGATTTTTTTTTTTTTTTTTTTGGTACTAACCCTACATTCTTTGTCTATAATCTAGCACAAGCCATTTGTTTAATGTAAAACAAGTGAATTCTTTGCTTAGTTTTCCCCCTTAGTTTATATTCTTTTTCCAAAAAAATATTTTGAACCGATTGAGAAAGAGTTTTAAAGATGAAAAACACATTAGATTCGATAGGCGATATGTGGTAGTCAGGCACATTTCTTGTTCCATATTTAAATTCATATAAGTTTCTGGTGAACTACTTCTAAAATTGTTTTTTTCATCGAAGGGATTGGTGAGTTTTTGGGTCAACTTAACAAGCAAGCGGAATCATGTTAAATAAAAAAGTATAATATTTCATTTCAAAATTAATTAATGATGAGAGAAGTTAAATTAATATTTTATTTTTTATAAAGATGGTGAAAACTCTTGAGAAAAGATAAGAATTTCCAACAAAAACACTTTCAAGAAAAGCTAGAAAAAGAAAGATTTATATATCTAGCTAATCTAATGACTATGCTATTGGGGTCCGGGGTTAGGATATGCAATTTCATTTATTATTTTTTGAATGATTTAAATACATGGTGAGTTGTCACTAAGCTACGGCTCTTGTTAACACTTGAATTTTTATTATCAAATACTAAAATTTAATCGAAGTACTGTTTTATAAAAAACAATTCAAAAATTAAATCTATCACAAGATATTTTGGTTTATGTTGATTATAATTTAAAGTCACAAAAGTAAAAAAGATTAAATACCGAACAATAACAATAAATTGATGATATTACTGTTTATGACTAAAGGTCATAGTTCGAATCTCCTCTCTTCAAATTGAAGTTGAACTAAAAACAATAGATCAGAATCAACAAATAAGTTTAAAATAGTTATTTTAGGTCTTAGCCCTTAAACTAACCACCCACCAATTGAAAATACATAAAACCACAAACATCTCAAATTCTTGACATTAAAAAATTTCAAATCTCCACCCAAATCCAACAACAAGGGAGTCAATGAATAAGACATAGGAGGATAGAAAACCTAAATAGATTCTTCAAACACATGAATACCAATCTAATACAAATAGGAAAAATAAAGCATAATTAAAACCTCTTTTTTGGTGGCTTCATGGGGAGCTTTATTTATATATATATATATATATTAAAGTTTTGTTTTTTATTCTAACTTTGGCATGCTTCATCAATGGAAGACATTTTTTTTTTTTTAATTTTATAATATGCCTCTTAATAATTCTCATTGCAGAAAGCATGTGCAGCTTTTGAGTTCTCCATGTGACACCTAGCAACTGGCTTAACTGCTTTTAGATTAATGAGTGCTGACCCACTAACCTGGCTGACATAACCATATTTTTTGTTTCATGTCTTCATTTTATTCTTAGGAACAAAAATAGATCATATGGGCAAATACGTTATTAAAGTATATGTTAATATATTAAAGAAATTCAAATTTTACCTCTTTTCGTTCAAAACTTTAAATCAAATCACAAGCTTGTCTTTAATATTTATGTTTATCTAATATTTCTTTAAAATGTATTAATTACAAGTGTCTAATAAGTTTCAATATAATTTGTTTTTGTGTTCTTTAGGCCCTGTTTGATAATCATTTGGTTTCTTGTTTTTGATTTTTCAAATTTAAGCTTATTTCTTTCAAATTTCCTACAATTTGTTTCATCCTTTCTACCATGTATACATTTTTTTTTTTTTTAAAAAAAAGTAGCTTCTCAAAATTTGTTTTTATTTTTAAAAGTTGGTTAGTATTCTCCTACTTTCTTAAAAAAATATAGATAAATGGTAGGAAGGATAAAGCACATTATAGAAAATTTGAGAAAGAATAGGCTTAAATTTGAAAAACCAAATGGTTAAAACGGGGCCTTAATTTTCCAATTTTCTGTATAACATGTTCTTTAATTTAAAAAAAATGATTTTTTTTTGAGAAACTAATTAAAAAAATGTTTAACAGGTCTAATTAGAAGGTTAAAGTTTTATTAGATACAAAACTGAATATTTTGAAACTAAGATAGTTTTAAACGAAAAATGATTCATTATGTATAGATTGTTAATTGGAGAATTTAGTGATGACCCGACACTTGCTCAGAGATCAAAGTAGACGCGTCTTAGCTTTCTTCATCATTTTTTTTTTCTTTTGTAATTATTGTTTTTTGTTTTTTTCAAAGTATTTGTGCACATTTATAAATAAATTCAATTAAATATTTACAAAAAAAATGACCACCTCAATGATCAAAAATATTAATTGGATTAAAATCGATTGGTTCGGAATTTAAGTCTAAATTAAGTCATATATCATGAAGCTCAAATTCAATGATAAGACCCAAAAATGTTACTTTTTTTTAATCAGTCATTAAAAAGATTCATAAAAAGTTTGGTAAAAATGACAATACACATGTATATCGATCTATCAAAAGGTTGTCATCTTACCCTTGTTCAGTCTTTGTTGAATAATATGCCAACATATATATTCCATATGTAGACTCGAATATTAATATGATCCAAGAAATTAAATCAAAATTACATTAAAAAAGGGGAAAATTACATTAATTTGCATTAAAATTCAACATAAAGAGACTTGAGATAATAATACACATCTCCACCCACTTACTTTTTTTTTTGAATATAAATTGAGGGAAGATGAATACAAATATCGATTCTAGGGATCGAATCGTGACTGTGGACTGAAAATGGATTCCACCGATCCATTTGGTTTGACCCACTTACTCATACAACTTTATACTTTCATCACTAGAACTTACATTCTAATAAGTAAACTATCAAAATAAGTACTCTAATTTTGAAATTAGATAGATTAATTTCATCACATACTCGAGCCTTTACACCACCACAAATTCCAAATCTTTTATTTTAAAATCATAATTTCCCATAAACCAAAACCCTAAAGCTCATAAGTCATTCCAACTTTGAGCATACGCTTGCGAGGAATGTAAAATACCTCTTCACTTTGTCTCAAGTTTCTTCTCAATGCATTATAAGCATAATTTATCAAAACCCTTTTGGCAAACCCTGACCCTTTGCTTGCCACAACCTCATTTTGTCCAATCAAATGCACAATCCCATCTCTCCAAGCTTTATCCACCACCTCTATCTCCTCTCCTACTCTCCTCCTCGTCTCCTCGCCTCCACCGTCGTCGTTTTGCAACATCCTCGACTCCTCCTCGATAAACCCTTTTAATCTCTCTACCAATACTCTTTCGAACGATTCTTGCTCGTGGATGATGTCTCTGTATCCGTATCGAACCACGCAACGAAACACATTGATGTCATTTGGCTCCACTCGCCGAAATAAGAACCGCTCTTCCATTGGAACTTTGCTTATTGGGAGGGACTTGAAGGACACGAAAACGAGGACTCTTTGGAGAGTCGGGATGTTGGCTAGATAATGCTTGAAGATTGGAGGAATGCCTTGGACAAGCTCGGAGTAGAACAAGGCGAGGCCGGGGACACGATTGATGGTTGTGAGGGATGCAATGTCCTTGAGCTTTTGAGGAGAGATCTTGTGCTCAAGCTCATAGTAGTATTTTCTTCTATGGACATCATTCCAAATGAACATTATAATCATCAAAAAGCCAGCAAAAGCTAAAGGAAGATAGCCCCCTTGATCAAACTTGTATAGGACTGAACTTAGATAGAAAAGCTCCAATAAGCCAATTGTGAGAATATAGGAGATAATGACAAGTATATGAGATTTCCATATCATAATCATGATGAGCACTAGGAAACTTGAAGTGAGTGCCATTACAAACACAACAGCAATTCCTGTTTGAAAAATAAATGTTAGCTTGAATTGAATAAACTTATTTCAAAAAAAAAAAAAACTAAGCTTAATACTACTTTACTTTCTTATATATGTTTTCAACAATAACTAAAGTTTTTTAGAACTAAAAAAAGTGGGTAACTATTCCAATATATTTGTTAAGGAAAATATCATATTTTATCGAATAGAAATAATGATGAAACAAAAGCAATTTCCAAAAACAAAAGAACTAAAAAATTATCAAAACGGAGTGTTACAAGAAACAGAATTAATAATGAAAACGCAAGAAAACACAACAAGACTCCAACTAAATAATCGTAGAGCAACATAATTCAAAGGCATCTCAACACATATTTTTAATAATCACTCTAATTGAACTTAAATAACTATTAGATTCAAAAGCTTCCAAGATTATGCTATTTAATTATGATATGGTATTAGAGTAGAATGTCATGTATAAAACAATCAAGGAAACGTTACCATAGGCATTCCCGATTCTTGTCGTATCTTTGAACCCTAGAGTGACTCCGAGACAAGCAAACATGAGAAGGTAGTTAACTTCAGGGATGTAAACTTGACCCTCATACTTGGAAGAAGTATGAACAACTTTAACCCTAGGAAAGCAGCCATAGGAGAGGGACTGTTGGATGATGGAGAACGTGCCAGAGATCATCGCTTGGCTCGCAACAATGGAGGCGAGCACGGCCGCCACGAACGTGGGCCAGTAGAAAGGACCTACAACAATGAAACATAGTCGTTAAGAATATGAGTTAACGATTAAAGTATATCATAACCTATCAACTTAAGTTTCTCGTACCTGGAATAGATTCAAAAAAGGTATCTGAGACGAGATCGGGGTGCTTTCTAAGGAAGGAGGCTTGACCGACATAGGCCGAGACGAGGGCCGGGTAGGCCACGCAGCACATGCTTAGTCTTACGGACAACACTGTAAAGTGCCCCACATCCGCAAATAGAGCTTCGGTTCCTGTTTTTCCAACTTCAAAGAATTAAACTTCGAAAACATGTCGACTCGAATACGACATTTAAATATCGATACGATCGACATCGTTTCATTCGTGTACTACGGTAGTACTAGAAATAGAACCTGTAATGGCGAGAACGACGCCGCCGAGAGAGATCCAAGCATCCTTTTTGTTTCTGTTGAAGTATTTGAAAATGTAGAGAGGATTTACAGCTTTGATTACAGCAGGGTCAAATTTTATGAAGTTGTAGAAGCCAATGCCTCCAATAAGTGCAAACCAAATGCAAATAATGGGAGCAAAGGAGTATCCAACTTTATGGGTTCCAAATCTTTGCACCATGAACAGACAAACCAAGATTGCTGCTGAGATCCAAACTATTTTGTCTGTTGGAAAATAAATATAACCAAACATCATAAACATAAATAACTTTAAACTAGTGTAATATGGTATATGATTTATGATTTAAAAAAAAAATACTTATTAGTTTGAATTTTCCAACTTCAATTGTTTTTTAATCAAAAAAAAAAAAAAAAAAAAAAATTTGTTCTTACATGTAATATTTGTGAGACATGTCTAATTTTCCAAATTGAAGTATTTTTATTCATCTAATTTTTTAGTTGGAAATATTGGTAAAATATTTTTTAAAATTGTTATAAATTAAAATTGGTAAAATAGTTGGAA
Organism: Sicyos baderoa; assembly: GCA_037832685.1. Classification (NCBI taxonomy): domain Eukaryota; kingdom Viridiplantae; phylum Streptophyta; class Magnoliopsida; order Cucurbitales; family Cucurbitaceae; genus Sicyos; species Sicyos baderoa. The sequence goes on along the minus strand of JBBMEF010000001.1, from coordinate 9,679,350 downwards.
ATATTGGTACTTATTTGATTGGACCAAATAAGTACAAAAATCAATCACCTATCAGAAAAAATGGTTCATCAAAATCACAATCAATGTGACATTTCTTTTCCAGAATAAAGAATAAAAATAAGTAAAAATAGACAGTTATTATTATTATTATTTATCTTACAAAAACAAAAGTTTAAAGCTAAAACTACCTTTTGAAAATTACAAAATACAATCTTTAGTTGCTAGAATATGATTTAGTTGAATAAAACATCTTATATAATAATTTTTATTTTTTTTTAATATCCGAGAAAACTCGAATTTCTAAGTAGATGATCACTATTGTTTGAAGTTATCACCTTATGGCCTCTTTGACTAATTGAACCACCCATGATAGTTAATATAATAAGTAAATTATAAAATAAAGAAATAATAAAGAAAATTTGTCCATATTTTAATTATATCAACTTTGTAACAATATTTTATACATGTTAAAATAGTTTAGTTTTTCATTTTTTTTTAATTTATTTCACTAAATTATTTTCAATTATTTTAATTAATTGAAGCTATTAATTTTGTAAATTTGATTAAAGTTATTACTTTTAACTTGTTTTTTTATTCTAAAATTTTGGCATACATATAATTTTTCCATTTCTATTATTCATGAATAAACTTCTTAATAAGAAATTAAAACAAAAAATTATCATTAAACAACATTTCATCGTATATAATGATTTGAGCTATTATTTTTGTTGGTCTAATTAAAATTATATCATTAATCAACAAATATACTTAATTTTTATGTTAGAGAAAATAAAATACCTTGTGTCATAGTCGAGGTAGCATTCTTAATTCCTCCAACAGCCGACAAAACTGCGATCAAAATTGAAATTTTAGAAGTTTATTTATTTTTTCTTTCTTACACATTTTCCCAATACTCTTTTTTATTTTTAATTTTTTTTTTATATCCGCTCGGCCAGCTTTCGCACACCTAAACTAATGTTATGGATATACGGTCTAATCCTATAATATTTGAATGCAAAGGAACCCCATAGAAAAAATTAATTTCTAAATAGGTGCCCACCATAGAATTTGAACTCATCACTCACAATTCTTTTTGAACATGTTTTTTTTCTCCTATTTTCCTTTCAACAACTTGCAAAAAAAAAAAAAGGACATGACTTTCAAATGGGTTTTTTCCTCCTGCCTTCCTTTAACAACTTGGCCATAAAATTCCAACTTTGTTGCTAGCCTCCCCTAGTACACAACTTCAAATAGTGCTTTAATTTTCTTTGTCATATATGCTATAGCCATTAAATTTCTCCATTTTGAATATTGTGCCCTTCCAATATTAAAATCATTATTCTACAATATAAATAATTATATGACCATACTATGACCTTGTTTGATTTGTGGATTGAGATCTAGATTCCCTAGAATCAAGTATAGTAATCAAGATTCCTTAGTTTGTTGTATTGATAATTCAAAAAAAAAGAAAATGTTGTTTGATTTGTTTAAACGATTAGGTTTTCAAATTTCTGGATTCTAAATTCCCGTAATTAAATTCTCCGGATTTTATATCTCCAAAATTAAATTCTTCGAGATCTTTATATTTACCAAACAATTGATTCCAAACCTTCGAATTTCAAACAGCAACCCAAACAAGACCTAATTGAATCAAAGATGCAATAATTTCATTATTTAGTTATAAACTAGTCTAACACCATGATCATAAATTCAACCTCGAAAATCGATATTTAACTTTCATTTATTTGAGAGTAGCGATACTCTTTATAGAGGGTTTATTGTCCACATTCCCTCGATATGCATTAAAAAAATTAATTAACTTTAGAAAGCTAATTTTGATCTTTATATTTTGGTTAGTATCTAGATATTTTCTTAAAGAAAAATGGAACACTTACCTATTTAAGACTAAACTCTTTATGGTCAACTTGAATTTATTTTCGCATGTACTAAAGAAAATTATTATCACAAAGATTAATAAGAAAAACTATTGTCCACTTTATAGACTTCAAAGAGAAACGCATTATGAACAACTTAAGCAAAGACAAAACAAAAGAAAGAAATAAATAAATAAATAAATAGCCCTTCATTATTAAATAGGCAACTTCATAATAAATAAATTTCAATATGTACGTAAAGTTTTTCTTTCCGTTTAAACATTTGAGTCAAAGGTGAGATTTTACTTTGTTACACGCAACCCATAAAAGCTTGCAAATAAAGAAAAGATAGGGGACTTTTCTAAAAAATAAAATAAAATTATGATAAATAAAATAAGAGTCAAATAATGATAAATAGGATAAAATATAGGGACCTGAGATGGAAGGAGTGAGGACGCCGTCGCCGATGACCATGGAGGTGCCAAGCATGGTGGCGAAGAGTAAGAAAATCTTGGCGGCGCGGCTGTTTTCGAGCTTCGATTTCAAGCAAGATGCCATTCTCTGGCGGTTGGTTGGCAATGCCACCTGAAAATTTGAAACCTCTTGATCTTCTGCTTGCTCGCTCGGTATTAGCCCGATTTTCGCATACCGGCATAGCAAAGAGTATAATGCAAATGTCCCACCTTCGAATAAAATCGAAATGTTATCGGTTTAATCTATGCTGAACAAAACTTCTAATTTTTTTGACATTTCAGTCTTATAAAATCAAATAATTTGTCCTATAAAAATAGTCAACTATACATAAACTAATCCTTCAATAGTTGATATAAAAATATTATAAATATTGATGAGTTTTTTTTTTTTTAAATAATAGTTTTTTTTTTTTTTTTTTATGTAATTTGGTTAAGAACTTGAAGTTCGTTCTTAAAAATTAAAGAAATGATTAAAAAAAACGGTACAACTTTCTTAAAAAAAAAAACCAAATGGCTGTCCAAATTATCATCATACATTTTTTTTTTTTTTTTTTTTTTTTATTTGGTCTCAATTTCAAAGTGTTCATCTAATAATGTTTTCAACTTTAAAACTACTAACATTTCAATTTTCTTAAAATTAGTTGATTTTTTACATATAAAATTGAATGTTATGTTAATTGAGATTTCATACGTCTACTCTTAAATTCATAAATTTTAAAAATATTAGACACAAAATAAATCAACATAATTTGAAAGATTAGGAAAATATTAAATACTTTTCAAAGTTCACGAATCTAATAATAAAATAAGCCGAGCTTAGCCGTAATTATCATAATTTAATAAATAGAAAATTCCTAAACTAGAGGAACTAAACTTACAAGAATATTTTCTATAAAAAAAAAAAGAATTTGAGCTGTATAGCAATTTTCCTACTCTACATTATAATTATAGCAACTTTTTAAAAATATTGTAAATATAGCAATTTTTTTTTTATAGATTCTATCAAACACTATTGATGGA
>JBBMEF010000001.1:9662430-9675047 GCA_037832685.1 Sicyos baderoa | reverse complement strand
ATATATATTATAAATATATATATTTTACAGTAATTTAAATTATATTATAACCAACATTTTTTGACTTTGACTCTACCCTTCGGGATTAGATATTTTGAATTTTTATAACAGAGGTAGTATAGCTGAACAGATAAGACGAGTTCATTAAAGTTTTATAAAATAAAATAGGGACAATTAGTGAAATGTCTACTTTTTTAGATATTTATTTAGTAAATGTCTACCATTCAAAAAACTTTAAATGAGTGTCTAGATTCGATTTTCTATAAATGATTAAATAATTAATTAGATTGCAATTGACTATTATGTCTTTATTAATACTTTTAATTGATGTGAATTATTAAAATAGATTTTAGATTTATTTATAACCACCACCAACAAATTAAATATTTAAATAATATAAAATCTAAATTTTTAACCATCCAACAACAAACTTGATAATTAGATTTTTTTTTTTTTTTTGAACATTCATTCCGTTCTGTTTTTAAAATAAAAAAGTTGTTAACATTAGTTTATTATGAAATATGAAAAACAAAATAACAACATAAATTTAACCGTACATATGGTATACATCTTTACACACATGGTAATATATGAATATATAGAACCGACAATCGGTAGCTAGAATTGTAAATTTTGCTAGAATTCACTATGTATCCATCAGTTGTGCGTGTACTCTCTCCATCTGAAATTGTATAAAATCAGAAAGATTGTATGTTGGAGGAATACACGACGGTGGGATACTCTCCCTTGTTACATCAAATCATGTATGACCACTGAATCGTTGATGATGACCAATCTGCAATAAAAAAAAAAGTACATCAAAGGATGCATATTGAACGTGCTTACACTTGTAGATAGCGGTTACTCCACCTGAAAATGTATAAAATTAGAGAGATTATAGGTTGGAGGAGTACACGAAAATGAGAGATACTCTCTTGTTACATCAAATCATATATGGTCATCGGATCATTGATGACAACCAATCAGCAAAAAAAAAACTTTAAATGAATGAAAAAAATTAAAATCTAAAAACAAAAATATGGGTACCTAAAATATATAATTATGTATACTCTTATTTTAATCATAGAGACAAGTTATGGGTACCTAAAATATATAATTTAAATCTAAAAACAAAAATATTGAATAATTCATAAAAAAAATTAAAATTAAAATAGACTTAAAACGTTAGAAATTTTAGGATTTTTTTTTTTTTTTTTTAAGTTAGATATTTTGTGATAGAACAATCTAATAATTGAATGAATTGGTCACACAATTAATTATATCTTGATTGTTGTTAATTTACTTCAACTCCATAATCACCGGTTCAAGTCAAAAAATTAGAATTTTACTTTTATATTTTTGTAGAGGGGTTGTTGGTACCCTCTTCAATATATATATTAAAAAAACCAACATAATCATATGATTTATGATTAAAATATATATCTATATATATATATATATATTTGAATTTACTGACCCTAGTAGTCGAACTCAAAATAATGAGGATTTTTTGTCAAAAGAAATATGAGTGATATATATTTTTTAATCAAGAAACTGGGATTACCCACCTTAAACAAGTACTTATGCATATTCTTGAATTAAAAGAATGTTCTATGGTTTGTTTTAGGATATTTGTTTCCACACATATTATTTTATCTTATTAATAACCAAACAATTTTTTATCCCTTTATCAATGATTTTATTTTTCATGTATAATCAGTGTGTACTTTGCCTTTTCCCACTTATTTTTACAATCTTACATTTGTTGTCTTTTAACATAGTAAATGAACAAGAAAAATAAAATGAAGTTATTTTTGCTAATATTCAAGGTATAACCTGATAACTAAGGCCCCGTTTGATAATCATTTGGTTTTTTGTTTTTAGTTTTTCAAATTTAAGTCTATTCTTTCTCAAAATTCCTACAATGTGCTCCATCATTCCTACCATTTATCCATCTTTGTTTAAGAAAGTAGGAAAATACTAGCCAACTTTTAAAAACAAAAACAAACTTTGAGAAGCTATTTTTTTTTGTTTTTAAAAGTTGGTTGGTCGACTTCCCCTACTTTCTTAAGGAAAGATGTATACATGGTAGAGATGATGAAACAAATTGTAGGAAATTTGAGAGAAAATAGGCTTAAATTGAAAAACCAAAAACAAGAAATCAAATGGTTATCAAACGGGGCCTAAGAGACTATGAATCAATGGCAAGTTATTTATGAAAAATGAGTATAAATAATATATTTCCTTCTTAGAAGAATCTACTAAAATTATCAAAGAGATGAATAAGAAAGAGAGGCTAGGTGCTTGGTTTATTGTGTGTAAGAGGACTATATGAAATGGTCCCATGGGAGCTGCTTTTATTGATATGAAATGGTCCCTAAAGAAAAAAAACTACAAAATTTTCAACTCTTCCATCTTTTGTATAAATGTTCAATATAGCAAGTAGCAATGAAATATCTTTTCTTTTTGAAAAAAAGTTGGTGTGAATACTTTTTTCTTTGGTCTATTTTTTATTTTGCAAACAAAACCTTGACTTTATTTATATTTAGTTTGTAAGCGCTTCCATCATTTTCTCTTCAATTTAATTAAATTTGTATAAATGTCAATATGGTCCAACCCTTTTATATTTTAAGATTCATTATACATGCATGCATGATCCCCTATTCCTTTTAATAGCTTACCAAATGTCAATATGGGGAGGAGCAACATGAATCTTAAATCATTGAAACATATTCAAGAAAATCATATCAATGTTTGTGCTAGTTTTTCATTTCATTCAAAATGAAAAAGTTTATAAATCCTCAATTCTTACATAGAAATGGTTAATTCATACAACGTATATAAACAATATGAGAGAACATGAACTTTCATCTTCAATATCGAAAGAGTTTTGTATTAATAGACTATGTAGGAGAAATTATTAAAAATATAGTCAAGTAATTAAATATTAGCAATAATAATCAAATCGGTATTTGACTCCAATTTATTTGAAAGAAATATTACTCATTAAGAATTAAGAAAATCAATAAACTAAAGTACTAAAATACCCTTTTCAATAAACTAAACTCAAGACTCTATGTGGTGGAGCCTAGCTCGATCCTAGACTCTTGAAGGATAAGGCCTAGCCCAACTTTGAGCCATGTCTAGCAAAGCCCTATATGGAGCAATACGCTCTAGGTTTAGAGATTCAAACTCATTAACTTTCTAGTTCATGAGTCACACTAATGAGTTATTGCTCTTAATCGTAAATCTAATGTAGCCGTAGATTTATATCTTATGATCCGTTTTTATTCTTTTTTTTTTTTTTTTTTTTCAAAAGTTCTCAAGAATCTAAAATTTAGTTTTTGTTCAATAAAAAACAAGATAGATTACCAAATGAACTTAAGAAAATGATCTAAACTAGTTTATACAAGTTTTTATATGGTATATTACGAGCGTTTCTTGCTCTAATTATAGTAGAATCAATAATTTTGTTCAATTGATCATACAAAATACATAAGTATTATAAGTTCATTTATTTGAGATCTTAAAATAGAATGCCAAATTCAAACACATTTGGCTTGGAAAAGGAGAAAAGTTTTCAAACCTAAAGCTCATATGTCATTCCCACTTTGAGCAAACCTTTATGAGGAATGCCAAAAATTTTCTCACTTTGTCTCAAATTGTTCTTCAAGAAAGTGTAAACATAATCAATCAAAGCCCTCTTCCAAATATTGGATCCTTCTTTGGCAACAATTTCACTTTCTCCAACCAAGTGAATGACACCATTTTGCCATGCCTTATCCAATTCCCCAATGTCTCTTTCCAATTCCTCTTCTTTAATTTTGTGATTGATCTCTTCCACATTCTCATCTTCCTCATCCACCATGGCATCCCAAATATCATAACTCAAAAACCCTTTCAACCTCTCCACCAAACTTGTCTCAAATGATTCTAGCTCGTCACTCCGTCTATCCGTGTAACCATACCGCACGACGCACCGAAAGATATTGAGCTCTCTTGGCTCGACTCTGCGAAAGAGAAACCGCTCTTCAGATGGGACCTTACTTATGGGCAACGACTTGATCGAGACGAAGACGAGGACGTGGTGGAGGGCGGGGACATTGGCCATATAAAGCTTAAAAATGGGAGGAATGCCTTGCACAAGCTCAGAGTAGAAAATAGCAAGGCCAGGAAGTCTACAAGGATTGGCATTTGAGATAATTTCAGCTAGCTGATTAGGAGAGATCTTGTTTTCTAGCTCATAATGGTACTTTTTTCTATAGACAGTGTTCCAAGTGTACATTATGGCCATAAGTGCTAAGGCAAAAGCAAGTGGAAGATATCCACCTTGATTGAACTTGTAAAGAACTGAACTCAAATATAGAAGCTCCACTGAACCAATCACAAGAATGTAAGTGATGATCCAAATCATGGGGGTTTTCCATATCATGATCATGATTAGTACCAAGAATGAGGATGTGAGAGTCATGACAAACACAACAGCTATACCTGCACATAAAAGAAGAAGATATATATGTTATGGGAATTCATCAAATTCAAGTTGCATCTTTGAGGCTAAAGCAATCTTTTTGTCCATAATATTTTTGTTTTTTTACTCCATAGTTAACTTAATCTCTAATTAAGCAATGCTCGATATCGCCTAAACACAACTCACGTTTGGTCCACTGATTATAATAACTCGTGGATTGACCCAAACCAAAACTATTATTTCACATAACTCATACCCTATTTGAAAATTATAATTTATTTTCTTCTTTGTTATTATAACCTACGTCCTGAACACGGTTTATTATAATCTTTGTAATAATTATAACATGTATCTCAAATACCATTTATCGTAACTCTAACATGTTAGGATAACCTGACCTCAAAACACATTTTATAATAACTCAATATTTGTTATACAACCCACCCCAAACAAGGCTTTATGTCTTAACGTGCAAAAGAAGCAAAACCCCAGTGGTATTTTATACAAAATAGTAATCAAGCGATTACATGTTCAAAATCCCACACTCCATGATTAAGGACTAACACATGTATACATAGTCTAACTTCTTAGATTTGGCGAATGAACAATTAAATCGCTACTAAACTCAAAAGCTTGAAACGAGTGAAGTCGAAATCAAAACAAAGTTGAAGGGTGAGTTACCATAAGCATTCCCTATACTGACAGTGTCCTTGAAGCAAACAGTGACAGCCAAACAAGCCAGCATGAGTAGATAGTTAACTTCAGGGATGTAAACTTGGCCATGATGCTTGTCTGAGGTATGAACAATTTTGACCCTTGGAAAACATCCAAGTGAAAGTGATTGCTGAATTACAGAGAATGACCCTGAAATCATAGCTTGGCTTGCAATTATGGCTGATATTACAGCCAATACAAAAATTGGCCAGTATAATAGATCTGCATAATCATGTCACCACACTAAATAATTAACTTCCAATTTTTTTTTAATCATAGCAAATTAGAGTTCAAATTTTTCCATTTTTTAATTTATGCATGTCATGCCCTATGCTCAAGAATTGATACATAATGGTCCTAATTAGCACGGACACTTCAAAATGGAGCAAGAATCCGTGTCGGACACATATCAGACACACATTCTTCCGGATTCTTCTCGGACACGTGTCCGACACACCATTTTACGTGTCCTTGTTTATTATTATGTTTTTAATAATCGAACACACTTCGGACGCACCTTGCATATTCTCATAATCTTTCATTTAGATGTGGTCACGTTTCATTCATATATTTCTTCAAAACTCGGGTTTCTTTCTTTCTTTTTCTCGAGATGAATAATGATAAAGTGGATGAAAATAATAGAAGATAATAATGAATTTGGTTGAACCTGGAATGGATTTGAAGAAGGAATCTTCAACAACATCAGGGTGGGTGTGAAGGTAAGAAGCTTGTCCTGTGTAAGCAAGTAATAGGGCTGGATAGGTAATTGCACACATGCTTATTTGTATTGATCTTACTGAGAAATGCCCAACATCTGCAAATAATGCTTCTGTCCCTGCATTTTACCATTACAAATAAATGTAAAAAAACCTCATCAAATCACAAACTTTATCTATCACGAATATATATCGACTAACTAATAGTATATTAGCTACGTCCTCGATTAAAAGAAAAGGTTGTTTTTTTAATGCACATCTCTTAAACTCTAAACCAAATAGGTTCGACAATAGAGCCCAACAAACAAGGCACACTTCGCCTTTGGACCCTATGCTAGATCATTCAGAATAACAGATAACTGATTCAAAGTATTTCAACGTCTCAATTTTATAAGTAGTGTTTATTTGAAAATAATATGTCGTATTTTTTCTTTAGTATTCAGAAATGATCACAAGATACATTACGAAATCGATCAATGATGTGAGACGTAATTTAGGTGTACATTTCGCTGATTAATTTTTCTTTTGGAGAATTATATATTAAATTGGATTTGAAATTAAAAAAAAAAAAAAAAAAAAAAAAAAAAAAAAAAAAAAAAAAAAAAAAAAAAAAAAACTTTAAAGAATTAGGAAATAATATATACCTGTTGTGGAGAGAACAATGCCACCAAGGGAAATCCAAGCTTGGGTTTTGTTCCTTTTAAAATAGTCAATGATATATTTGGGGTTGACAGCTTTGATGATTGTGGGGTCAAATTTGACAAAATTGTAGAAGCCAATGGCAGCTATGAAACTGAACCAAATGCATATAATTGGGGCAAAAGTGTACCCAACTTTGTCTGTTCCAAATCTTTGAACCATAAAAAGGCAGATCAAGATGCCTACTGATATTCCCACAATGGTATCTGTTTCACCATTTTTAAAAACATTATTGTTAGCTATCAAATTTAATTTGGAATTTGCAAATTTCCTACTCTACATTAGAATTATAGCAACTTTTTATAAATATTGTAAATATAACAACTTTTTTTTGATAGACTCTATCAAACACTATTGATGGAGCCTATCAGACACTATTGATAGAGTCTATCAGAGACTATTGATAGAGTCTATCAAACACTATTGATGGAGTTTATAAAATCTGATTTTGTTATATTTGCAAATATTTTCAAAAAATTGCTATTTATTCAATTTTTTTTGTCTTATAATATACATGCAAATTCCCCTATTAATTATTTACTTTTACAAGATTTTAATAGCCTAAAATAACATTTTAATCTTTGTATTTAATGACAAGATGCCCTGATATTGGTTAAGTCAAATTAAATAACAAATCTATTCATCAATTTTTTTAAGTAAATTAATTTAATACTTTATAAAAGAATCTTTAAAAGTCATAAACACTAGTCAAGATTATACTAAACCTTAACAATAGTCTTCAAATCATAGAATATTTTTTTTCGTCTTTATTCTTCTATTTGTTAATAATATGTTATGATTTGAACAACAAGAAAGAGATTGAAAAATCATTGTTGAAGGACTGAGATAATTGAGAATTCTATCATAAAAGTTTAAGCGTTGGCTATAGAATTATACTTCATACAACCTTAATCATATTCGATATATATTACTATACTAACTTAAGTCTCAATGACCTCCATTACTTTTTTTTTTTTTTTTTAACATGGCCTCCATTACTCTAACATAATATAATAAAGAGTTTTGACAGAAATATATCAAATTGATAAAATATTTACAACACTAGGCAAATTTGAAAAAATTTAGCAACTATAATCAAATATACGGTATAAAGTAATACTTTTTATACTGAATAACTAATACACAATACAGTATGACGAGTATTATTTATATTGTATATTTGACTATGGATGCTAAATATTTTAAAATTTTACCTAGATTGATAATTATTTTGTAAAATTGGACTATCCAATACAATTTTCCTATAATAAACTTATTTTTCTAAAAAATGGGTGATATCCGTTAATATAGTATCTTAAAGAAAACTATCATCTCTATATAATTTTCATCTCAATCAAATAGTACATAAAATTGTTAAAAGCAAATTTAACAAGAACATAATTAACAAAACTTTAAAAAATAATATAGGACCTATATAAAAATTGGATGAAAATGGATATGCTTGCCCATACCTTGTGTTATTGAAGATTTTGCTCTCTTAATGCCTCCAACAGCGGACAAAACTGCAATAATTAAATAAAACCAAGGATTTAACTGCAAAATCAAGACAAAGAGATAACTCTTCCATATTTACACTTTTTGCCAATATTTTTCATTTCTTCCTTTTGGTCAAATTTTGCAACAAAATAACTCCAAATGAACAATTGACTAAAGTAATTATGATAGACTCCCAACCTACTTCCCTAAAACTAAAAAAAGACAGTTTTTTAATTAAAAAAAAAAACTAAAAAAAGACAATTTTTTAATTAAAAGAAAAACTAAAAATGAACAAAACAGCTTTAAGATCCTTGCAAATTACCCCCTCTAATTTGCAATGTTTGCAAAGTATCCCTCTGTCTTAATTAAAATAATTTTGAACTTTGCAAAATCTACAAATGACACCTCTTTGTTAGGATGATATGACCGGTAAATTTGTCAGTAATGAGGGCTTAGCATTGTAATTAATTTTTACATTTTATTTATTTATTTGAGTAGAAACCTATCAATTTTTTAAATGCAATTACAGAATAATTTAAATTCATCAGAGACTACCGTACTACTTTAATTGTGATTGTAGATTACAAATATCGATTTCAGAAATCAAACTCGTGACCGTGGAATAGAACTGAATTAACACCAAACCAGATAACCAAACGCGTCACCGACCCAATTAGTTATTGTGATTATATCAATTTCATACTTCTACCAAGAACTATTTTATCATAGGTCAATCTAGAGGGGGTATGTAACCACGATAATTTAGTCGTCCTTAAAAAAATTAATTTTGAAATTTTTGTACTTAAATATAAAGTTTATTTGTATTTTAATTACTATTTATATCATACATATGAGATAGGATGCCTTTAAAACAATTTAAATTATAGCCAGAATAAGTTTATTGTTGGGGAAGATGTATATCTATGTTACAGCTTGATGATATTCAGTTTAGCAATAAAATAAATAAATTGTTGTGTAATCCAGCTTGAGTATTTATTTATTTATTTATCAAAATAACCGATTATTTTATATAAGAACTAAAACTAATTGATGTGTGAATCTATCCAATATCATTTTTATATAATACTATTAGATAATATGGAGTTCCACCTCAAAAACCAATTGATAACGAGGAGAGTATTCCATATTTGTTATAAATGAGTTGTAGAATCCTCACCTTTCCAATGTGGAAAATTGTCACAAGGTGAGTATCTCCAACATTCTCCCTCAAGATGACGACCATATCGGGAAATGTCATCTTGAACTAGATCCTAATACGAATTTGTGGACCGAAAGACCCGCTTTGGCTTACTTTTTGCTAGAGTCGGATCCGAACTTTGGGATCAAATACCCGCTTAAGCTTATGCCCGCTTGGATGGGGTCCACACCCGCTTTAGAATTCAAAGCATTTTGGGTTGGATCGAAATTTGGGGGTCATTACCCACATTGTGCTCTGATACCATATTAGATAATATGGAGTTCCACTTCAAAACCAATTAGTAATGAGGTGAGTATTTCATATCTATTATAAATGAGTTGTAGAATCCTCATCTTTTCAATGTGGACAATTGCCACAAGTATCTCCAACAAATACTATGAAAATTTGATTTCCCAATTTCTTTGGAAAAAAAACAAAATATTTAATAAATATAAATTAATGGGTCAAAAAGTGCTTTTGAAAAACGTTGGGACTGGAGAAGCAATAAATTTTCCAAAATATTCCACAGTTTGTTCTTACAAAATACTTTCAATCTATTTTTTAATAATATATAATAGTACTTTTTTAGTTCCGAGATTTTTTACATAAAATAAAAAGAATTTAAATCTCAACCTTTCATCACTACAAAATTGACGGTATTAACCATTATAATAATTTTAAATGACATACTAGTCAATAATTCAACTAAACTTAATTATTGTAAAGTTATAATGAGAAATTATTTTAATTCTCCAAATTTAAATTAATATTTTGACTTCCAATTTTTTCTCAATTAAATTTCTATCAATATAGTAACCTTATGGTCAACTAATTTCAACCATCCAAGATATACACATTATTTAAAATCGTTAGAAACATAATAAAAGAAACATTTACCTAGCCTTTGAAGCATGGTTATAACACTTACCAGAAATGCAAGGAGTAAGAACCCCGTCGCCGATGACCATGGAGGTACCGAGCATGGTGACGAAGAGCAAGAAAAGCTTAGCACCGCGACTACTCTCGAGCATCGACTTCAGCCACGACGCCCTCCGCACACGGTTGTTGGGGGTGTCCAATTTGTATGTAGAAACCTCTCGATCCTCAGCTTGTTGGCTAGGTATTAGCCCTATTCTTGCATAGCGGCAAAGTAAAGAATACAATGCAAATGTCCCTCCTACTCATTTCATAACACCAAAATAAAATAGATAAATTTGATTGTTTTCTTTAATCCCATAATATTAAATTTTACTTTATCAACCTTTAATATTTTAGTTTGAGATTCAGATGTTTTAAATAATTTGTGTAGTTTCCAATTGAAAATGGTTGAATTTATTCAATGTATTAAATTTCATTATTCATGCATTTATAGTCCATTTTTTATTTTTCTAATTTCTTAACTTATAAACCTTTAATTTCCAACATTCTTTTAACCACTATTGTGCTCATTTATGAAGGTTAAGGTTTTTATATCAACGCAATGTAGTGAAACATCACCAAATATCATTCACTCACAAATTGAGCATTCTTTTAAAACATAATTTTCAAGATTTTGTTATATATATATATATATAGATCAACCATAACACTTCACTTCGAAAAAATTTAGCTGGTGCATTTCTATAAAAAAAAAAAAAAAAAAACAAATAATGATGATGATATATAAACAATTACTTTTTTTATACGTATAAACCATTACTTAACAAGCTAGGAAAGACCAACAAGAATACAGTTTTACCGACATCTTGTACAATATAAACGTTTTTATTTTTGTTATTCAATGTATAGTTCTTAAATTTGTTTTTGAAAAAACGTTTACCAAACAACTTCTTAAAAAAAAAAAAGTAAATAATTAAATAAAAACAGAAAGCTATTTCAAACAACCTACCCATAAATTGCTGTATTTCAAGATAAAATAAAAGAGAAAATATTTTAAATTGGAAAGGATGATAAATTGAAGAAAAAAATGTATTTAATCTTGAAAATATATATGCTAATAAAATATTATAATTTTCTCATTTGAAAGAAAAATTGAAAAAACAAAATGTATTTCCTTTTTTTAGGAAGAGACGAGGTCAAATTGGACATAAAGACTGCATGCGCGACACGTGGGCAGCCATACCAATAACGTTCTTTTTTTTGTCTGTTTTAATTAACATAATTCATTTATGGTACTTTTAATTTAAGCATCTATTACTTTTTATTAAACTAAAAAAATGAAGAAAAAATCTATTTATATCAATTTCAAGTTTATTTTAGTTTCTTAACTTTATATTTATCATACTGAAAATTATTTCCAAGTCAAAATTTAAAATATTCAATCACAAAAATTTAAAAACTTTTGCCATCATTTACTTTATGTTTTTATTATTAATATTTTGTCCTTTTATTCATTAACCTTAAATAGAACATTAAAATTTGAATCTGTTTACTGATTATTTTTTTAGATAGATATCTTTGATTTGTTTTCACCTCTTTAAAAAAAATAATATATATATATATATATATATATATATATATATATATAACTTAACCATATTTAAAAATAAATAAAAAATAATAAAAAAACGAAGAAAAAAAATATTTATTTAGAAAATAGATTGAAAAAATAAAGAAATTGATGATAAAAGATATCTAATTTTGAACTTAAAAGAAATGTGTAATTTTGAGAACTTAAAGTTTAAAGGAACATAGGTTTAATGTATGGCATCATAAATAACTAATAACTATAAGATCGGTTATTGATTCGAATATCGTTTCACAAATAATATTGAATAGAAAAAAATTAAAAAAAAAGAAAGTAAAATAAAAAAATAATAATATTTTATAAAATAATTTTGTACTTATTATAAAACTTTTGAAAAATATGTTTAGAACATTTCCTTACTTAATAAATGAAAATGTCCATTTCAACTTAAGCTCTCATAATTATTCAATTTTTTGTTTTTACCTTTTGAAATGTAACCCAATTTTCATTCAAATTTTTTACAATGTAACATCATTCCTATAATATACTCATTTTTTCTTTAAAAAATAGGTAAATGTCAACCAACTTTTTAAAACAAAAACAAACTTTTAAAAGCTACCTTTTTTTATTTTTAAATTTTGATTTGATTTCTACAAATAAATTTTGATTTGATTTCTACAAATATAAGTGAGAGGTAGATTTCCAAGTAAGAAAAAACATAAAGACAAAATAGTTGTTTTATGCTTAAATTTTAAAAACCAAAAACTAAAAATTAAGGCCCCGTTTGATAACCATTTGGTTTTTTGTTTTTGGTTTTTCAAATTTAAGCCTATTTTTTCTCAAAATTCCTACAAT
>JBBMEF010000001.1:9636230-9659065 GCA_037832685.1 Sicyos baderoa | reverse complement strand
TACAGCGCAAATTCCCAAAAAATTAACCACCAAATGAAAGTGTAAAAAAAGGGGAAGAAAATGAAAATGAAAAATAGATGACGTGAATGATTGAAGGCAAAGTTAAAAAATATATATATATATATTATTATTAGACCTGGCAGGAAAATATGGATTAAAACCCTAGGCCCCACTGTTTTGGTACAACACTCAATTTTCTCCTCCTTTTATTTTGTTTAGTTTCTCGGAAAGAAATTCCGACAGCACAGTCTTGTTCTTACTTCACAAGGCCCCACTGTTTTGGCACTACATTTTTTGTTCTTTCCCTTTCTTAGATGATAATGATGACTGATGAGAGATCTCAGATTTACACGAATTTCGAAAGTAATAAAACGAAAAATAGAGGAGAGAGAAAGAGACAACGAAATTCAAATAATTTAAATCTTCCATTTAAATTAGGAGATTTTTGATGTATAACAAAAATTCGCTAAAAAATTACATGTACAAAATTAAAAATAATTACACATGTATCAAAATTCTGAGTAATTGAACTCAATCAAACTCAATCAATAACTAATGATTGAACTCAATCAGTTGAGCCTCAATCACTTAACAAACTGATTGAGTTCAATCACTAGTTATTGATTGAGTTCAATCACTCAGAATTTTGATATAAACCAATTTTTGATAAAAATGTGCTATAATTCTAATAGAATATAAAAATGTCTTAAAAAAATATAAAAATATAAAAATAACTTTTTGTCAATATTTATTTGAATTTTATTCTTTAATTTCTAACCCAATTGGTAAGTTATAACAATAATCCAACTAAGCGAAAAAAAAAAAATCTAAAAAGTAAAAATCATAAAAGTTGAATAAAAGAAAAAGGAAAACAAAGTTAAGGTTTTTTTAGAAGAAAAAACAAAGTTAAGGTTTAAGGAGTAGACATGGCATGGGTTATCTTGATGATAATACTTTGTACACAACAATGTTAAGGATGCGTCACCCAAAGATTAATTTGCTTACAGTCATGAATATAAATTATAAAATGAAAGTCTAGGATGCGTCAGAGATTAATGTCTAGATTTCAACCTAGAGTAGAATCAAAATGAGTCTCATATATTAGGAAATGAAAGAGCTTTCATTAACTTGACATTAACGAGTTTATGGTACATCACCGATGGGGAATTTACAAAATTAACACCATGCATGCTAGAGACAAAATTTGGTGCATGAACTTGGGAAAGTGGTGATTGAAATAAACAAAATAGCGGTATGCCCCGTGACATTATTCGAGGTGCGTTTGTGCATGCAAGCTGGCCCAGACAGTCACGGACATAAAAAAAAATAAACAAAATAAACAAAATAGCAGTGATTGCACATACAAAACATATCTGTGAAAAAGATGAAAGTATGAAACATTAAGGTGAGACACCACAGTTAAAAGTATGATTTTGGATGATTTCTAACCTTATAAAATATGGGATTCTCAAGAACTTCCCTTGCTGAAGTACTGGGTCGGGATCCACCATAGCCTGTTAGAGTTATCAATCCATAAAAAAATTTGTAGATAAGAAATTGCAAAGTCCTGAGCAACTTTGATTTCCAAAAGAATAAAGTAAATAGTGAAAACTTTCTCATGGTCATACAAAAGTAAATCTAGAATTCATGTTTAAACAGAGACAAGTTTCTTCTACTTCTCCCATCTTTTTTCTTTTTCATGATGGGATATGGGCATTTTTGCATTACTCCTAACAGTAAAAGAATGGATGGAAGCAATCTGCTTTTACTATAAAATGTGGAATAGATATGTAATTAAATTTACTCCATTTAATTGGCGAATTAACATGATTCCAACACTTATTCAGACAAGAATCCAAACGGAAACAAAAAATCAAATATTCCTTTGGGAAAATATAGGCTGCTTATAAGGAATCTATCATCCAAATACCTTGACATCTTAGGTTATGGGTTCGGATTTCCCTATTAAAAAAATATGTTGAGATAGTCAGGGCAAAATTAGTGTAATGTAGGACTATTTTTATGGAAAAACTACTCAACTAAGTGGTCATAATAGATTGAACTCATAACTACTAAACACTATGATTTTCATAGCCTTTGTTTGACCACGAGGTCTATTCATCACTCATGGTTCTAGTAACAAAGTTTTTTCTAAAAAAAAAAAATCAATAACAATTGAAGGCGAGAGGATTCGAACCCGTAACATCTTAGTTCATAAGCATACACTTGTTGGCAGTAGACTTTCTGACAATAATAACTTTTTACATTTTCATTTTTAAATGAGAAAAAAAAAAAAATCCAAGGCCCCAACAAATCTAAGGATTCACCCACAAGGTTATAGTCCTCATAGGGTGAGTCAAACAGATCAGACTCAAAAGGTAGGATTAGTCCACATAGGGTTGAGCCAAGAAGATCAGAGGTCTAGTTAATGGAAACGAAAAGAAAACAAAAATATAACAGAAGGATTTAGTACCTTGATTAAGTTTTGGAATTGCAATGAATGACCGGGAAGAAGAGGCAGTTTTCCCTCCTTTAAATTCATGAAATGTGTTTCTGGCAATGTCGAACCTCTCACAATCTCATAAATAGCAGTTCCTAAGGAGAAAATATCGACGTTGTCAAGATAATCGTATCTCTCATTCAGAATTTCTTGAGGCATGTAGCGTGCATCGCCCTCCTCAATCGGTAGGCTTTTATCAAGAAGCGTTGCACATCCAAAGTCACCAAGTTTATAAACACCATCTTTGACATAAATATTGTCAGGTTTCACGTCTAAATGAGCTACTCCTTTCTCGTGCACAAAAAGCAATGCTTTTGCAATCTGTTTGTAGTTTCACTGTCAGAATAGATTCTAGAAGCCATGAAATTTCAAAAGTTCCCAGTTCTAGAAGTTGAAAATTGGCATGCATAAAGCATGTATTAAATATTGAAGCTACATGAGAATTGGGATGGATGAACAATGAATTGAATGGTGTGCAGAAATAATTCTTCCACGCATCATATCAAATTTAAGCTTTCTTTCATTTGTTAAAAAAAGAAAATTTTGGCAATGAAGTTTGACAAGCAGAAAATGTAATGTTTGACAATTCAAGTTGGAACCAAAGCTCACCTGATGCAATGCTCTCAGTGCATCAGCCTCAGAGAACGGGTGAGAATAACTGCCAATGGATAAACTACAATCACAAAGTTCCATTTGAATGTAGAGTTGCTCGTTTTAAAAAAAGAGTAGTATCCAACAATGTTTTCATGAGATCCTACAGGTTCAATCATTGACAACAGTTGGAAAAAAAATAAAAGATGCTCAAGAGAAAAAAATAATAATGGCAATAGAAATAGAAATATAATAAAACAGAAAATCATATCTAAATAAATTTACTAACCTAAAGCTGCCAAAGCTTGAACTTCCATCAAAGCTCTCCTCCTGCAAAGGGAAGGAAACTTCAAATACACATTTGCTAGCGTTTAGAGGTTAACCATATGCAGACACACACCAAAAGAAGTAACCTTTCTATATCTCGATGCGACGGTCTAGTGCTTTGTTTGACAGCATATAAGCAACCATCAATTCTCTTCAATACCTTGAAGACGTGACTAAAATTTCCAATCCCTATTTGCTGGAAGTAAACTGAAGTTATTATAAAATTTGACAGTGAGTTGAAATATGAGTTTAATAATAATAATAATAATAATAATAATAATCATAATCAATCTCTTTTTGCAGAAGCCTGCAAACTACGCAGATGTTTCTTGATACCTTTATCTCATGAAAATCAGAGTGATATCTTGAAAGACCATCTCCACTAAACGGAGCAGGAAAAAATCCTACACAAATTAAAACCAAGAAACTAATTCATTTAACAAGTTATTCATCAACATTACAAAAAAAAAAGATTTATTACTTTGGATGACTTCAAGAACTAATACCTGCACATTTCGTTCGTTGGTTACCAAATGGGTCTATACCTACTTCTGAAGCATCTTTCAAGTAAGGGTTCTTCATGCAAGGAGGAGGCATAACTCGACAGCGTAGAGCAACTGCAGATTGAGATACATAGTTTTGTTTCTTTGGCATTGCCATTGTCTCTTTCTCCATATCCACGTCATCTGATCCAAAAGTGTCATTTCCAAGTTCCACAGCTTGTTCACGGCCAAACAAACTTGGACTCAAAGGATGTACTAAAACTCCATCTAAGAAAAACGAATATTCAACAAAGAAAATGATTATATTACATCATTCAACAAATTAAATAGTTAACATTGAAAATGAACACGAGGCTGTAGATTTTGATGCCCCAAGATAATTTCAATTCAATATGTTTAAAATTCTAATGAGTCAATGACACATACACTGGTCATCGTTACTTGCAAGTGATTGACCATACATATTATAGAGTTGGAAACTTGAGCTTCAATAGGATTATAACTGAGGTTTAAGAGTACACTGAATTAATGCATGTGAATTTCTGATTTCCAATAATATAAAATTTCAAGATCACCACTACCATAAACTTACCATGCATTTTTCTCTTAGTTTTAACAGTATTAATCTTCTCGGGAGATTTGGGGCAAGGAGTGCTTTCCTGCATAAACAAGAACACCCAGGAAAATTAGAGAATTAGCTTCTTCTTTTCTGAAAACCCCTCTGGTTAGCTTTCTCCATTAATTGCTCACCATGTAGCAATCGACACCATTCAACGGATTTTGATTGTCCGGGGTGATATAATCAGGGGTGCTGCAATGAACAACCAAAAACCCAAAAAGTTAAAACCAAATTTTTTCTGTCCAGTTATAATTCAGCCTTCAGTCTCAGACTCTCAATAATTAAAAACAAAGTAATTTCTAAGAAAATATTCGATAACAAGTGAATTATACAGCATTATCCCGTCTACTTAAGTTACTTTCCCGGGAAATGACTTCCATTAAGTAACTAGCAAGCAACTTAAACCATGGTGAGATAACATGCATAATCAACTACTCTAAACATCCATCAACAGAAACTAAAAGTAACAAGTTCAGAAGCGGCATCGATATAAATAAAACAAAAACAAATCAATTCCTAGAGAGTATTCAGGGATTGGTAAACCACATACGAATAGGATTTAACTAAATTAAACTTCATCCATTAACAGAAGCTGAAAACAAAATGATGCAAATCTCACCAGAAGAAGTCCTGACTAAGAATGAAATCTCTGTCCTCGAAGTTAAGAGACGAGGAGGAAGGGAGAGCATCCAAAGCGTTGACCGTCGTCGCCGATGCTTCAGATTCAGGCAAGTTCTGAGAGCAAGCGGCGGTGGAAGAGGATTGGTGGAGGTGGAGAGTGGCGAGAGAAACTTGACCAAACTGGACCTGCAAGTGTCTCGTCAATGTCCCTTTCAACTTCTTCCTTGTAGTCGTCGTCGCCGTCGTTCTTAGGGTTTTGGATTTTCTCCTCATCGGAATCTATGGCGATTGACGACGCTCCCTCTCCCACTGAAACTGTACTGAAAAGTTAAAATATACTTAAATCTTATTATCAGAAATATATATATATATATATTTGATTTTGGAGGGGTTTTATTTTATTTAGGTTTTTGTTTTTTTGGCGTCAAATCAAATTGCGCGGGGAGGGTTGTGATTTTGTACGGCTGATTATAAGCCAAATGATCTTCAGATCAACGGTTTAGATTCCTTGAAATGATGGTAGAGTGGGTTTGATTTGCGTGCCTAATAAGCTTGGGCTTTATTCTGGGCCTGGTGGGCCGTACAATTGGAGTGGGAAGGAACTGACATGCTTTGTTAACCGCAAAAGCAATATCAAAACGAGGCGAGTATGTAGTATTGGAATGTGCCAACCAAGCAACAATAAGAAGTGGGTTTGCAAATAGGCTCCCCATCAAGAGTAGTCAAATGAGTTTTAGGATCCATCAATGTTAGGAGCAGGCTTGAAGTGTGTCATGGTCGTACTTCGTTAAGCGACAAAGAGGACGTTAGACGCTCATTCTAGCACACGAACGAGCGCGCCGAATCACTTTCAGAGAGCGGGTGGCACACCTGAACTCTGTGTGAACCTTCTATCTCGGGTTTTCGATATATTTTAGAAAAAGAAAGGAAGAGAATATTTTGACAAGCGTTTTGAAAGGTTGTATGTCGCAAGCAGTTTACATGAATTTAGACCAAAGTTATGTTAACATACAACTGGTGGGAGTGCATTACCCCTATAGTATATTATTAGGAATTCTTGATATGACAGACTTGCATATCAAAAGGTCGAGGAGACATACGACGTGTCAGCGACATGGGACAAGCCCCACAAAAGGGGCCAAAAGACAAGGGACAAAGCCCCACAGAGAGGCTAGCCTGCACAACAAAAGCATGATGACGAGGGGCTAACCAAGGCATGCAGCCACGGGCAACAAGCCTTGGACAAGCATCCATGAGGCGTCACGACATGCGGCCATGGACGACCACGGGCAACATGCCATGTACAAGCCCTAGACAAGCATGACTGTGACACAGTGAAACTTATCAGCACGCTTAAACAAATCAAAAACATACTTGATCGGACAAAAATGAAGATTACCATCCAAAAACATAGCTTGCGTTTAAAAAAAAGAAAAAAAAGAAGAGAAATAATGGTTCAAGGTGCTTCAATTTATATTTAGTGCTCAAGTGAGCTATAAAGTTCAAATGTAAATTAGTGCGATTTCCCGTGACTATTATATCAACATAAACTAATAAGATAATGACATCAGTATTACGACAATAATAAATTAGAGATGTATTAGACTTAGCCACTATAAATCCATTTGATACTATCCGAGCACTGAGCTCGAGAAACCAAACTCTCGAGCTTTGTTTGAGGTTGTAGCTGAATTTGTGTAGATGACACACATGAGACGATTGAGATAGATCAGAGAACCTCGGGGTTGCTGCTTGTACACGGTTTCAGTCATATCACCATTGAAAAAGGCACTGCTAGATGAGGTTTTCATCACGATTCACCAAAATAACTAATGTTTATTAACCATTCATTCACAATCATTTTTTTAAGTACTAAACTCTCAATTTTTAAGTACTTAAAATAATAATTCGTATTTTAAAGTCGTATTAGTTTTTCCGAAATTACCCTTTTATTGTTAATCCAAACCCCAAGCCGACAGGTCGACTCTCTAATCTCTTCGCTTGGGCATAACGCTAATTATGTCATTTACAGAAACGTAATGGCAAATTCGTCTATTTATCTTTAAATGACAGATATACCCCCAAATATCCAGCTATATTACTCACAAACTCCATGTCAAATCCGTAACTTCCTTCAAACCCCACCCATGGAAGCTCGAATTTGTTCTGTTCTTCCTTGTTAAATCATCATCTTCTTCTTCATCGGAATCTAAAATTCCTCTGATTCTCCAGTTTCCTCTCTTCAATGGAGACTCTCTCCGCCGTCCCTTCCCCTTCATGGCCGAACCCTAATCCCAATTCCCCGCCCGCCACCGCCGACTCTGAACGCTTCGATTCCGATTCCGTTTCCTCCTCGCCGCCGGAGCCGACTGGGTTACCCACGGCGGCGGCGGCGGCGGTTGATTCGCTCGCATCGCAGCCTTCTCTGGTTCATCTCTCCTTCAATCAAGACCACGGCTGCTTTGCTGCCGGCACTGACCGAGGGTTCCGGATCTACAATTGCGATCCGTTCCGCGAGATTTTCAGAAGGGATTTTGACCGCGGCGGCGGCGTTGGCGTTGTGGAGATGCTTTTCCGGTGTAATATTCTAGCTCTTGTTGGCGGTGGACCTGACCCTCAGTACCCGCCGAATAAGGTCATGATTTGGGATGATCATCAGAGCCGGTGTATTGGGGAGCTCTCGTTTCGGTCTGCGGTTCGTGGTGTTCGGCTACAGCGAGATCGGATTATTGTTATTTTGGAGCAGAAGGTTTTTGTGTATAATTTTGCGGATTTGAAGTTGCTGCATCAGATCGAAACGATTGCGAACCCTAAAGGGCTTTGTGCCGTTTCTCAGTTGAGTAATTCGCTTGTGCTTGTTTGCCCTGGATTGCAGAAGGGTCAGGTTAGGGTTGAGCATTATGCGTCTCGAAGGACGAAGTTCATCTTGGCTCACGACTCGAGGATTGCTTGCTTTGCGCTTACGACTAACGGGCAGTTGCTCGCTACATCAAGCTCGAAAGGAACATTGGTTCGGATATTCAACACAATTGATGGGAATTTGCTTCAAGAGGTATGTTGGCCTTGGAATCAAAATTGTTCATCTGGGTTTGTTCTGTATAGTTTGAATTGTAGTGTGAATTGTTATGTTATGATGTTGTACGAGTATGTTCTTCTGAACTAAGTTGCTATCTAATTCTCCCGATTTAGTTTTGAGTTTTAAGAATGTTCATTAGTAGTTTAGGAAAACCATAATAGAGTTGCTCAGTTGGTCAAAGAAGGTCTTAAGATGCGTTGGTCAAAGAAGGTCTTAAGATGCGTTGGTCAAAGAAGGTCTTAAGATGCATAAGATGATGAGTTCAATCTATGGTGACCACCTACCTAGGAATTAATTTTCTACGGGCTTCCTTGCCATCCAATTGTAGAGTTAGACGATATGTCTTGTGACATTAGTCGAGATGTGCGAAGGATGGCCTGGACAGTTGTGGATATATATATATAAAAGGAAAGAAAGTAGTTTTAGGAAGTAGTATTTAACATGGCAGTGAATTTCGTTTGTAATATATTGAATTCGATGTATGTATAGGTAAGGAGAGGTGCAGATAGAGCAGAGATATACAGTTTGGCCTTCTCATCGACTGCCCAATGGCTGGCAGTCTCTAGTGATAAGGGAACTGTCCATGTATTCAGCCTTAAAGTCAATTCTGGATCTCTTGGAAATGATATGTCTCAGAATGATTCTTCCCTTTCTGTGGCACCTTCTGGCTCTTCATTTTCTTTCATCAAAGGTAATAGAATTTTGTTTTTGTTTGTGTGTGTGTATAACAATTGATTTGCACTATTTTTGGATATTAACCGTTTCATAAATTCTTCGAATTGCTTCGTAATCACTTTGAAATTTTACTGGCACCCTCTAAGAAAGAATGCTTAGACAACCATCATGGGGTAGCCCAATTGGTCATAGAGGGTCTTGGGGTGCATAAGGTGATGGGTTCAAATCCCATGGTGGCCACCTACCTAGGAATTAATTTCAAATTAATACCTACGGGTTTCCTTGGCACCTAAATATTGTAGGGTCAGGCGGTGTACCCCGTGACATTATTCGAGGTGCACTTGTGCACGCAAGCTGGCCCGGACAGTCACGGACATCAAAAAAAAAGAAAAGAAAAAGAAAGAATGCTTAGACTAGTAAGCAATACTACATGAAAGTAAAAGTTTGACACTGTTCTCCTTATATTATTCCTTCAATGGTTGCTAAAAGTGTAAAAACGGTAAATACTATATGAAAGCAAAGAGCTTGGAGAATATCCTTATTATTTTGCTGCATATAAATGGCAAACAATGCCCGTTATTCATGTTTGGCCTCTGGATCTAATGAACAATCTTGTGTGCAGGTGTGTTGCCAAAGTATTTCAAGTCAGAGTGGTCCGTTGCTCAGTTTCGTTTGCATGAAGGTTCTCAGTATGTTGTTGCCTTTGGCCACCAGAAGAATACAGTGGTAATCCTTGGAATGGATGGAAGGTACATAGTCTTTGTAGCTCTTGCCTCACTACTGAGCTTTGTTCATTTATCTTTCACTTGATGATTATCCTGCAGAATGACAAAAACCTAATTACAGATTTAATGTTATCAGATAATATATAGTTAATGTGAAACATTTTTATTTTCATAAACTGAAAACAAACACACACGTGTATGTACGTATATATATGTGTGTATATATATATGCGTTCAATTTGAACCGTTTGGTTGTTTGCTTCATTATCTTTTCTTCAGCATTATCCTTAGTTGTGACAGCTTCCATTAGATCTGGTGTTCTTGTCCCTTGATGACTCCTCCACAAGTCTTATTTTCTCATTTACTTCCCTAGACTGCCTAAACTTGCACAATCCATTTTCTTTTACCCCTTCTCCCTGTTCTGTTCGGCTGTTTAAGTGCGAGTTGAAAGTTCTAATCTTGATGTGCCATATTTATTTAATAATATCTTGATGTTCCATTTTTAATTGTATGCAGCTTCTACCGATGCCAATTTGATGCAGTGAATGGAGGAGAGATGACACAGCTTGAATATCACAACTTTCTAATGCCAGAGGAAGCCTTCTAGCCCCAATATTCTCGGTTATGTCTTATATTTATATATGTTCTTTTCCTGGATTCTCCAAAGCATGCTGTAAATAGATCTATGTACAGTTTAGATTTGCATACCTTCATCTCAGGTTAAACAAAAAAAGAATGCTACTATTGTCCCATCATGTTCATATTTATTTTTTCTTGTCTTATTTGGCCTTGTAAAGGGAAGAAAAATGAAGATTTATTGTGAATATAATTGACATTTAAGTGACTATCTAGTGCTAGCTTTTTTTCTTCTTCTTTTTTTTGAGTACAAGTTGAGGGGGGATTACAAATATCGTTTCTTCTTGGATTCAAACCCTAGACGCTGGTGTTGAACTGATTTACAACCAAACAATGAAACCATTGCACTAGTGCTAGAGCCTGAAGTTCTAGTGCTAGCTTCTTGGATTTACCATAAAGATACATTGTTAGAGAACATGAGACTAGAACATTGAAACATGAGACTAGATCAATTTCATGAGACTAGATCAATTCCAATGTTAACAACAGAACTGTTGGCCTTCTTTTGGGAAGTTTTAGGATATTGTGAAATCGCATTCAAATATGGGGGATAGCAGACCTTATTATATTTGAGTGATTATGGTTATAGGTTTTTTTTTTTTAAGTACAAGTTGAGGGAGGGGATTAAAAATCTCGATTTTTTTTTTTTTTTTTTTTGACTATGGTTATAGGTTAATTGATGATGATTTTTTTAAATTTCAATTCAGGAGGGTTAGTGCTTCAAAATAAAATATGTATTTTAAAAATTCAAAATATATGTAATTGTGAGTGAAAGTCTTTAATTCCCCAACATAATAAAAATTACACCCAAATAGTTACTAAAAATGTTTGTTTGTTTTGTTTTTTATTTTTTAGTTTTCTCCCATTTGTGAAACGTCATAGCTTAGCAATTTACTTGGTAAGTGTGCCATTGAAAAATAGTGGATCAAATCTCAGAGGTGATATAATGCCATTGAAAACGTGTTACTCACAATCCAGTCTGCTCCTTTTTTTATTATTAAATTACGAATCTAGGCAGAAATAATTAAAATAATTAAAATAATTTAAGAGAATCTTATGTATCAGGTAATTGGTGATAATCAAATAGTTTATGGAATAAGAATTTAATGGTCAATTTTTTAAGAATATTTGTTTTTCTTAATCAATTATAATGATTTTTTAAAGTTTGCAATACTATTCTGATCACTTGACTATTGTCTGTTATTTTATTTTTATTTCACAAATTATTAATGGAAGTTTTACAGACATGGATTAATTTTGAACTTTGTAAATTAGGGACTAAAATTAGATATAGGAACTAAAATTAGATATAGGAAAGTTTAGAGATCAAAATTGAACAAATCTCATAGACTATGAACTAAAATTGAATATTTGAAAGTGTAGAGACCAAAATGAAACAAAATTAATAATTTAGTCCCCGTATCACACCACTATAAGTAATATATATTGGAGGATTATACAAGATGCCGTTAGAGTTCAGCTCTTGTTGGCGGGTTTATAATCCATTTTCCCCAACTTAGACTAAAAAAATGGTTGATTATTTTTTTAAATAATAATAAAAAGCTATAAATTGAATTTATGACTAGCCTTTTATATACATTTTTTAGAGTAAATTGAGTTTATGTCTCAACTAACAAATTTGTGGGTTTCCATACCCACAAGAAAGAAAAATGATGAGATACGAATCTGAACAATCCACGTTTGCGATTACATCAATTTCCACCAAGCCTCGATCGCGATGCAATCAAATCATTTCCTCAATTTTTTTTTTTTTTGAGATCAAATCATTTCCTCAATCAATTTCTATAAAAACCTTCAACAATCCCCCATTTTGAATCACACCCATTTCAATTTCTTCCCAATTTTGCAATCTCGATCTTGTTCATATCAAAATGGCGAGCATCAAAGTCCATGGCGTCCCCATTTCCACTGCCACATCCAGAGTTCTCGCTTGCCTCTACGAGAAAGATCTCGAATACGAGCTCATTCCTGTGGATATGAAGACCAACGAGCACAAGAAAGAGCCCTTTCTCTCCATCAATGTGAGTTCATTGTTTGTGATTCGATTGTTTTTTATGATGTTTGTCGTTTGTAATTTCTAATTAATGGGGTTTGTTGAATTTTCTGCAGCCGTTTGGTCAAGTTCCTGGGTTCCAAGATGGGGATCTCACCATTTTTGGTAATTACTTTGTACCCTGTCGCACTCTATCTGTTCGATGAAATGCCTACTCTGTAAATGTTGTTTAAATTCAAGGTGTTTGATGAAATTCCCAAATGGGTTACTCAGGGTGTTTGGGGCACCGATTTGGCTATGATTGACGGAGGGTTATAATAAACGGTTGGTTATGATAAGCGGTGCATTATTATAAACAAGGCATGTTATTATGTTATTATAGTAGACGTTAGTGATGGCTGTTATTATAAGTTATTGTAACAAAAAAGTGTTGTTGTTATGCTATCCAGACATTTGTTTTGGTTCACTTTTAATTTTTTTCTATCTTTTTCCCAAATAATCTTTGGTTCGTTTTAGGCTTCTTTTTTTTTTTTTTTTGGAAAAGGGATAGTTTTGGTTGGTTTCGGTTTGCAATGTTTTGACTCAGATGTTTTTCACAAAAGAAATCCTTTTGACATACAATTATAGCTATATGTAAAATAATTGTATTCAGTGTAGTCTTGTTGTGCTGAAATCTGATTGAAAAAATAAAAAGAAAGTAGAGTTAATTTTTTGATATGTCTGGGTTGGCATACACTCACCTCGACTACTCTATGAGGACAACAACCTGAATCCACTATATTTGGTTTTCAAGGTAGCTTGTAGGAACTAATTCTTTGGTAGGTGGTCGATTGAAGCCATAACCTCTAAGAATTCTATGATTTATGAAATCCTTAATCACTTGACCAATCCAGAATGATTAGAAGAAAGGGATCCAAAAGCTAAGTACACGAACCAAGAGAAATGTTTTGATCCTATTCATACTACGATGAACAATAGTGAGCTCAAATAGTTTGAAGGTAGCTCTAAGCATTCCTAGGTAAGTGGTCGATTGAAGCCATAACCTCTAAGCATTCTTAGGTAGATGGTCAGAGTGAATCTACTACATTTGGTTTTCAAAGTAGTTCGTAAGAACTAATTCCTTGGTAGATGGTCAATTGAAGCCATAACCTCTGAACATTCTGTGATTTACGAAATCTTTAACCGATCAGTAGGCCAATGATAATGATTAAAAGAAAGGAGTCCAAAAGCTGAAAGTACCCGAACCAAGAGAAATGTTTTGATCCTATTGGTAATAAGATGAACAAAAACAAGCAAAAATAGTTTTAAACCTTGATAAAATCTCTGATCTGAAAGTCTGGTATGTGCTGAATGTGTTCGATAAAATTCCTGTGCAGAATCAAGGGCCATTACACAATACCTTGCCCGCACCTACGCCAGCAAGGGAAACCAATTGCTCTCTGACGACCCGAAGAAAGCAGCGATCATAGCAACGTGGATTGAAGTGGAAGGCCACCACTACGAACCACCGGGGCTGGCACTGGTGTTCGAGCTTCTTGTCAAGCCACTATTCGGGCTCGGCGAAACTGATACCGCTGTGGTGGAAGAGAATGAAGCTAAGCTGGGGAAAGTTCTTGACATCTACGAGAATCAGCTTAGCAAAAACAAGTTCTTGGCTGGCAATGAGTTCACTCTGGCGGATCTGCATCACCTCCCCAACGTTCACTACTTGATGGCGACACCATCGAAGAAGGTGTTCGAGTCACGGCCACACGTTAATGCTTGGGTGACCGAGATCACTTCAAGGCCGTCGTGGGTTAAGGTCGTTGCCTTGCGCAATCTGAATTGAGAGCTTGGACACCAACATGAACAGGTAGTATTGTTTTTATGTTGGATTCTCGAGGGTGAGATTAAGAAGAATAAATGTTCTTTGGTGCATTTGCTTATGAGTTAGTTTGTTTTTGTGTCTTTTCTTATCATGAATGTGTGAAGCAATGGACTTTGATAACAAAGTTCCACTTTTATATAAAAGAAAGTTATGAATATGTGTAGTTTTGATGATTTATTTTTGTTTTTAAGTTGGGTTGTTAAGGATGATAATTAAGAAGAATAAATGTTTTTTTGGTGTATTTGCTTTATGGGCAGTTTATTTTTGTTTCTTATGAATGTTTGAATGACAAAATTAAAATGGTTTTTAGTAGAACAATAACCTATTGTTAATGGACACATACATATGTTGGTGAGCTATTGTTTGGTTTGAACTTTTATATACATTAAAGTTTTGTGCTAACAGATATTTTCACTTCTATCGACAAATAAGTTTATAGATGATGTTAGACGTGTCAACAAAAATAGTAGCATAGTGCTATCATTGTATACTTCAATAATCAATAGATCATGGAATTGAATCTTTCATCTTGAATTGTTGTAGAATTAGAAGAAAAAATATTTGATGTTGACATGAGTAATAAATTGATCAACTTTTTTATAACAGGCCCACCGAAAATAGAGATCAATAGGATGTGAGCAAATTTGAGAGTATAAATATACTTTAAATTTTAAAATACTCATTACCCTCGAAAACGTTTGACTTATTAGCTCAATTGATATAAATATAATGATGAAAAGATTAGTTTCACCATCTTTACTGGTTGTTGACTAAGAAAAAGATGATTTTTTTTTTGCAAAATGTCATATTACTATTGTTATTTTTTCAAATACTTGTTTTCTATAACTATTTTGCTAATATTTTTGTTGGTTTAATAACTAGCATTTGATTGAAAGTCAAGATGGTGGAAATAGCAAAAAAAAGTCATAAAATCATATTTTCTTATTTTAGTTTCAACGGCATGGGTAGGTGAGATTTTGAACATTTCAACATTCAAAATATGATGTATTGTTTTTTTTAGTTCTTTTATTCAATATTATTCTTTTAGTCCATCTTCATATATTAAAGTACCAACCAATTGAAGCTTAAAACAAACATTAACCAATTGAATCATATTGATCTTTGTGATTATGTTTTTAAAAAATTGTTGAATAAAAGGCACGTAATATATGAATAATTTATTTGTTTGCTTAGCACCACAAGACATCTTAATTAATTTTTGGAAACAATAACATTTAGGAGAATTTGCATACATAAATAGCAAAATAATATAATGAAAGTATTTGCAAATATAGCAAAATCAGATTTATAGACTTCATTTCCATCAATAGTGTTTGATAGACTCCATAAATAGTGTTTGATAAAGTCTATCAACCGTATCTAAAAAAAAAATTGCTATATTTGTAATATTTTTAAAATGTTGCTATAATTCTAATGTGGGGTAAATAATTTATTATAGAGTGCAAATTCCCTAACATTTATGCATATCTCCATTTTCTTTCTCTCCAAAATCAATATTTTTGGCAACAAGAGGCTTGACCTTTACATGACAAAAAGTTTTTGAACCAAATTTCTTTTTATGTTTTTTGCAGATCTTGTTTTTTTTTTTTTTTTTTTTTTTGAACAAATGTAATATTATATATATATATAAAATATATATTAAAAAATTAATGTAGTTATTTCACTAATGTAGTTCTCAAAAGAATAAACGTATATAGTTTTTTATATAAGATTAAATGTAATTTTGAAACATACAACTAAGTTTAGATCAACTTATTTTTGTACAATTTAACATGAATTTAAAATCAGTTAAAAAGAAACATAAATTCAAAATATAGGTTTTTTTTATGTATAACAAAAATGAGGTAAAAAATTGCATCTATAGCACATTTTTATTAAAAATTAGTTTATAGCAAAATTTCAAATGGCGGAGTAGTGATTGAGTTTTATCACTGGTTATTGATTGAGTAGTGATTGATGAGCTCAATCACTTAACAAACTGATTGAGTCAATCACTAGTTATTGATTGAGTTCGATTGAGTTCAATCACTCCAAATTTTGTTATAAACTAATTTTTAATAAAAATGTGCTATACACGACAAATTCTCTTCAAAATATGCTAATAGATGGTCTTAAAGTTGCTATACACGACCAATTCTCTTCAAAATATATTTTATAATTTCTCCCATTAGATTAAAAAAAAAAAAAAAAAAAAACTTGCACCTTAAGTACCAAAAATTTTGAACACTTCAAAGTTCAAGGTATCCTATTGTGCAGTAGCTTAAGGAGGTAAGCATGGCGAAATCAACCACAAAATTACTCAGAATTTCAACCCCACATCAAATTCTCTATATAAATTCCATCTCCCCTTCACAAACCCACATCAATTTCCAAGTTTTCTGCAACTTTCCTTCTCAATCCATCCATGGCCGCCAGTGCGATCAAAGTCCACGGAATCCCAATTTCCACAGCCACATGCAGAGTTCTAGCCGTCCTCTACGAGAAGGATCTTCAATTCGAGCTCGTCGATGTCAAAATGCACGAAGAAGAACACAAGCGTGAACCCTTCCTCTCAATCAATGTAAGATTTCAACTCTTTCCCATCTCCTAATTTGCTCTATTTTTCATTGGGTTGATTTGATTTTCAGCCTTTTGCTCAAGTTCCCGGGTTTGAAGATGGTGATCTGACGCTTTTTGGTAAGATTCATTCATCTTTTGACTCTGTTTGTAACTATGCACGCAAGGTGTTTGATGAAATGTCTGTGTGTAGAATCGAGGGCAATTACGCAGTACATCACGGGGAATTATGCTGGCAATGGAGCCGAGTTGATTTCCCAAGACCCCAAGAAAGCAGCGATTGAGTTAACATGGATTGAAGTGGAGGGTCACCATTTTGATCCGGTTGCCATGAAGCTGGTTTTCGAGCTTTGTTTGAAGCCGGCTTTTGGGTGGGGTGAGCCGGATGCTGCAGTGGTTGAGCAAAGTGAAAGGGATTTGGGAAAAGTTCTTGATATCTATGAGAAGAGATTGGCAGAGTCCAAATATTTGGGAGGGGATTCTTTCAGTTTGGCTGATTTGCACCATATTCCTGTGTTGGACTACTTGTTGGCGACACAGTCCAAGCCTCTGTTTGCTTCTCGGCCCCTTGTTGATGCTTGGGTGGCTGATATCATGGCTAGGCCATCTTGGGCTAAGGTCCTTGCTCTGCGCAACTAATCGACACTTCGCAGCTGTCCTTCGCTCGAATAAAAGGTTGTTGTGTCCTTCACTTTGCAGCTTAGTCCTTCACTTGAATAAAAGCACTTTGCAGCTTAGTCTTTCACTTTGTAGCTGAGTCCTTCACTTTGTAGCTTAATCCTTCACTTGAATAAAATGGTTGTTTCCTTCACTTTGCAGCTTAGTCCTTCACTTGAACAAAAGTTGCAGCTTAGCTAGCCCTTCACTTGAGTAAAAGGTTGTGTCCTTCACTTTGCAGCTGAGTCCTTTACTTTGCAGCTTAGTCCTTCACTTGTATAAAGGTTGTGTCTAGTGGGTCTATCCCTTTTTCTTTCTATTGAATTTCTTGTTCTTTGAGTATTGTATATTTGTAGATTAATGGACAATGGTTATGTTCTTTCTGAATTTGGTGTTATGAATTGGATTTGTGATCATCTTGACTCTTGAGAAGAATTCCTTGCATTATATCTGTGATCATCTGGATTCTGGAGTTTGTTTTCTTCTTGCATATGGATTAAGAAGTGTGTACTAAAGGTCTTTAACAATATAATTAATATTAAAGACATAAAAGTCTATATCAATATGATTAATATGAAAGACATAAAAGTCTTTAACAATATGATTAATATGAAAGACATGAAAGTCTTTAACAATATAATTAATATTAAAGACATAAAAGTCTATATCAATATGATTAATTTTTTTTAAAAACTCATTTTTAGACATAAGTTTTAAGTTTCTATAATTGTAATCATCTCTAATTGGCCCAAACGTTTATTAGCACGAGACTTCAATTTTATTTTATGTCACAAGATTCTAATCTTAATAATAATAATCAATTTGTCACCAAATTGTTTACTTTTGGTTGATTTTATCTATAAAAATTGGATCTATTTTAATAATTATTTGATTTTTAATTTTTTGCTTTTAAAAATTAAGTCCATAAAAATACTTCTTTTTTTTTTAATACAAATTGAGAAAGAGAGATTACAAATACTGATATATAGATCGAACTCGTGACCGTAAAATGAAAATGAATTAACACCAAACTAGATAATCAATAGTGTCACCGATCCATTCGGTAGTCCATAAAAATACTAACCTATTGGTTGTTTTGTTATCTACATATCACCCATGTTTTTAACAACCAAGTTAATTTTGTTTATAAAACTTACTAAACAAATCAACTATTTCATTAAGATGCATTGAAATTCTCATAAAGACATTGAGAAAAAGAAAAAGAGGATAATTTTAAAAATAAAACACCAAAAACCTAGTGACCTTAAAAAATAAAATTTAGAAAAAATGGAATGCAAATGAGAAGGACAAAAAATCCTCTTTAGCCTGCTAAAGTTTCTAAATCTTTTAAGATCAGACCTTACAACCTTTGAAGATCAGATTTCTAAAACTTTCTCATTGGCTCCTTTCTATATTGAAGCTGAAACCATTGCAGGTACCAATTAGCGGCTGTTGACTGCAGCATCTCTGTTACTAAGAAAGCTGAGGAAGCCAACAATGGATGGAGCTCTGTTACTCATCTTCGGTCGAGAAGTTATTCAATGCAGCTGTCGGTTTCTCGACTTCGAAAAGGCAAAGTCGATATCAGTCGCTTCCTATAATTTATCAGTCCCTACTTTACATGCATTGCATTGCCTCCATATTGATATCACTCCCAAAACTTACAAGCTTTTGAAATGTGTGGGTTTGCAGATATGCAAATCCTTCTTCTGGATTTTGATATCATGAGAAATGGGGAAGTTTTTTGTAGGCATAAACTTCAATTTATGACATCAGAAAACTATCCATAAACAGTTTGTTCAACAGAACTGGACCCCAAATCCTTCTTCAGTCCTTTCTCTTTCATGATCTCTCTCACTTTCTCAACCTCACTCCATTTCCCCATCTCTGCACAAATATTAGATAACGCAGCATAATAAGCACCATTCATAGGCTCCATTTCAACAAGCTTCCTTGCTGCAAATTCACTCACTTCCAAGCTTCCATGAGCTCTGCCACCAGCTACCAAAGATCCCCAATTTGCTTTGGTGGCATCAAATGGCATATCATTTATCAACTCAGAAGCCTCTTCAATAAACCCATCACGGGCCAAGAGATCAACCATACATGAATAGTGTTTGATTGCCGCAGGAAACCCGAACCTCCCATCGATCAACGATCGAAAGATCTGCCTCCCCGTGTCGACCAAACCAGAGTGGCTACAAGCACAAAGCACTGCCAGCAATGTCACTTCATCTGCCTCAACTCCTTCTTGGTCCATTCTCTTAAACCAAGCAATTGCCTCCTCTCCACTCTTGGCCAGAGCCAACCCTTTAATGAGTGCATTCCATGTATACACATTCTTCTCTTTCATGGCTTGAAAAACAACCAATCCATCTTTAATCCTCCCACATTTCCCATACATATCAATCAAAGCAGTCCCCAAAATCACATCCAATTCCCACCCTCTTTTCCTCACGAACTCATGTATCCAAGCACCCATTTCAATCGCGCCAAAGCTCGCACAAGCCGCCAAAGCATTCACCATCGTCACACGGTTCGGCTCCACGCCCGCATACTGCATCCGTTCAAACGCAATCAAAGCATCATCAAACATCAAACCAACTCGATACCCCATAATCAAAACAGTCCAAGACACAACATCTCTCTGAGGCATTTCGTCGAACACCTTCCTACATAACCCCATTCGCCCACACGACGCATAAACCCCCATCAGCGAATTCTGCACATAAACATCAGAAACATAACCCAATTTCACAACATGGGTATGAACAGAAATACCACCCACAAAATCGTTAAAGTCAGCTAGCGACTTGAACAGAAAAGGAAATGTGTAATTGTTGGGGAGAATCGAGTTTCTGGCCATGTGGGCGTAAATGGAGAACGGGGTTTGTGGGATTTTGGAGTGGGAGAAGGATCTGAGCAGGGAATTGCAGATGAAAACGTGGGGTTTGGGGAAATGGGTGAAGAAGAAGAGAAGAACAGAGTCGAGAAGACGCAGAGATTGGCAAGTGTTGATGAATTGGTGGGCTATGGTGGGGTTTGAATGGAGATTTTGAACGATGAGTTGAGCTTGAATTTGAGGGATTTGAAATGGGGAAAGCGAAGCGGAGAAAAGAGAGAGAATTCTGTTTGATTGTGCCGCCATTAACATGGCTCTGAACATGAACCGATGAAGAATGCAAAATTAGTCCAATGCAATAAATCACCGTAATTCCCAACGGCTGCCTTGAACCGACCGGAATCTCATAAAATGGTTTGGGTATGTTTTATATTGGTCGGTGGCGCGATTTGTTATTTGATTTGAAGTTAATCAATTTCCATCTCATGTTCACCAGTTTGATCTTTGGAATCAATATTATAATCCCCTCCCTCAATTTGTACGTAAAAAAAATTGAAATTACTTTTAAGACTGGTGACGTGTTGATTTCAATATTTGGTGATAATCGAGTTCAACATCACGATCATAAGTTTAATTTTGAAAGTCGATATTTAACTCTTATTTAATTGATAAGTATCTTTCGTGCAGGATTTGTGGTTCCTCTCCACTAATTTATACTTATAAGTCGTAACAGTCCATATTTTGGATCCGACCCTCTAGATAAGATTTTCTAACCATTCTCTAATTCCATTGACGGTTATTTGCAGTTTTAACCACATAATTTGAAGACATTATTTATTAATGTTAATACAATTTAATGCACATTCATCCTTTTTCAGTCCTTTCAATTAATATATAAATTTATAAATTAGCCTTCTATATAATAAATACTATCCAAGCAGGCTGGCTATTATTTTGTGATTTTTTTTTTGGGGGAGAACATTATATATGTATTGAGAAACATTATTTAGAGATTAAGAGATTCCAACCTCTGATCTTGAATTATAGCTATTATGATTGTGAAAAAAAAAATGTTACTATCAATTGAAGTGATAGTAACTATTTTCCTAATATTCAATAACATTTTTTTTTTAGATATTTAATAACATTTATTACATAGTTATAATTGGAAATAACGGTAGAAAGAAGAATAAAGGGCCAATCTTTTTCAAACGTGTCTAATTAATAGACTTAATAAATTAATGCATAACTTATACGCAATATTCACCCCTTAATTTAAAATAAAATTTATATTGTTAGTACGATTATTATAGGTTTGGACAATTTTTTTAGAACAAACGGAGAGATAGGGTACATTTTTTAGAACATAAGATAGAATGACAATTCTTTTGAGAACTACGTACTGATTATAACTGAAAGGGTCAGTGGGCACAATGATTTCATTGTTTGGTTGTATATCAGTTCAATCTGTCTTTAAAATTGGAAATAAATATGATATATATCAATTGACTTATGCTCATACCTATTTTGTTTGATTAACAATAATAAAATAATCAAGGGTCGGTGACGCAGTTAGTTATTTTGTTTTGTATATTAATCTATTCCAATTTTATGGTCACAGATTTGAACAAAAAAATCGATATTAGACTCTCAATTTAAGAGCAATTATGTATTTATATAGTGATCCTATTTCGGTGTTACCTTTGTTTTGTTTTTTTTATTAAAGGTGTTACCTTTGTTTTGACATTTTAGTTTCTTAGAATATTAATTTATATACAATTCAAATTTAAAATCTCTTAAAATAGAGACCTATTAGCTATAGGGAGGGAAAAAAAAAAAAGAAAACTCATTACAGGGATTGCTATATAATTTTACGCATTAAAGATTTTAAGTGGAATTGTTAACTTATTCTAAAAAAAAAAAAAATAGACACCAACAAAATTATTTCTATTTCTACATCCCCATGTATTATTGATTTAAAAATATTATTCTGTCAAAATGAACATAATATTTAAATATTATAAGATTAGAGGTTAAAATTGGTACTATATTTCTTTTAAAAAAAATTCGTACTACATTATTATTTTTTTAAAAAAGTTTGTATGTTGTCTAGACAACATGCAGCTATTCATATAGCATAATCTGAATCATTGATTTTATTTTTAATTTTGATAAATAATTTATTTAAAAAAATGAATGGTTCAGATTGTGCCACATGAGTGGCTGCTACCCAGGTAGCATGCAAATTCTTCTCTTATTTTTTTACGCATTTAAATCTATGTTGAAATATCATTTACGTGTAAGGTTACGATGATCCATAGTACTTTGATAAAATATCATCATTATGTGACAATCAAAATTTAAATAACTTTCATTACATATAATATGTATATATAATTAGTGATTTTATTATTTGGTAAAAATACAATTTAATAAATTCACAAAGGTTCAATTTCTAGAATCAATATTCACCCCTCATATATTTGAGAGCAGATATACTCATAGGATTTGGAGCCTTATTCTACACTAAAAAACCTAAAATGGATGAAGGACAAAATACAATGCTATAAAAGCAGGTTGTCACAAGACAAAACAAATGTAAAGA
>JBBMEF010000001.1:9625474-9636130 GCA_037832685.1 Sicyos baderoa | reverse complement strand
TTTTCTCTAAAGTTGGAGGACCAAAATTAAACTTTTGATAGTTGAGGGACCAAAATGGAATAAAGGTGATACTTGAGAGACCAAAATGGTATTTTAACCCTAAAAAAAATTACTAAAATATTGATGAAAAGACACAAGTTTATTTATATTGTATTCATACTTGTGTATAATCATTGATTTAACATTTCTATAATTTTATGTTGATTTAAATCATAACTTCCAGCCTGTCTTTAGACTTTTAAAATAAGAATAGAAATGAAAAATCAACCTGATTGTTTATTCTCTATTCAAGCCTACTTTAAACTAAACAAAGTATGAAGACATATAGGTTTAAATATCATTTTCATCAAACAATAAATTCCGAATTTTATTCTATTTATGTCACAAAAATTTTAAACGTTTAATTTTAGTCCATATATTTTTCAAAAAAAAAAAAAAAAAACAACGATACTTTCTTCGTGTTGACTTTAATTATTTTTATAACTGCCGAAATTAAAATTAGACATTTGAAAGTTGAAATAACAAAATGGAATCAACAAAGAGATCAAAAAGACCAAAATGGTATTTTGCCCATAAATCTATATAATCTCATTCAACTAGATGGACAATGGACATAGCCAAACAAATAAGACAATTTCAAACTTCAAACAAAAAATAAAAAGTCAATAGCACATTTTTATAAATCAAAACAAAACCAATATAACAAACAAAAAGCAGAAGTGGCTACCAGCTCTCTTTTACCAATTTCCAAGCAACTTGCTTGTATTTCAATATAAAGGATTAAAGAAGTGGGTTGTAAAGACATACCAAGCAGAGCAGGGAAAGCAACAATGGTGGCCAAGGTATCTTTTCTCCTTCCATTTTGCTTAATCGCTACAATCCTGACCGTCTCCTCCACTGCAGTATCGGCCACCAGCACCGGGAGCCAGAGCCACGTCCTGGACGGAGCTCAAGCTCGCTGTCATGGCTCCATGGCAAAGTGCATGATGGCCGACATTGAATTCGAGATGAACTCCGAAATCAACAGACGCATATTGGAGGATTTAAACTACATAAGCTATGATGCTCTCTTGGCCAACAGGATACCATGCTCGCAGAGAGGAGCATCTTACTACAATTGCCAGCCAGGTGCCGAGGCGAACCCCTATGACCGTGGCTGCAGTGCTATTGCTCGTTGCCGAAGCTAATGAGTGTTTACTTTTGCCACAGATTGGAAGTAGTTGTGAGGAGTCATCATAGAGTATAATCATCACTATATTATCAATAAGAAATTATGCAAAAATAGCAAGTCTAGAAACATATTGCATTTGCCTGTCTCATCCTAAGCATTGGCTTCAATTTCACAAAAGCAAAAAATGGAAACATTGTAAGTGATCCATTGTAAGTGATCAAACTCATCAATAAAAAACATACACTCAACTATTTCTACGCAGAGCCTTCATCTTTCTTCGATTCATCTGCATTTGACTTGGAAGGAGCCATTGGCGACGGTGAGCCCTCGACACCCATCTCAGCTTTCAGGTCGTTGATGCTCTGCTCCAATTCATTTATGCGGCTTCCCATCTCGTCAAGTATTTTCAAGTCAAGGAAAGCATATCTACTAACAATTATTACAACAAAGCTATCCTACAAACTACTTCTTTTTTAGAAAACCAAACAAAATCTAACCAATCAAGGTGGCCTATATAGAGTTCTCAGATTGTACTAGATTCAAACATCTCTTTAGAAGAAATTAAGGTTCATAAAAATTCAATCCATTTCAAAACCATTCCATTTTCCCATAAGAATGTTTTAACTATATATAACTTTTACTAGATTTTTTTTTGGATAAGAAACATATATAACTTTTACTAGATTATTGTTTGCTAGAATGAAAAAAAAATCAATAATTCAATAATACTAGGGAATTTGCACAACCTAGCATTATTTACAAAATAAATATTTATAGGATTTATTTTCAAAACTCAAAAATGTATCCAAGCCTATCAGAATCAATTACTCAACATAATCACAACTTTAGAGAGTTGCTAACAGTAATCGAATGACTTAGAAAGGATATTCTTTGTGATAATGGAGTCAGACATGGTTTGGAACCTAGATTGCTGCATAAAAAAGATTTGTTAGATATAAATAACTCTGTTGCAAACTTACACTAACTAAACTCACCATCTGTTGAAGAAGATTTTGCACCTGGAAAAAAAATAAAAGAAGAGTTAATATCAAGTTAACAATAAACCACCAAGGATCCGAAAAGGAGATTTTTCATCATAAGAGAATGATAAACTAAATAAAACCAACATTCAAATAAGTTACAAAAACAGAGAGATTGAACTAACAAAAACAGTCATATCAGCCGTGCTTTGCTTTCCATCTTCAGAGTCATGCCCATCCTGCAAGATAAAAGGAGTAAATGTGCATTTCATACTGTCATGTAGTGTACACCGGTCAAATAATACTAACTCAGAGAAATAAGAATAACTGGAGGTTGACAATCTAAAAAAGGATCAAGATCAAATATCAAACATTTTCAGTTGTGTCAATTACAATTAAAAATCCGAATTGGCTGTAGTAAAACTATATCAGGAACAAAAATCAGTTGGAATCATGAGATACACAGTGATTCAATCACTAGAGTAACCGTGAAAACTGATGTCTTGGCCACTGGAAAAAAGTCAAATGTTGCTTACCCACCCAAAAGCAATCGGCCACACAAAAAACTTAAACCTTCTAAATGTTGGGAAAAAGAAGAGATTTTTTTAAAAAAAAAATGAAGAGCACGGCCTTGATTGAGATGAAATAAAGAGCAGGGCAATGCGGAAAAAAAAGTTAAGCACAACAAGACCCAAAAACAAAGAGAGAAAAAAAAATCAAACTACACAATTACAAAAAACTGACTCCAGCTCAAAAGAATAAAAGATAAAGGGTAATCACAAAGATTCTTAGAAACCGAGTCCCAAAAGGAAGAATAGAACCTAGCCAAGGCCTAAACATCCTCCCATTCCCAAGAGCTCTCCACATCTCCAAGCACCCTTCATACTCCCATTTCTGTCAAGATTTTCCACAAGACCGCAAGGAAAACAACATGCCATAGAGCCATCCTTCTATCTCGAAAGAGAGAATGGTATAAGACAACCTTCATCATAGCCCTACATCAAGTATTATGAATTGTTTAGACACTAAAAACCTGTCCTAAATTCCCCAAGTAAATTAACAACCCCTCAGCACATGATCCAAACTTTCAGAGTCCTTATACCACAACAAAGGCCTAGAAGGACAGAAGATGATCTCTGGATATAACCAATGGTGTTATCAAGTCTCCACCCACCCCTCGAAACAATAACTTACGAAGAAGCATCCACAAGTAAAAGGCACGACGATACCTAAACCCCTAGTGTAGTGGCTAATGTTTTTAGCCATTGCCTTTCCATAAACCCAAGTAGAGAAGTGCTTGAACCAGAGACAACTAATCAAATCCAAGATCTCAATTTAAACCTATA
This sequence comes from Sicyos baderoa, assembly GCA_037832685.1. Taxonomy (NCBI): domain Eukaryota; kingdom Viridiplantae; phylum Streptophyta; class Magnoliopsida; order Cucurbitales; family Cucurbitaceae; genus Sicyos; species Sicyos baderoa. The sequence continues at coordinate 9,632,633 of JBBMEF010000001.1, read as the reverse complement.
AACTTCATTTACACAAAACTGTACCAAAATAGATACCCAATCAGCATTGTCATAAGAGTTTCAAAAATCAATCTTAAACCCCCTCTCCTCCTTCTAAGGCTTATTTTCAGCCTAAAAAAAAACACTATATCAAATGGCATGCAGAATCAACCAAATCAACGAGCGCAGCAATGAAAAATCTCAGAGAGATGGAATCTTCACAACATTATCACGTGACCGAGAAACAAAGCCTTCAAACAACGATTCAAACAATGAACCCAAAGAAAAAAAACACGAACCCAAAACCTAGGGCAATTGATCGAAGTGAGCAAAAGATTATAAGGCGATTTGGAAACTAAAGCTGAACAGAATCATTCGTCGACCACAAAAATATAATTGAAAACAAAATTTCATCTAAAAATCAAGAACATCCAGAGGAATTTCACATTCTTTCAACCCAAAAAAAAAAAAAAAAAAAAAAACCACACAGTGAGATTCAATAGTGAAGAACAAAAACTGAATAGAATGAAATTGAGAAAGAAGAGACACTCACCATTTGCGCAAAAGTGGATCGTGAAGAGAAAATCTGGAGAAAAGCTTAAACTCGCGGAGGGGAAATGCGAACGAAGAATTAAGGGAATGGCCCTCTTTTGTTGCTCCTTCTTCTCCCCCATCTTTTTCAAAGTTACCATTTTGCCCTTGTTTTTATAATTTTCAATTTATTTTTTTTATCAGTTTTTTTTTTTATATACAGATTTTTTAAGTACCACCTGATTAATCAAATGATTCATAAATAGATAGGATTGGATTTCTTTTCTTTGACTATATGTTCAACATGAGATTTGAACCTCTCGTATATAATAAGGGTGTATATGGATTGGTGGATACTTTTTGAACAATTTTTTTGACTACCAATGGAGGAATGAGGATTACAATATCGATTCTAGAGATCAAATTCAAACTCGTGACCGTAGACTGATAATAGATTAACACCAAACCAGATAATCAATCGTGCCACCGACCCATTTGGTGATACGTTTTGAACAATTGAATCAGCCAACTAAATGTGTCAACTCAAACTCATATATTTTCAAGTTAAATTGTATGTTTTTATTCAAATGTATTTGTATTACTTTCAATTTTGTATAAATCAAGATAAATCCGTTAAGATTCTTCCGGTGGTCGAATTTTTTTAACATCCCTAGTAAATATGAGATACATGTTATATATATATTTGAAAGTATTTAATGTATCGTGTATCATTTTTTATTATAATGAAACAAACGTAAGTATGCAATACATAATTTATATATCAGTCTACGTTTGTATTTCTATAATTAATATCCAATATAAAATTAATATAAGTAAAATTAATATTCAATATAAACTAAATATCAGTTTAAGTTCATGCAAAGAATAGGTAATATAATGCATACCGTTGCACAAATAAAAACATTAAAAACCACCAGGGTATTTTTGTCATTTGCATAGACTTGCAAGTTTTGGAGGCATGACATTCAAAATTCAAATTTTGCAAAGACTTTTAGACTTTGCTACCAAAAATCTGCCTTTTTTTTTACCTGAAGGCTAAAGAAAAGGGTATTCCCAGTGTTCCTATCTGTCATAGACTAAGCAAAGTTGTCAATTCTTGGAGATGTAGAGCTTTCAAACTCAAATTACAAAAATTTCATGTTGAACTCAAAACCCAACCAGAACACTATGCAAACTAAGATTTAATTAGATAACATAAGTTGGTCACCTTGAGTAGCTTAAATGGAAACTTTCAGCAACTACATCAAATCAAACCTTTTTCTTTCATTTCAGCACTGTGATTCATAATTAGAATGAACCTACACAATACAAGTAAACATAGCAGCTTTCAAGGGTATGTCCAAGACAGACAATAACAGGGGGGGGAGACTCAAACTAAATTAGCCTCAAATTTGATATTCAACAACCCGAAGCTGGCCCGATCTCGTTCCCATACATACATGAGACCCCTCTGGTAGAGTGAATAAGGAAAAAGAGAGAATTAATACAAGAAAGTCCACTGAAAATCAAACATGGAGAATATAAACTCTATGCAAATCAAACTAATGATAGGGAGATAAAATATGTCAAAACAAGTTGAGTTGGAGGTAATTGACATGTATTCTCAACTAAGAGGTCACAGGTTCAAATCCTCGAGCCTCCAGATACTGTTCTAGTATTAAAAAAAACTAATGATAGGGATACACTGATGAAAAGTATGTGTTTTTCATTTTTGTTTTCTATCTGATGCTTTACTTTGAACATAAGGATACTCTGCTGGTCCAGACCACAAACCCCAAAGCAAAATTAGGTGAAGACTTAGAAGCAAGATGGAGGAGTACATATTAGAAGGATAGACATTCCAACAAAACTCTATCCCAGCAAACAGAAGCAATCTGGAAAAAGAAAATATAACAAACAACGATAAGAACATATTTTGTTTGCACAAAATAATTCACACAAGAAAGTTAGGTTATTGAGCGAGGTACCGTAATGATGTAGGAAACGGCGTTCTCCACAACAGATATGGAATGGAAAAGAAATACCTGCAGCACAACCAAATATGATGTTTAGACCCATATTGCACTACTTCATATTGCACATTGCATTAGCAGATTTTAATGGTGTGTTCACAAGAATATTAAATGTAGTCAGTCAAGTGGTTCGAGATGATTCATTCATTTCCATTTATCGTAAAGACTTGAGTTGTTTGAGCTTACCATGAGTAGAACTGATAATGTAATGATCGAGCACACACAATACCAATGAAATTCCCAACAAACATTGTTGTAACAACATCTGAACCAATGAAATAGTTGAAGGACGTTTGACCAGAAACAATGAGAGAGGGGAGTTAGACGTGGAAGAAAAGATTATTAGAAAATTTTAGAACAAATCATCATATTACAATTTACAATGATGTAGTTATAATGCCAACTTACGTTCTTCCTTAAGTAACTTGACGGATGGCTTGTTATTCTTCGATATCGGAAAAGAACTCACGGGAGCAAATCTGAGTTTAATGGCGAGAAATTGTGAACAGATGAAATTCAAAAGCCCGCCTTCATGCCTGCAAGAGAGTGAAGAGAGTGAAAAAAATATCAAATATTAATGGTGCCGCATATGTTTCACAGGCTAATGAAGTCATAAGACTCATAACCTACTGGATTGCCAAAAATAAATTGTGACTACAATTACCGACTGGTAAAGAAAAAAACTTGAAGGAAACAAAAAGAAGAGACCGATATGGAATCTTTTAAATGTTTAATTAGCAGAAACTGATTCTCATAAACTTCATGACCAATATATTCTTTTTTTGAAAATCTTCCCTACCCAGAAGGCTCAAATAGGATATTATTATCACAACGTTATTATCTACTTTATTTTCAACAGTTGAAGCACTTACTTGCACCACTTGTAATGAGTGAAAACTGCCAACAATATCAGGTGAGCAGTCAGCAACAAAACAGCAAACTGCTTTGACACAAATATTGGTTCAGGGACAAACTTGAAGTTAACAGACCTGATACACCAAAGCACAAGCACTCTGAATTGAAGAAGTAAAATTACAAATAAAGACAATCCAATGCAGGAGTTTCTCTGAGATAAATTATATTATACCATTTATAAATAGCTTATGAATGAATATAGGTAAAAGATGTTCTTCAAAATGAGCAGAGCTTTGAAGTACAGTGAGATGTACCAAAAGTGGATGAAGACGCGTCCAAGATTGAAAGCTCTTGATATGTATGCAAATGGATGTGAAACTATAAAAGGAAGTGCCAAAAGAATCTGCAGAACCATTGATCAAGCAAATGTCAAGGGAAAAAAAATTTAAGTTAAAACTCGCCCAACCCTCCACATGGAAAAAAAGATTGCACATCAAGCTATATATAGTAAACTTGAGTGCACCATTATAAAAACAAAATTTATGGGAAAATTAATAATATCGCAAGAAATACCATAAATCAGTCGAAAGTTAAAGGCTCTTTTATAAATTATAACCAAGAAGACAGACAGCTCCTGACATTGAGAATTAAAGTAGAAAGCAAAGCACCTGCACAAGAGCTGCCCCAGCTAAAGCTATTATCACTCCACCGATATCCATAGCCTGTCACATAGTTTAAACTATCTCAACAAAAAATTAGAACAAAAATAAAATTGGAAATTACGGAAAATAAACAATAAAAACAACAATAAAAATTACCTTTAACATCAGAAGTAACAAAGGTGGGGCATATAAAAGAATGTTCATCTTTATGGAAACAGCAAAGCTGCAAATATAGATAATGAGACAGTTAAAAGTGGTAACATAAATATTAAGATGATACTACAAAAAGAGGAGATAATACCTGAAGACGATTAAGCCAACGTTCCACCTTCTTACAAGAACTAAGGCCAATGCAGCATGAAGAAGTGTCATGGCAAAGCAATCATTGAAGAGACGAAGCATAAAGATGGAGTGCACTCGTTTAGAGAGGGAGAGTAAGCAAAAAGACCAAAATGGAAGCTGGCAGTCAAATCAATTTGAAAGGAATTGAAGATATTAGAAAATAGCAAAGATATACTCCATTCCCAACCCAGAACAACATGCTGGGAAAGATGAAAATTCCAATAGCAGCAGAATTAAAAAGGAAAGACCAGCATCGAACAATCTTACAAAAATACTGTTTTAACTACAGAGCACAAGGGAGAATATCTTTTGTTTCCATCTAAAATTACTATTTGGGCCAATACTACTAATTTCCACTCATAATAAATGTCAGCCTCAGATAATCTTGAGGCGGTCAGGACTAATATGTTGGGCGTTGGCTACTAAGTAGTTGACTTTAAGGCATCTAGCTTTCACTCAGCAACACACAAAAATGAGTAGAACAGTAAAAAGAGGGGAACATAAATGCTTACCGCATCAGTCTTGGCGTAGATAAATAAGACGATTCCCAAATTTATAATGTACAAGACACCAAAAAGAATCTGCAATGATAGAAGCTTATTAAAATATTGCCGGAATGGCTTAAACCATGGAGCTGAAGTGTAGATACGAGAGCAGAGTGGAGCCCTAAAAATTTTTATTAGAGAATATAGTCCCCTCCCCCCCTTCTCTAATCCTCACCAGCAAAGGAAAGGGGTAAACACGGTAAGAAAGCAATTTCAATCAGTTTTCTATTTTTTGAACAAAAACTTACGAAAAGGCCTTTGAATGACTAACAAAACTAAAATTAAAAAATACTACATTTTAATGAATGAACTGGTTTTGTAAAACAAATGAAGACAACTTTTCAACTATAACACGAGCTTGTGAATACTGATTGAGTACACAATATCATTAATCTTGATTGACCAAATGTAGTAGGGCCAAGCGTTTGTTCTGTGAGAATAGTTGAAGTGCAATTAAATTGGCCCAGACACTCACGCGTATAAAAAATGACAATGTCATTAATCTATCCAGGTTATCTAACAATAGTTCTTACAAACAACTTTGAGAAAATAAACAAAATAAGTTTCCTTTCCCCAAAGGTAACTACAGTTCCTTGACGATTCTTTAAGGACAAATGCTCTTTAAGTACAAAATACTACCTGGGCTGGATAGACCTCTCCTCCAGTGACATATTGTATGCCAGAATAAATGTACAAAAACCCAGCAGGATAAACTAGAGGTCCAGTATCTCCTTGCAATTTGCTGTAATCCCTCTCCCCTCCCAAAAATCCACTTACCTGCTTGAAAATAATACCAAGATTTAAAATTTAAAAAAAAAAAAAAAAAAAAAAAAAAAAAACTTATTAAACCCTAGAGAGTGAAAGAACGTGGCAATGCCAACATTGAAACCAATAGTACAAACGACCATTAGTCCCAAAACATGCTTTACTTGAGATCAAAACTATAAGCACGTTATTGTTATAATTCTCACTCTAATCTTAATCATTAATTTAATCATTTTTCGCAGTTTCATGTTATAGTTCTTAGAGAGCTAAGGCCAATTCTTGAAACCAGGTGCAAAATCAAACAAACCACCATTAGTGTCCAAATTAATGTTATTATTCTTATACACTAACCTTAATAAGTAACTTTACCATTTTTGCAATTTTATCTAAGGAATTGGTGTCAAGACAGATACAGTTCAGCCAAAATCAGAATATCAACTACTAACGGAACTTACCTGTGACATGTATGCGTCCCAATCAATCTTAGTATCTGGAACCAAACAATCGACGACGTCAAAATTACTCATCGGAAACTAATTTCAAAGAACAAAAGGCGAATGGGAATTGGATCTTACAGGGTACATATGCGATGATGAGCGCGACGAAGATGGCATCAACCAATAACAAAAGGGAAGCGAATGTGAGCTTTGGATTTGGACTGTACTTTTGATCGGAAATCGCTGATTTCCTCGGCGGTTTCACCGAAGTTCCAGCCATGGCTTCGCCGTCGCCGATCTGCGATTACGTTGACAATCACGGCGTTGGTCTGAGATGCAGGCCGATCGAAATCGCCCCTTTTGCTTGGGCTGCAAAGTGGGCTTTTTTTTTTACCCAAAGTGGGCTTTTTTTTACCCATTTATGATGCTAATGCGATTTTTTTACTTTTTAACTTTTTTTTTTTATATAGAAATACAATAAAATGGGTCTAAAATTCGAATTAATCTCTATTTCATTATTATATTATAACAATAGACTCAACTTAAAAATGAATCGTAAGTTGTTCTCAAGAGAAAATAATAGTAAATCAAATAATCAATACTAAATCACGCCGTGTTACTTTTTCTTTTTACGATTACGTTTATTTAAAAATAACTCATTATATTTATTTATTATATAAGTTTAGTAATATAAATGTGTGATATGGTCAGAGACATAATAAAATTGTCAACAAGAATAATAACTGAACGATATTAATATATATTTATTGATTCATAAATCATGAATTCGAATCTCCACTCTCAAATTGTTGTAATCTAAAAAATAAAATAATAATAAATACAAATACATCGAATGAAAAAAAAAGTTATGTTACTTATGGTACTTATTTTAAAAGTATTTTTTTATTTTTTGAAACTTCATCTGTAGTTATTTTTTCAATTCAATAATAATTGGATGAAAATGTAAATTCATGATATTTTTAGGGAATTTGCGGTGTATAGCAATTTTC
>JBBMEF010000001.1:9506626-9618652 GCA_037832685.1 Sicyos baderoa | reverse complement strand
TTGAGATTTGTGTAGAAAAAGACTGAAATGGACAGAATATACAGTCTTGTCGAAATGGATTGATCGACGAATTTTCGTAGTGACCGAGAAGAGAAAATAGAGAACGAAATCCAGAAAAGAATCAGAAATGTCGGATTGGAAGAAGGATGAGAAGACATGAAACGTAAAAGGAAAATAATAAATAAGAGAGATAAATTTGCAATTAAAATGGTTGACATTTAAAAAAAAAAGAAAGTGTTTTAAGGGAGGGTATTAATAATGGTAGAGAAAATTTGAAAATCTTGCATACAATTTAAGAAGACTAAGACAAAAAAACTTCCCTTAATCGTCTTCCCACAAATCTGGGCAAATGGAAGAAGAATATGGACGGTTTTGAACTTTCCATAAAATGAACCCTACCACCTATAGGGACAAATGTGTAACTCTCTACTTTTGCTTATTTTAAAATGTTAAAATGAAATCTAGATTTATAATTAGTTCTCTAATAGGATATTTTTGCAATTAGTTTTCTATAATGGTCTATAAATGCAAAAAGTTCTAAATTTAACTCGAAACATATTTTGCTCCATTGTTGCAAATTTTTAACTACTATCTTTTTTAATACATTGTTACAAAAGAAAGTAAAATGAAGGGTTATATTAATTAATTTAAAAATTGTAAAAGAAAATATTTCAACAAAAATTATAAATATCAAGCGAAAGTATGAATAATAAATATTAAAAAAAAAACATATTACATATCTGTAGAGAAATGTTAAAGAAGAAATTTTACATATTACCTATAAATTTATCTCAAAACATACTAACGCTTAATTGGTGCACATCTTCAACTTTTTTTTTTTTCTTTTTAAACAACAAAAGATAAACATTCCTACCAAAGAAAGTAAAATGAAGATTAGATTAGGTAATTCAAAAAATCCTATAAAAAAAAAACAATTAAACAAAAATAAACCTATAAAAAAAAAGTAATTGAACAAAAATAAGATCAAGATCAAGGTCATGAAACATACTTGAGCTTCATTGTTATACATCTTCAAAAAAAAAAATTCTTTTTTGAAGATAAAGAAATTGAAAATCAATTTATTTCTTTTTAAAATTCATTCTTAATTCATATTTATTTCTCACTGAAAATGAAAATCCGAGAACTTGTGAAGGAGAATCTCATATTGAAATTAACAAAAAAATATTTCTAAGAGCCGTCCTAATTAACTAAAATTATTTCTCAAAAAAAACATCTGAATTGACGTTCATCCCAATTGGCGCACGTCCTAATTGGCGCTTGATTTCTTCCGAATTGGCGCTCGATATTTTTTTTTTTTTTCTACTTCATAGTGCAAGTTTGACTTTCTAGTCTATATCCTTCAAACTATTAGATATGCATAAATATATTCAATTATAAGATTTAAGTTTAGTTAGATTTTTTAGATTTAGTTAGGGTCCCGTTTGATAACCATTTGATTTTTTGTTTTTAGTTTTTGAAATTTAAGTCTATTCTCAATTAAATTTCCTATCATGTGCTCTACCCTTTCTATCATAGATCCATCTTTCTTTAAAAAAGATGAATATATTGTAAATAGAGTGAAACATATTGTAGAAAATTTAAGTGAGAATATGCTTAAATTTCAAAAACCAAAAACGAAAAACCAAATGGTTATCAAACGGGGCCTAAGTTTCTCAGATTCAGATTTTTATGTATAAATGTACAGAGATAAAATGTTGAGTTCTTGCTCTTCTAAGTTTTTCTATGAATTCTGTATTCTAATTTTCATTTTCAGTTAGATGATCATTGAGGTTATTTCATAACAACTGCAAGATCTACTCAATTGATTTAAATATTAATGCAAAGAGCAGTTGGACAAGCAGACAGTTACTCTCCAATTTTTAATTTTAGTGTCCTTATTGCCTTGTCCTTTTTTCACATGCATGGCAGAATTGCCTTGTGTTTGTTAACAAAGCATCAATAATGTGTAGTAAATATTTAAATGGAAAACATGCCAGATTTTATTTTCAATAATAAACAAAGTTTTCATTTGTTATAGTATGAAATAACACGAAAACCTTTCAAACAATATCTTGGTATGGCCATGTCAAAACGGAACTCTGAATCCACACCTCTGAAGCGGTGCAGATCTAGATCATCTATTATGAGCCTCATGCATAAGTGCAAGGTGTCAGCCCTGCTAAATAGGGATAGAGTATGTTGGGCCAGCTTGCGCGCATCTCGACTAATGCCACAAGACGTACCGTCTGACCCTACAACATTTAGATGTCAAGAAAACTCATAAAAAATTAATTCCTAGGTATGTGGTCATCATGGATTGAATCACCTTATACACCCCAATGCCCTCTTTGACCACCTAAGTCTCTCCATGATGGTTGACACGAAAACCTTTCAAAGGATTCGAAAGCTAAGAGCAAACATCCCTCTTCCCCAAAGTACAACAAACATCTAAAAAAAACCATGCTATTCAAACTTTCAATGCAAGTACTACAGATTCTATTTTGACCATTTTACATACCCCACTGCATTGTTCCAAACAGAAAACACCAAACACCAAATTCCCACAAAAATTGCAGTATTTATGTTGTTTTGAATGAAACGAGACCAATGGTCGATAAAATTACGAAACCCGAGAAAGAAGGACGATAATAACACATACTCTATTCAGTTTATGTTGTTACAAACATGAGATAGAATGACAAAAATAATTTTATACAGTAGAAATTTGAGAATTGTTTAAGGCAATCTGAGGATGAACTTCACTGCCATTTTTACTAGCTCTCAATTCCATATCCAAAGGACTACTAAAGTGAGAGAAGTTATCCACATAAATTCCTAAATAACAAATGAGGGGATCCGCCCTTGATTTCTCAATAACAAGTCTCAAAAACTGAGATTCTATGGTTGGAAATGTCAGTATTCTTCGATAACCCACGGTGGAGCCTCTCGCCACGGTTCTCCAAACACCCTCATCAGTCAAAATATCGAAATGAAATTCAATAATCCTCTGTCCCATCTGAATTGGCTCTTGAATATGCAGCACATTGAAAGATACTAAATCTTGAAGGTTTAAATACAGAGCCCAAGTGGGTTGATTCTCAGCAGGAGCCCAGTATGTGTAAATACCTTCCGTGAGGACGTTGGAGGGGATGAAGCGGCCATTTTCACCGTCTCCTCGGACACTGCTAGCGTCAAGAAGAGCGTTTTCTGCCAAATTGTGAGAGAAAATTGAATCTCGGATCCTGGCGAATTCTTGAAGCACTTGTACATCTTCAGCTGATATTAAGCCTGATGAATTTGGTGGTACATTTAGCAACAAGAGGCAGTTTCTGCCAGCTGATTTGTAATATATGTCAAGAAGAGTTCTTGCTGATTTTGGAAGTTCTGATGGATGCCAGAACCAACCAGGCCTTATTGAGACATCACACTCAGCTGGAACCCAATCATGGCCAAAAGGATCACCTTCCTCAGAGTATCTGAATTACATACACAGGAGGTATTTGGATGAGGTTTCGATGAGGAGTTAGTTTGAGGGGTTATTTTGAGGAGTTCTTTTGAGTAGTTAAAAAATGAGAGTTGTAGCCAAAAACTTGTTTGGATGTGGGTTTTTTTATAGAGGAGTTAGAGTGAAAACCTTGTTTGGATGCAGTTTTAAAATGAGTAGTTATTTTAAGTAGTTAAAACATGAGAGTTGTAGCCAAAAACTTGTTTGAATGTGGTTTTTTTGTAGATGAGTTAGAGTGCCTTGTTTTGGATGTAGATTTAAAATGAGTAGTTATTTTGAGTAGTTAAAAAAATAATTATTAAAGATGGGTTATGTTGATTGATTAGAAATGAATGATTAGAAATGAGTGGTTTGAAAATGAAAAGTTATATGAAGTAGTTATAAATGAATGATTAGAAATGAGTGGTTACAAATGAGGAGTTATGTTTAATATTAAAAATGAGAAGTTATTTTGAGTAATTAGGAGGAGTTAGTAAATCCTCAATCTAAATCCTTCTTAAATATGGCAAACAAACACCCCCACACAGATTGAATAAACACCAAACAAGGATAGAGAATCCATAAAAATTGAGAAGTGAACTCACTGAGTATTAGTGCCACCAATTTTTGCAGCACTGCAGTTAAAAAGAGACCAACAAGTAGGCTTGGCAAAACCAGCTTCATCACCAACCCAGCGGCAGTCGGGACCGGCATCGGAGAAAATGACAGCCCCCGGTTGGAGCTGATGAATTAAGCTAAACCAAGAATCAAAGAAATATTCCATGTCCTTCTCACCCTCTCCCTTTGCACCATCCAACCACACCTCTTTGATCTCTCCATACCTAAGATCAAATCAACATATATTTCCAATTAACTCAAATGACCACAGAAGCAATTCGTCGAACAGTTGATGCGCAAAAAAGAAGGAAGCAAGAATCAATACCTGGTAAGCAATTCAGTCATTTGCCCAATATAGAATTCATTATATTCCAAAGTATTGCCATAACAAGGCTCGTGGCGATCCCAAGGGGAGAGATAAAGGCCCAATCCAAGTCCCGCTTCTCTCGCAGCCTTGGCCAATTCTCCAACAACATCTCCTTCGCCATCCCTCCAAGGGCTCGATTTCACCGAGTAATTGGTGTACTCCGACGGCCACAAGCAGAAGCCATCGTGGTGCTTGGCGGTGAGAATCAGACGAGAAAACCCAGCGTCCTTGGCGATTCGCACCCATTGCGCAGGATCGAGGTTGATGGGGTTAAAGATAGACGGGTCAGCGTGGCCAGAGCCCCATTCGGAATCGGTGAAGGTGTTGGGGCCAAAGTGAAGGAAGAGGGCCATGTTTCCGAGTTGCCATTGAATCTGAGAAGCGGAGGGGATTGGGAGAATGGGAAGGGGAGGGGGTGTGAGTTGAAAGTTAATCGAAGAAGAATCAACGGGTCGGAGTAACAGCAAGAAGAGGAAGAACATAGTGAAGGATGAAGAAATAGAAATTTTGGGATTCTTCATTGTAGAGAAAGGGTCAGAATTTGTATTCATCTTCCATTCCTAACCAACCTAAGTGTTAACAATAGTATCTATTAGTATTAAGTTTGACAAGTTCCATCAAAGCAACATGTAGATATATAGGTAACAAAATTCAATCCTACTCTGTTCACAAACTAAGAAGCAACAATTGATGAGCAAGATTGTATCTGTGAGCACTGCAAGCATGGAATTTCTCCACAAATCACCCAAATTACACAAGATTTAATGAAATTAATCAAAACCCAATTCAAACCCAATGGCCCTAAATAGATTTAACAACAAAAAATCAATTGGAAGGCACCTAAAGATCATGTGAATTCTCGATCGAGAACAGCAGATTCTACAACTGGATCTACAGGCGGATACCTCCAATAACCTAAATCCCAAAACCAACAACAGATTTAAAACCTCAAAAACAAAACCCCAAAAACCCATCAACAAAAATCGAAAAAGGAAAGAACTAACCATGGTAAGAGAACGAAGGTGAAGAGGAATTGATCCCTCTTTCTTTTCTTCCTTCCACTGGTATTGAAGAACCAGCTTGCTTGGTGTTGATGGAGAAGAATGGTAAGGAGAAGGAGGAGCCCAATAATACAAAATAGACATATAATAATGCTACTTACTATATCATTTCTTTTTATTACTATATCATTTCTTTTTATTAGGATTAAGATTATGCATATTGAATGGGTCACTAGCGCAATGATTTCATTTTTTTTTTTTTTGTAAACTATTTTAACACCATTATTATGGATTCGATCTCTGGAATCGGTACGTATATATGTTTAATAAAATATGTCATAATAAATAGTGTGTATAAATACTCCTCTAAAAGAAAGTGTGTATATATATATTATAATTATAAATTTTTTCTTACATTTTTTACACTAAATTTAAATCATCAAATAATAATTTCTTTATTGAAATTCACATTTATATTTATAATTGAAGGTGTGGTTTGAGGTATTAAAAAAAATGTCCATTAAATCAAACTTTAAAGTAGTATAAAATATAATAAATATTTTCGGTGAATAGATTTTAAAAAGAAAAAAACATAGTTAATAAGGTTACTGTTCTTTTAACTTTAAATAAATAATATTAAATAAATGGGCAAATTTGTATAAAAAATAATAGTAATAATAAATGGGCAAATATAAAATGAGAGAAGTTTGATATGGATTATGGTTCTTATTTTTTTTGAAACGATGTAACCATGCCCGTGTTATGGTTTTTATTTTCTTAGGTTTATTTTTTCGATTTTGATTAGGGTCACACGCTTCTTTTAGATTTTGATTTAGGTAAAGTTTGAAGAGTGATCAATCGAAACAGTATATTCTAATTTAATTGTGATCTTCTGTTTTTCTTTGTGAGAACCTCGAGGATGAGGCCTTATCAATTAATTTGTTATAGACTTCATTGACAATCATATGTTGTAGAGTCGAGAGGCATGTCTCATAAAGATAGTGGAGATGTGCCCTCCAAATCATAAATTAAGCCGTTTGAACAATACTGTACTCAAATAACATAGTTTGCCCAAATATATGAAATGTCCGTAGAGTTCTCCGATTTTTTCATGTCCTTAGATTTTTTCTTCTTCACATGTCCCTAGTTTCTTCTTGCTTGCATCCAAATCTAGGCTATAGTTGGGTTGTGTCTAGAAGCAAGGTGATGTCATTGTTAAATGTTAATGACAAGTTTTTCAAAAAGGTTGTGTGATTTTAAATGGAGGCCATGAGGTTGTGATCTTCATTTCCTCTCTTTTGGAGTGTTGCAATTTACCCTATTAATTGACAAGTGTTCTATAACTTACTATTCTAAACCACTCCCCTACTGTCCTTGAGAAGGTTAAGAAGAAAAAAAAGAATTTGACATTTCTTCTTACCTTTCTTGCATGTAACAATATTGTGTATTTGTAATTGAGTTGACTAAAGTCCATTTTATAACCATTTTATTTTTGATTTTGTGTTTTTGTTTTTCAGGTTTGTTTTTGTTTTGCAATTGAGTGATGATTATTGACATCTTGCTTCTTGATTCTCTTTTGTATTGAAATATTATTTTTAACTAGATTATAAGTTTTAAATTTGTTAGTTGATTGGTAGTTCAACTTTAAATTGCTTTCGAATAATATGAGAGTCAAATACCACTTTTCAAATTTAAACACATGACCGTGTGTTGATATGGACCACTACAAAAAAAGATAACTAACTGCGCTAGTGTCCTTTAACAGTAGTTTAACATAATTGAGTATGATATCATAGCGAAAAATTCTGAATAACAAAATCTACTCATTAGCCACTTACATAATTTCACCTACTTAAATTCAACCGCTCTTTAAGAACTTTTTTTTTTTAATATTCAACAATATTTGAATTTTTTTTTTCTTTGTGATGATCGATAGTTGGAGCTTGACTTTCCTGTACTCGAGCACCATTTGCCCGTTCTTAGACCGAGAGAGGAGATATAATTAAAAGTGTCTAGAAATTTACATTATTCAAAATCTATAATATCTTAGTTATTGATAGAAGTATATAAAAAAAAAAAACCGACAACCTACCCAACTTAATGAATTATAATTTTTTGTTGGAGGATAGTTATGATTTTATAGTTTTCTGAGTTGAATCATATCTTAGGTTGACTAATTTTTTACTCGTTCAATTCAACCCAACCCGAACTAAAAAAATAATAAATAATAAATATATATATATATAATATATTTATGTATTATATGTATGTGTATGTAAGATAAACTAAATAATACAATTTTTTATCATACTTTCAAGGCTTATAAAAAGCATACTTGTACCCAAAGAGTCTGATTTTATTGTTTGGTGAAAATCAAGTTCAACACCAAGTCACGATCGATCCCTGAAATCGGTATTTGTAATATTCATTCCCCTAACTTAACTCACAAACAAAAAATACATACTTTTAAGGAATATACACTAATAAAGTACATAACCTAGATTAAAGTATAGTTTTATACATTTATTTCTACATATTTACGGGATATGAGTTGAATCTTATAAATAAAAAATAAAAGTAATCCAAAAAATTCCTTCAACCCAACTATATATACCCTTAGGGCATGTTTGGCTACGGCGGGATGGGAAGGGAAAAGAAGGGAAAAGAAGGAAAGTGATAATAAATTTGTGTTTGGTGAGAAAAGATGGGAAGGGAAGTGATAATAAATTGGTGTTTGGTGGGGGAGGGAAAAGTGATGTGATGTTTATATATAATAAAAATAATAAATATTTAATATTTTTTATATAATATTCATAAATGATTTTTTTTTTCAATGTCATTTTAAAACTTATTTAATTTCATTTGTTATTTAAATTAATTTAAAATTTAGTATATTTCGATTATAAAAATTCAAAAAATTAAACTTAATAATTATAATAAAAACAATCAAATGATAAATCAAAATAACTTTTATTAAAAAAATGTTAAAAATTTCAAATCAAATCAATAAAATATGTTTTTTGAGTAATAGTATATTTGATTCATATATAAATATGTATTTATATTAATTTTTTTAAAAATTTGCATTTATAAAATTTTGATGGATTATAAAATGAATGTTTATTAATATTTATTTTTTATATAAAAAAATTCAAATGCATATATTGTCGAAAAAATTAAAAGCATAAATAATTAATAATATATATTTTGACATGTACACACATAGATCCAAGGGTTTCAAACTTAATTTTGACATAAGTTCCAAACTTAATTTTGACAATTTAATTTTTAATAATAACAAAATGTAATTATAAAAACATTAATTTTTTTATACAAAAATTCGCTAATTTTCAGTTCAAATGATAACTAATTTTATTTTAATTGTTACTTAACAAATATTTAATTTTTATATATTTTGATCATTAGCACTATTAAATAATTAAATTTGGTAATAAGATATGAACAATCAAAATACTAAAAATTTAAATTGCTAAGCATTATAAAAAAAAGTTTAAGGCAAAATTCAAAAAAATTAAAATATAAATATAAAATAGGTTTGATAAAAAAAATAAAAATAAAGAGAAGAAAATTTGTAAATAGGAATTTAAAAAGTAAAAAATAGATTAAGAAAAGAAAAATGAAAAAAAAAGGGCTTGGTTATCCCTTCCCTTCCCCGATGGGATAAAATAACTCAGTGATAACCAAGTGGGCCAAACAGTGGGATAAAACTTCCCTTCCCTTTCCAGTGATAACCAAGTGGGCCAAACATGCCCTTAGTTATTAATTTGTAGGATATCACTAAAACTTTATTCTTGTTATAATATTATTACAAATTTGGATATTCTAATACTTAACCTATCAATTAATCATTATGAAATGATTTAATTGGTCAAAGTGACCATAAAAATTAATTTCTTACCAATTTCTTTAGCATCTAAATATTATAGGATCAGACGGTATATCTCGTGATATTAATGGAGGTACACAAAAATTGACCACGACAGTCCCGATATAAAAAATAAACCTCAAATATTAGTCTTTTTTTTCAAAGAAGAGAAAAATATATTTATTAAAGAATAGAGAGGCCTACTTAAGTGATCTTACAGCATCAATTTCTCCTCCTCTTACCCTCTGCCCGGTCCTCTCTCTTTTGTCTTGTTGGCCAAACACCCAGAAAAAAGCGAATTCTTCAATCCAAGAACAAGGAACAAAGGAACGAAAAGAGGGATCAATTTACAGAACCCATTTGTCTTTGTGTTCTGTAATCATGGTTGAAACCAGGCGCAGTTCTTTCTCCAAACGCCACGGCTCCCCGCCCCCTTCCGGCCCCCCCAATTCCAAAAGATCCAAGGTAATTTCTCCAATCCCTTTATGGGTTTTGCATGTTGGTGATTCCTGATTCTTGTTTCGGGTTTTTGGTTGGGATTTAGAGGTGGGGTTTGGATTTGTTTTGTGGGTTTTTGATCTGTTGTTGGATTCATGGTAGGTTATTGAGGCGTCTTCGTCTACGGAGGACGTTCAAAGCGCGCCGCCTGTTGAGCCTTTGATCCCAGTTGGGGAATCTGTAGACCCAGTTGTGGAATCAGCTGATCCATTCGATACGGATTCGGTGAAGGTCGACAACGGAGGCGATGAGGCTGTTCCCGAGAATTCGCATGATCTTCAGGCAGAAGACGAGGCAATTATGGCGCAGCAACCTTTAGGTGCCTTCCCAATTTGTGTTCTGTGCTTATAGTTCGATTGCTTTGACCTGGGTGGCACCGTGTTAAATCTATTTGGGTTGTTGGGTTGTTGGGTTTTGATTAATTTCATCAATTCGTGTGGAATTTAGGTGATGTTGCAGAAGATGTGGAGAAATCTAAGACGGTTGTGGCTAACATGCTCAATCGCAACAAAAAGCGGGCAATGAGGTGGGCGAATTCAAATTCGAAGCCTGCATGGGGAAAACTTATTTCTCAGTGCTCACAGGTACAATCTTGCTCATGAATTGTTGCTTATTAGTTTGTTAACACAGCTGGGAAACTAAGATGTTATGAGTTTAATACATGGTGGCCACACCGCCACGTAGCTAAGAATTAATTTCCTATGAGTTTTCTTGTCAGACGGAGTGTCTCGTGAAGATAGTCGGCACACATAAGCTGGTTTAGACACTCACGGATTTAAAAAAGAAATGAGGAGGGATGAATTTGGTTACCTATATCTAATACATGCTTTGATGGGATACGGGAAAGGTCATGAGTCTATGACGGATAAGTTGTGTGGCTAAAAGTTTATATTACTAATAGTCATAACACTTAATATGGTCAAATGAAATGTTTCTTTAATAGCTGCTAGAGTGGAAGGAATGTTAAGGAAGCAATCAACAGCATGTAAGAACAAGTCAGTATTGAGCAGGGATGAAATTGATGTTTACTCTTTGGAACTAAGATGTAGGATATGTAAATTGGTCTGTATTGAGCTTGATTACCCAATCAAAGAAGAATGTGTAGTACTTGCATGGAAAGAAGGGGGTTGAATGCTGGTTCATTATCACTTTTTTATATGTAATGTAATCGTTCTTGTCTAGCATAGTTTTTCCAGGAACCCTTGGAAAGACATTGTTGATGATTTTTTTAAAGCATGTTTCAAGCTTGGTAAGGGATGGGATGTGGTGATGGACATTTTTTGCTTGGGAAGATATATGGGGTGGGTGGATAACCTTCTTTGTTTGTTGTTTTCGGATGGATGGACACTATTTTTTTCCTGAGAAGATAGATGGGTTGGGGATAACCTTCTTTGTTCAGTATTTCCATAAGACTTGGTTAGTTTGTATTTCCATTATCGTTTAATGTTCAATACATTTGGGTTCTATCAATTAGTATAAAATCGGTTTTGGTTATGGCCATTAAGATGGTTTGTAAAGATCTACGTGCTAATTGTGAAAGGTTTTTACGCATGAGGTTAACGATTGATTTAATCAGATCAGACTTAAAGGAAAGTATCAAAGTAAACAGTGACAGGCTATTGAATGAAGGAAAAGTTATAAAAAACGTTAGGAGATAATGGAATGGAAAAATGAAGAAGCATTAATGCCATAAACATGTGCCCGAAGTGTAAAAAATAGAGACAAAGATCGAGATTATAGTGGAAGAGGAGGAAAAAGGACCATGACAGAGGATAATAAAGGGATCGAGAAATCGATAGAGAAAATAGAAGTTGTGCCGAATATTCGGCTATGAATAGAGGTATCCAGTGATGACTCTTTGCCGATGAAGAACAAAACAAACCTCCTCGCCGGTGCCAGAGGAAGAATGGAGAGAGCAAAGAGAGGAGGGCGAACGGAGAAAGGAGAAGGAAAGGTGTCGGTGGATGAGGAGAAAATGCACCTTACCGCCCAATGCGCATTAGGATTTCGGGTCGAGACGCTAGAAAGACAGCAAAGTGAGAGGAAACAATGGCACCGGTGGAGTGGAGAGGGGGGATGCGTCGTCGAAGGAAAGTATTCAAGTTTAGGGTTTTGGTTGAGAGAAAAAAAAAATTAGAGAAGGTAAAAGCGCGTCTTTTCCACCTTGCAAAGATCATTGAACTTATCCCTGAGTTTATATTGAAGCAAAACGATTGATCGAGCATAGATTCTTTACATAATTCCCTTGAAGTTTTCTTGTTAATAGGGTTTTGAAGAGAGCTCTACCAGACTTGTTTTAACCATTACTGCTGGTCTTGTTGTATTCCAATGTAAAAAGATGACACGTTCCACTTTTCAGTACTTATTAATGCCAAAACTCAAAACTATTTTTTCCATTGTCACTAGCTTGATTTAATTTTTTTTATAGGAAACGATGAACCATTTCATTGATATATAAAAACTTTAATTCAATGGTGACTAGTTTTAACCATCATGAGTTGACCTAGTAGCAAAAAAAGGCCTTGGAGAACTAAGAAGAAATGAGTTCAATTCATGGTGGCCATCACTTAGAAATTAATTTCCAAGTGGTTGTCTAGTGAGATTAGACGAGGTGTGCATAAGTTGGTGGACAACTCATCGATATCCAAAAAAATATCACTGGTTGTATGGTACTAAAAGGAAATTATCATTGGATTAACATGCCTTGCGATGGGCACAAAAGAGCTTGACCCCTCTAGTTAATACATTTATAACTAACAGAAATGGCGAGCGGTTCTCAGTTTATTAATTTTTTGAAACACGGTTCTCAGTTTATTAATAATGGTAGGAGATGCCATTTTTTATGTTGGAGATTGTTGTCACTACTACTTATGAGTTTTTTTCCTTTTTCTTTGGTTTTTTTTGAGAAAGGAGGGGGTTTAACTTGTAGCTTTCTTGATTTGATTTTGCTAGGTTATTCACTACCTAGGATGGTCACTAATGTAAATTATCCTTTTGCTCTGAAGCCGTCTGCTTTTTAAAATAAAAATTAACTCTTTTTGGCTTAGCTCTCCACCAAAATCTGGATCTCTGATATACTTGTATTGCTTCTTTTGTTTTAATGACTTAAAATGTTGACATTAACTATTTCCACCTGACTCTCTGAATATATATTATGCTTCTGCAGAATCCACACGTGGCTCTTTGCGGTACTCTGTTCACTGTTGGTCAGAGTCGTCAGTGTGATTTATGGCTTAAAGATCCATCTGTTAGTACAACTTTGTGTAAGCTGAGGCACATCAAGGTTAGAAAATAGATATTTTTCCCATGCAGATGTTGCTACTTAAAACTGAGTTTATGTTTGACTTTGTTTATTTTTCTTCTTTCTTGAATGGTTATTTTCCTCTTTCTGTCACTTATATGCAACAGCGTGCGAACTCTTCTGTTGCTTTACTGGAAATCACGGGAGGGAAAGGTGCTGTTGTTGTTAATGGCAAGATTTATAATAAAGCTTCAAGGGTGATTTTAAATGGAGGCGACGAGGTTGTCTTCAATTCCTCCGGAAAACATGCTTATGTATCCTTTTGGAGTGCTGCAATTTAATCTTATTGAGAAGTTCTATAACTTTCTATTCTAAAACCACTTCCATACTGCCCCTGAGAAGGTTAAGAATAAAACGAATTTGCTTTGGTTTTTTGTTTCTTCTTTCTTCTAACACTGGTTTACCTTTCTTGCATGCAACAATACGAATCTACGATAAATTCCTTAATTTATTAACCATCAGATATTTCAGCAACACACTTGTGATGACTTTTCTGTTTCTAGTCTGCCTTCTGTAAACATTTTAGAAGCTCATAGTGCGCCTGTTAAGGGGCTACATTTTGAAGTAAGGTCTGGGGATGCCTCAGCTGTAACTGGCGCATCCATATTGGCATCGTTTTCAAATATTCAGAAGGATTTGTCTCTTCTTTCCCCACCTGCTAAATCCAATGAAGATGTGGTGTTACCCTCTGGTTGTGGAGTGTCAGATGATCAGACTCCAGACATTAATATGAAAGATTGTAGTACTGAAAATAATGATCTAAATGGTGATGCGTCTATGGACAAAAGCATCGATCCAATTCCAGATTCTGCTACTGAAAGCCTCGGCCTTGATAGGCTTGGACTAGATGCTTGTATTGATGCAGAAACTGAGGAGGTTCCTGAGGCAACTCATGAGTTACGGCCACTTTTTCAAATGTTAGCTAGTTCGGCATCTCCTGACTTTAATTTAAGTGGCAGCATTTCCAAGATCCTTGATGAGCAAAGGGATATAGGGAGTCTCCTTAAGGATTTTAACCCCCCTCTTGTTATGCTGACATCAAATCGACGCCAAGCATTTAAAGAAAGATTACACCAAGACATTCTTAAACCTGACAGTATTGATGTTTCTTTGGAGAGTTTTCCCTATTATTTAAGGTGAAAGTATGATTCTCATGTTGTCTATGTTCGGTAATTGTTTTTTTTTTTTTTTTGGAAAAGAAACAATTTCATTGATAATTGAAATTGAAATTAAGATAAAGAGCCATAGGACAATTACAAAAGACCATTCCAATTAACAAGGAGGGTAAAAAAGCAAAAAGAAAAAAAGAGAGGGGGTTCCCATATACCCTATTTTCTCCAAAAAGACTGAAAAAGTAGACCCCTTATCTTGAAATATCTGTCTGTTATGCTCATTCCATAATGACGAGAGAAATGCACGGGCTTAATTATTTGGCCCTGTTTGTTGGTTGAAGACTTGGGCTTTGAAGGTGTGCTCCCCTCATGGTCTCAGGTTCGAGACTCGGTGACATTAATTTGTAGACACCTAGGTGCCTGGCCTATGGACGGGCGTGGTTACCGTTTAAAAAAAAAAAAATTATTTGGCCCTGTTTTTTAAGGGATGACCATTACCATGTAGGTATTCAATTGTAACGGATCATTAGGGATTGTTTTGTTCACTATACACCTAGTAATTGTTTTATGGTATATGTTAGTCATAGGTGGATTCTTGCTATTGACATTTTAGAGTTCAACTTTAGTGATTTGGTGTGTTTTTGAATGTTTTTAAGTAATGTTTGAAGGTGGAGTTCTCATCTATAAATATTTAGGAATAACAGGAATGAAGTGCTTTTGGCACTGTTCTCAAACTGTAGGGTTTTGATTTATTTATTTTTAATCAAAATACTCATTGATATGTAGCTAAAAATGATGGAAAGCGGACCTTTTTTTTATAATAAATAGTCATGTTCATTTAGCATATTGATTTTTTTTTCAGAACCTTATTAAATTGTGTTAATGTATAGACTAACTGGGACGTATTCTAAAATTTTTCAGTGATGCCATAAGAAATGTTCTGATTGCATCCATGTTCATTCACTTGAAGTGTAATAAATTTGTAAAGCATGTCTCGGACCTTCCTATTTTAAGCCCACGTATACTGTTGTCTGGACCTGCAGGTTGGCACTGCCCCCTTTTTTCCCTTAAACTGTAGTTTTGTTTTAATTCCATTTACTTTGTTCACTTGACGTGGATTGTATTACTTGAATGTTTACAGGTTCAGAAATATATCAGGAAACTTTGACTAAGGCACTCGCTCGACATTTTGGAGCTAGATTACTAATTGTGGATTCTCTTCTTTTGCCTGGTGTAAGATGCTATACCTTTATCATTAACTTTCTTGAAAATTCGTTCATATGTTCTTTTATGAATTTTCTCAACTCGTAACGCCTCTACAGGTGTGAAGGAGGAGAGATTAAATTTTGTGTTATCTTGTGAATCAGTGAAAATTAAGTACAATACCGTGAGGAATGAAAGGAAAAGGGAAATAATATTAGTTTTAAATACCTTGACATGTAAATCACAGGCTTGGTTTTCATCTCATGTTAGTTTTTGAACCCTTGCGAATATGTCATAAGTTCGTGTCAATAACGCTTGTCAATGAATACAGGGACAGACGCCCAAGGATGCCGATATTGTAAAAGATAGTTTGAAGCCTGAAAGGTCATCTGTTTTTGCTAAAAGAGCTGTGCAGGCTGCTGCTGCTGCTACACAGACCAAGAAACCAACTTCCAGTGTTGAGGCTGACATTGCAGGTGGATCTACCTTAAGCTCACAGGCTTTGCCAAAACAGGAAGCATCCACTGCTTCATCAAAAACCACTGCTTTTAAGACAGGTACCTTATTGTTAGTGACTTGTGGTTGGTGTGGCAACTGGTCCATCCCCAGTCTCCTACCTGTAATATGCATGATCTTATTAACCTCATTCATTTGTACTTACCATCTCATTAATTTGTAGGTGACAAAGTCAAATTTGTGGGTACCTTATCTTCTGCTCTTCCACCTCTTCAAAATTGTCCTCTAAGGTAATTTCTCCCCCTTCTGGCACTGTATTTTAGGGCCTGATGATCTGAAAATTCTGGATAATTGGTGTGTGTTGTTGGATTTTAGAATTAGAAGTAACTAACTGTTGTTTTTGTACTGTTTAAGTAGTTAAGAGTTTGATATTTGTAAAACTCTGCTCCTTTTTTGGTTTCATTTTTATGTCCACCATCATTTGTTCATGGTAGAAAATGTGTTATAGAAATTATCTGCTTCTTGTCCACCAGTTATGTTGTTTCTTCATATTTTTGAAATGTATATGCATCTTAAATGAAGTCCATTTTGCTGTTTTAAAAAATCTATTTGGAGCCATGACACCATGTGAAATCTTTTTTATTTTAGTTTTTGTTTCCTGTCTCATTTCTGTTTCAAGCAGGGGACCATCTTATGGCTTTCGGGGGAAAGTTATCCTAGCTTTTGAAGAGAATGGATCATCAAAAATAGGGGTGAGATTTGACAAATCAATTCCAGATGGAAACGATCTAGGTGGCCTTTGTGAAGAAGATCATGGCTTCTTTTGTTCTGGTTATTCTTCTGTTCTTTCTTTCCCTTGTTTGATTCCCAATACTAAAATTTTATTTCCATTCTAGAACTCTGCTTGTGTTATGATTATTCTTAATTGACATTACAGCTAATCATCTACTTCGATTGGATGGTTCTGGAGGTGATGATACTGATAAGCTTTCGATCGATGAAGTTTTTGAGGTACCTGTTACTCCCCACTGTGCTATGGAGCTATCTTTACTTTGTTATTGGCATTCACTACATTTTTCGACACGTAGGTTGTCTCCAACGAGAGTAAAAACAGCCCACTAATATTGTTTGTCAAAGACATTGAAAAGGCAATGGTGGGACACTCAGATGCTTACTCTATTCTAAAGGACAGGCTTGCAAATTTGCCAGGAAATGTTGTTGTTATTGGCTCCCAGACCCATATGGACAATCGGAAAGAAAAGGTGAGCAAAGCACCCCCCCTCTTTACGAGTATGTTTGTGTAGTTTTAATTCCTTTTTCTACTCTTATCGTATATTTTCAGTCCCATCCTGGTGGTCTTCTATTTACCAAGTTCGGAAGCAACCAAACAGCTTTGCTTGATCTTGCTTTCCCGGTATGCTAATTCCTCTCTTCTATATTCCTGAAGTTATGGAGTGCCAATTCGCCAACCCGTCCGACCCTATGCATAAGCACAACCCAACCCTAGATTTTCGGGTTGAGTTGAGTTGGGTTCTCGGGTTATGTTACTCTCATTTTTTTCTCTCTAAGATTCAACTTATAGGCTCATATGTGTTTCAAAAAAAAAAAATTATAGGCTCATAAATAGGTTAAAAAAATGCATGATATATTATACTAACCTATTACTTATCTTATTAGTGTATATTCTTTTTGTTTAAAAGGCATACAAGTATGCTAAAAATATATCTTATTAATTTATCTTACATACACGCACATAATATGTATAATATTATTAGTTTGGGTTGGGTTTGAACGAGCCAAAAATTATCCAACTCAAGAACCAACCCAACAAAAACTATAAAATCATAACCCAATCCAACCCTTTCGGTTGAGTAATACTTAGGTAAGGGTGGGTAAGTATTTTGGAAATACTTACCCACCCTTACAACCACACATTTTTACTTTTGCATTTCTCTCTCCATCAATCAAAACCAATATTTTTTTAAAAAAATAGAAATGTGTGGTTGTAAGAGTAGGTAAGTATTTCCAAAATACTTACCCACCCTTACCCAAGTATTACTCCTTTCGGTTTGGGTTGGGTAGTACGGGTTGCTCAGGTTGCCGGTTTTATTGTACACCCCTGTGTCTCTAGCATGTATTTTGTTGAATAGTTGTGGTACTTATTTTCCTCTTAGGAATTCAAGAGTATATATCACGTTTCTGTTTTCAGGATAATTTTGGCAGATTGCATGATAGAAACAAAGAAACTCCAAAATCGACAAAGCAACTTAGTCGACTTTTCCCTAACAAAGTGACAATATTACCTCCTCAGGTACTAAGATCTTATTGCTGATTCTGTTGTCTTACTGCTTCTGTTTATCGAATTCAGCACATGATTTGTTCTTGAATGTTGTTAGGATGAGGCCTTTCTTTCAGAGTGGAAGAAACAATTGGAAAGTGATACAGAAACTCTGAAAACACAAGCTAATGTAGTCAGTATCCGCTTGGTGAGTGCTGGGCGACGCCATCTTACTTCCTAGTTCTTTTTTGTATTTAAATATCCTTTTGTTTCTATAGGGTGAACATCTTAAAAAACTTGCATACTGTCATTGAAAAAAAATATATAATCTTTAACTAGATTATATGGAGTTTAATCTACATTTGATGAATCGTTCTTGTCCTTTTATTCTATCGCCCTTTTTTTATGAGAAACCATGAACAATACAAAATCAATAGAGTCCACTTAGAAGGGGCTCGGATCCAAAAGAATTAAATCATGCTTGTAATTACAAACATCTCAGTCTTGTCCATGTTTAGGATGCAGGTGGCTATGACTATGCCATCGTTGGGTTCATTATTAAATGAAGAATTTGAATTCCATCTTTCAACACTTTGCTGCTAAAGTTTTTTTCTTCTCTTCATTTCTATTTTTAATATAATTTCTTCCTTTCTTTATACATGGATTTGATGTGATTTCAGGTTCTGAGTCGAATCCGTTTGGATTGCCCTAACCTTGACACTCTCTGCATTAAAGATCAAGCACTAACACTTGAAAGTTCGTTTACCTGGCAATTTTTTGTACTTATTTCTGTATTGTTACTGGGTGCTATTTAATTGTTAAAACTGATCTTGTCTTTCTCTTAATAGCCGTTGAGAAAGTTGTAGGCTGGGCTTTGAGTCATCATTTTATGCATTGTTCTGAAGTGTTGGTTAATGATGCTAAACTCATAATTTCTACTGAAAGGTTGACTACTTCTTCTTGGCCTCAGCAAATTGTGGTATCAAACTAAAATTAGGAATTATAAAAAAAATTACAATTAGGAAAAGGAGGCTATGCATTATCTTATTGTGTTCATAGGGGCTTTGTATGTTTTATACTGCAGCATTGAGTACGGGTTGAACATTTTGCATGGTATTCAGAGTGAAAACAAGAGCTTGAAGAAATCACTCAAGGTAATCTAATCACGTAGAACAATGGGTCTTGTGATGATAAGTGAATTTTGCATTCCTTTAACTTGTGGTATGAATACTTAAATCATGTACAAAATATGGTCTCCTAGTGGATTAGCAAGTTCTTATGGTGTGGTTTTTGGGAGGGGTCTTCTCCACCTCAAGCCCCTAGGCTGTACTTGCCTCTTTATTGGGGGGGGCATTTATCCATTTTCGTTTCCTATATAAAAGAGTTCTTTAATCTCAATTGGAATGTGTTCAAACAATTTTAGGATGTGGTTACCGAGAATGAATTCGAAAAGAAACTTCTGGCTGATGTTATTCCACCTGGTGACATTGGGGTTACATTTGAAGACATTGGTGCTTTAGAAAATGTGAAGGACACGTTGAAGGAATTGGTGATGCTTCCTCTACAGAGGCCTGAATTATTTTGCAAAGGGCAGTTAACCAAGGTGCACACTTTTTTCCTGTCTTCAATTAATTATTATTATTTTTTTTTTTATTAATGTATACCGGATTTTTCTGCTCGTCCTTGTACCCACCCGGACCACATATATATATATATAGAAACCTTATCTACTCATTTTAAAACTTTCCATACCCTTATGCAGTTCTATTGTTTTTTGCCTTTATTTCTGAAATTAAGTATATTTTAAAAATGTTTTGTACCTTCCAAGTTAAACAGGGTTTATTTGTATCTAGTTAGCAAAATATGGTAGTTAAGATCGTAAAAGAAGTGGCTGGGAATCCAGTTGTAAGATGTCTTCTCCTTTTATGTGCTTCATATATTTTACTACACGTTTGTTGAATTAATTGTTGAGTGAATATGCACCATTGTACGAGCAATTATGCAACTTTGATATTAGCCTTTCAGCTCTATATATATTACTTTTTTATAGCCATGCAAGGGAATTTTACTTTTTGGACCACCTGGTACTGGAAAAACAATGCTAGCTAAAGCTGTTGCAACTGAGGCTGGCGCGAATTTTATCAACATCTCCATGTCAAGCATTACTTCTAAGGTACCAATTTGTGCTTATTATTATTTTGTAATAAAAAAAGAGTCCTTCATCTGCAAAATGAGAGTATAAACAAAACCATTAAAACTGTAAAAGAGGAAAAGATACCAATAAGACCAAAACTACCTATTTAACAAGAAGCTCATTGAAATTTAAAACATCTAAATACATTCACCCCCTTCCCACCTACACCCACGCATATAGACACAGAAGTAATAAACAAAATAAATGAATTCCTTTAAAAGCTTATAATGAACCTATTGGGAATTTTTTTTGTTCTCTAAGTTTCTAGTGTGATTTCATATATCATTGAAATTGTTTCTTTTCCAAAAAGAAAAGAAAAAAAACGGTAACCTAAGGGATAAAACATTGGAATGGTTCAAGTGCCTTTCTAAATAAGAAACTCAAACAATCCCGGATGGGAGAAATTTCATAAGCTCTCTCATTCACAAGGAGGGTAGAATAACTATAAATCTACAAGTCATTAATATTATATTCGATTAAAAAATATAGAGAAATAAGAGGACTCTTTGTCTTGAAATGTTCTTTTGTTCTCTTCTTTCCAAATGGTCCAATAAAACGCCCAGACGAAGCTCTCCCATAGTATTTTCTTCTCCTCATACGGATTGTCCCCCAAGGGTAAGAGATAGGAGAAGACTCAAAAGCCTATCACAAAAAACCTTCGATAATTTTGGTATTCAACATGTAGATATGATTCTCTGTTAATATTGCGTATGTCTGTTTTTTGCAGTGGTTTGGTGAAGGTGAAAAATACGTAAAGGCAGTGTTTTCTCTAGCAAGTAAAATTGCTCCGAGTGTTGTGTTTGTTGATGAGGTTGGTCGAGGAAATTATGATTACAGTTTACACCAATATGTATTTTTGTAGTTATAATTCTTCTTGAGTATGAATATTGCTGCTACTGTAGGTTGATAGCATGTTAGGAAGACGTGAAAATCCAGGAGAACACGAGGCTATGCGCAAAATGAAAAATGAATTTATGGTGAATTGGGATGGGTTACGAACAAAGGATAAAGAACGTGTACTAGTACTTGCTGCAACCAATAGGCCATTTGATCTTGACGAGGCTGTGATTAGGAGACTTCCTCGGAGGTACTACATTTCGTGTAATACATGCATGGTATACTTGTGTCATCGATCTTTCTGTTCTTGAATATGTGATTGTTATCTGCAGATTGATGGTTAATTTGCCAGATGCCCCAAATAGAGAAAAGATTTTGAGAGTCGTACTGGCCAAAGAAGAATTGGCCGCTGATGTTGATTTAGAGGCAATTGCAAATATGACTGATGGATATTCTGGAAGTGATTTGAAGGTTATCTTTCTTGTTCATGTTTTCGAGTTTCCACCTCCTTGTTGCATAAAAAAGTTTAAAAAACATGCTGATCCTATCATGTTTGTATCTCTTTAACTATTTGGTTGCAGAATCTGTGTGTAACGGCAGCGCACTGTCCCATTAGAGAGATTTTGGACAAGGAGAAGAAGGTTAGCTTATCATTATCCCACTAATTGATTAGCATTGTTTCGATAGGAACTCTGTAATACTTTCACCAATTAATGAAAATCTTTTTGTTTCCTATAAAAAAAAAGCATTCACGAGCTAGGTTTGCTTTATATGCATGTTGATGAACTTCGAAAGTCTTTTTCAGTTGGATTACTTTGCAACCCTCAGCTTAATCACTCTTAAGATAGAGGATCGCTGTTGTAACTGTCTTTTTCAGTTGTAACTGAGACGTAACTTGGCCCTTTTGTAATTTCATATCCATAATGAAATTGTTTCTTATAAAAAAAAAAAAGATTGCGGATTGCTGTTTACTTCTTTCAAACTTTCTTTTTCTTTGTAAACTCGAGTACGAGTTTATTTTGGGATAGAATTGTGCAAGGAAGTTAGGGCAAGGCATTTTTTGGTAAATTCTTGATTAGTTAGTTAGTTACTCTTAAATCCCTATAAATAGTTAGCCTCTCTTGTGTATTGATTGAAGTTTGGACTTCTCTTTGGTTGGTCTTTATAGGCTACATCAGGTATGGTCTTTCATCATGTTTCTCATTGGGTCTCGATTTTCCTCTTTGCGGGGATGAAAAAAAAAGGTTATTTGAAGAAATTATTAGGGAGTGAGAGAAAGTTGTGTATTACCTAAAAATACTGCAGGAGAGGAGTTTTTTACATTTTCTACATGTTACATTAACAGTAGCTGAAGCATTCTATTAAGCTTTTTTTTTTTGACGTAATAGGCTGAAAACACAACCTTACTTGAACATGTTCTGTTCTATAAGTTGTACTACCGTGTCCTTGATTTTTAAGACGTGTTAGGCTGAAAACTTGTCGACTAACCAGCTCTTCTGGTATCCCGTGTCTGATGGAAATATTATTTCAAGTTGCTTGTGAAATGAGTTGGATTGTAAATTTGTCATGATTTTTGAAAAAAAATTGCAGTCTTAAGTTCTTATGGCTACAAAATATGGTGTACGCTCATCTAGTTTTCTGTCCTGTGTATGATTAAATCATCATATTTTATTTTTTTTAATCTTTTTAAGAAATAAGATTGTTGTACAGATTTTTGTGGATGTTTAATGAATTCTGTTCATAAATTACAGGAGAGAATCTCTGCCTTGACTGAGAAGAAACCCTTGCCGGCACTATATAGCAGCACGGATGTGCGCTATTTAAAAATGGAGGACTTCAGATTTGCACATGAGCAGGTTGGTAAACGATTTATTCTTTCTAAAGTTTTTTTTTTTCTGGGCTGTTTAAAAGTACTGCACAAACCTCATGGAGTGATCGTGGGAACTAAGAGATGAAGGGTTTCATTCATGATGACCAGCTACATAGGAATTAATTTTCTACGATTTTCGTGACATCCAAATGTTGTAGGGTCAGACATTACGTCATGTGAAAATAGTAGACGCAAGCTGGCCCGAACAGTCAAGAATATAAAAAATGACAAATAAAAGCATTGCACAGTTTTAAAATTTGGATGATTTTTAAATTATATTTGTTGGAGTGAGATTCCACCCATTATTTGAAAGTTTCTTTTCTAGCCTTTATTTAAGTTGACTATGCTGCACATCTATTATTTGAAGTATCAAAAGTAGTTAATTTTGTATCTATGACTATAATAATAATGATAATGATATAAATGTCAAATGAACACGACCATTTATTTCTGGTTATTGTGCCTTTTTCCGTGCATCTTGCATTTCTATGACGTAGTCTTTCAGCCCGAACAGTCAAGAATATAAAAAATGACAAATAAAAGCATTGCACAGTTTTTAAATTTGGATGATTTTTAAATTATATTTGTTGGAGTGAGATTCCACCCATTATTTGAAAGTTTCTTTTCTAGCCTTTATTTAAGTTGACTATGCTGCACATCTATTATTTGAAGTATCAAAAGTAGTTAATTTTGTATCTATGACTATAATAATAATGATAATGATATAAATGTCAAATGAACACGACCATTTATTTCTGGTTATTGTGCCTTTTTCCGTGCATCTTGCATTTCTATGACGTAGCCTTTCAGCCCGAGCCCCTATCGAACACAGTTGTTCCGTGCTGAGTTAGGTCGGGTTGGGTCTTTCATCTCGTTAAAGTTCAATAAATTTACATTTTTGAACAGATGAATTGGGTAAGAAGCCCTCTTAATCCAATCCAACTTATGAACTCCCTCTAATCACCACAGATTCTTTCCCTTAAATCTCTCTTGCACAAGGTTACCATAGAACAGCTGATGAAGAAAAAATTTGAAGGTCTAGTACCCTAGAACAACTAGAAACCATGAATTGAAAGTTTCGGGATTGGATTTATCAATGGAGGTTATTCCATTGAATAATTCTATTTTAATATCCGTGACTATCCGGGCCAACTTGTGCACTCTTCGACTATTCTCATGGGACATACCGCCTGACCCTAGAACATTTGGATGAAAAACTCGTAGGAAATTAATTCTTATAAAGGTGGTCACCATGGATTGAATCATTCACCTCTTAGTTCTCCAAGATCCTT
Source organism: Sicyos baderoa (assembly GCA_037832685.1). NCBI lineage: Eukaryota > Viridiplantae > Streptophyta > Magnoliopsida > Cucurbitales > Cucurbitaceae > Sicyos > Sicyos baderoa. The sequence goes on along the minus strand of JBBMEF010000001.1, from coordinate 9,594,255 downwards.
TTAACCACTAGGCCATGATATGATGGTTAGTTCCATTCAATGATTTAGGTGTACCGGATCCTTCTAATCAAATCGCTTCATGTATTACTACTTTTTGGTTTTGTGTAATATTTAATAGTCTTCTTTGTTGCATGACATTAGTTTCTGACTTTATTGCTAGGTGTGTGCGAGTGTCTCATCAGAGTCAACAAACATGAACGAGCTCCTTCAATGGAACGACCTCTATGGAGAAGGCGGGTCGAGGAAGAAGATGTCTTTGAGCTACTTCATGTAGAGGTGATTGTACCTTTGTATAGAGTTTCTTGCCCGTTTCCTTTTCTTTTCTTTGATTTCCAAATTCGTCTCCGCTCCTCGAAAAGAATGCAAGATCGGGGATCGATAGTTACGGAAATCTATCCCGACCCGGCCTTCCTCTCCTACCCTCCATTCCCCTATTGTATCATATATAGTTTTTTCTTACCCTTCATTTATTTAATTCTCTATGCTTTTGTAGGAATTTTTACAATTTTCTTTCGGTAATTTGACCAAAACCTTTGCCCCCCTCCCCATCTTTTTTTTTTCTCTAGCCCTTCTGGTTAACCTGGTAAATTCAGTATATATCTAATTATATATGTTTTACCCCAATTAATGAAGGTAATAATTACCATTTTTGTAACATTATTTATTTCTTGCTTGTTTACTATGGATAATTTGCTGCATTTTATCTGAAGAGAAACAAGTATTCTGCTCTATTCTCTTTTGCATTTTAGATTAAAATGGTTTTTTCGAGCACCTCGAATTTAACTCTTTTAATGCTTGTTACCATTATTTTATCTGTATGATGCGACCTAATGTTTTTAACAATGGTCTCGGTATTGTTAAAAACATTATGATTTGGTTCTAGCAATCAAAGAGATTTTGGGTTTAATTAATTTTCTATAAATTTACAATTAAATGTTATGGCTCACATTAGAGATGTCTACAGGGCTGTGAGAACGGGTTTCTCGGCTCCATCACCAAAATCAATTCTTGAACCTGCATTTATTATTTCTTCTGCTGGAATTGGGGCGGGGATTCATAGTTGGAGGCTGATGAACATCTCTATAACATAGTTTGTCTTATAAAAGTATTTAGCTAAGCTTTTGAGATTAGTAAAATAATAACAACAAAATATTATATAATAGGGAAAATTACCATTTTAGTACTTACTTTTTTATTGAAATTCCACTTTAGTCGTTAGGTTTCAAAATAAAGTAATTGTATCTCTCACATTTCAATAATGTTCTATTTTAATTATTGAGATAACATTTCAATAATGTTCTATTTTAATTATTTAGATAACGGAATGATAATTTATAAATGTTTATTACGTTGCTTACATAGATTTTATATTTTAAAAATGAATTAATATGAAAGCTCAAGAGACACATTAACAAAATTTTGAATGTTTTTATTATATAAAAAAGAGGTGTGAACTAAATAATAATAAATGAATTAAATTTTCCATCGTCTTCTTCCTCTATTAAGTTGCATCTGAAGCCTGTAATTTTTTCTTTTCTGTTTATGAGCTTAAATCAAAATGAATAAAAAAAACTCGTCTGTAACAATTGCGCGGACCGCGAATTCGAAGTCGTTGAACTGTTCTCGAGTTTGAGAAGCTTGTAATTGTGAAATTTCTGTTTAGTGACGAGCACTTGGAGAAAGGACGAAATAAACTGGGAACTTTTGTTGTTACATTTTAATGGATATGGGGTTCGAGCACTGAATCTGGAACCATGGATTTTGGAGGAATTTTTAATGAAGACGAAATAAATTTCAGATTTGTTTTCTTTCTTTTTTCATTTTTTTTTGCTTACTGAGAAACGCAGATTATTCGTACAATTTCACCAAGAAAGTGACGATTACGAGTTTAATCGAGTGATTAAGGAGCGATTTGAATTTTAGGGTTAGGGTTTCGGTAGTACCAATTTGGGGGATTTTGATGGGCAGGCAAGAGGGGGGAATGAAGCGGCGGAGAGAGGGTCGTGGCCGGCGGCGAAGAGCCAGGCGAGGAAGAAAGAGGAAGAAGACGACGAGGAATCGGGCCGGCGCCGGGTGGGATGAGTTTTCCGGCCGTAACCGAGAGATGCATACGATTACCCAGATCTTGACCAAGATGATGAATAATTTAATTCATTTAATTGTTTATTATTATGTATTTAACATTTTTTTATAACTAAATACATTCAAAATTTGTTAATATGTCTTTTGTCCATATCATTTATTTTTTTAGAAATAAATCCATGTAAGCAACATAATAAACACATCATCAATATATTATATTTTAAAATTATCCTAATCAGTATTCTGTTATCTCCCTAACGGTTCTGTTATCTCAAAGACCAAAATAGAACATTATTGAAATGTGGGAATGGAAGTGCTTTATTTTAATACATAAGGACTACAGTAAAATTTCAACAAAAAAGTAAGAACAAAAAATAATTTCCCCTATATTATATTATATATGTTAATATTTTTTTAAAAAAATTAAATTTAGAATTATTTTTGTAAGAAGAGTCCACTAAATACACAAGTTGGTTAAGATACAACATATTTCATGATAATATTAGCTCTTAGGAGCTCGAAGGACATTCTGAAGTTACATATATATAAATGAAAATGAAGCTGAAAATGGACCCTTTGGGACAATTGTGTCGAATTTGCTGCTTTTTGGGAAAATTTTAAATTAGTGAAGATCATATTTTTAACATGTATTTTTTAAAAATTATTATTTAGAATGGTTAACAAAAAATTTGATATGGGAAATTAAAGGACATTGTATAAAATTGGATATTTTATACTTTGTGGACTAAAATCGAATGAGATTAAAATGATGTTTCTAATCTATTATATATATATATATATATATATATATATATATTTTCAATCGATATGAACTTATGACCAACATGTCATTCCACTTTCCCATAGAATTTGTCTTAGCTCTTTGATATATATTTTTTTGATAGAAGGATACTTGTGGTTTTTCCAAATAGAGATAATAGTATTGCCATCCTAATATTTAAATAAATTTTAATTTTAAATACCAACATAAATTTTTTTTTTGAGAAGCTAAAACATGAATGATAAAAAATTAATAATTGAAATGAGTTTTTTAATTAATTTGAAATGAATTATTAAAAATAATTGAATAGTTATAACGAATGATTAGAAGAAAAAAAAATTATTTTAAAAAAATGAGAAAAAGTTAGTAAAAATTTGTGCGGATAGAATTTCGAGTTAGTTACATCTTAAATATATAGAAACAAACAGCCACAAAGACTTAAATTCATGAGAATCTTGGATCTAAATACCTGGTAATTTTCACAGCCAACCGAACCATGATAAAATAAATGCTGGAGGCAGCCGTATCATACTGAGAAGAAAAAAAGCCACAACAAAAACCAGTTCAACACATTCTAATTGTTTCTAAAATAAAAAATAATAATAATAAGAACAAAAACAAAAAAACTCATTCTTAGTGCCGTATCTATAAACTAGTGAAATAATAATAATAATAATACTTTTCCCTGAATTGCAAATATTTTTAAGAAGTTCAAAAATAGAAGTTGCAGAGAAATACATAGTGAAAAAGGCCACGTCATAGAGCTAAAAAATTAAAGCCACAACAATGAAAAACATTTATCAAATCATGTGCTGCTAGCTGCTGCAGCTTCCTTTTTCTCTTCTTCAGCAGCCTCAGGCTTGGCAGATTCACTTTTTTCTGGCTTTGTTGTCACCTCTAGTTCTACACAATCAAATAACAGAACATCATGTGACTGTCAAAACAAAATATTTCAATTGTTTGGGGCACCGATTCAGTTATGATAGCAGTCGATTATTATAAACGTTTGTTTGAGAGACTTGTTATTGTACCAAAAATAATATACGTAAAGTGAAGATAAACGGGTACACAAATTTAGATAAACGGACACGCAGGTTTAAGTAACCACTGACTATAACAAACAGTGGAGGCAAATATGAGTTAGGTCATTATAACCAACCCGACCAATTATATAAACGAGGGCACAAACACACCTGAGAAACAAACGGATAAAGACCTTAATCACAGTAAAGAGTAAGATGTTCTGCATTGTTTAAGCAAAATGGGAGCTTACCATCATCATCGCTCTCATCCGAGTCGTTGTCATCACCCATGCCCATGTCGCCCATGCCAGCGAATTTCTTTAAGATAATAAAACAATGATTAGAACACAAGGTAGAGATACATATGTGACATAGCAAACACTTCAACTAGCACACCCGTTTTTTATATATCCGTGACGGTTTAAGTCGGCTCGTGCCCACCTCGACTAATGTCACGAGATATAACGCAACATTTGGATAAGAAATTCATAGGGAATTAAATCCAAGGTAGATGGCCACCATGGATTGAACTAATCTCCTCTTAGTTCTTTAAGATTCTTTTGACCACTAGATCACTCCATTATGGTTTCAAATAGCACATCCTTACCGAAAAGTCCATGCCTTCCAAGCCTCCCATGCCGCCCATACCTCCCATGCCGCCCATACCTCCCATGCCCATACCTCCCATGCCCATACCTCCCATGCCGCCCATTCCTCCCATGCCTGCCAAATCCATGTCACCTAGACCAGCAGTTCCTGAACAAAGAAATAAATCATGAATACACAAGCTTTGGAAGACAGGAAGAATATATACAAATAACCGAACCCAACAACGTAGGACACAAATAGAGTACCATCATCTTCATCCTCATCAACCCATTTGTCCCAATCCACTTTGACGTAATGGGGTGGCTTTCCATCTCCACGCAATAGCTTTTTCCACCATCCCTCGCTAGCCTTTTCTAGGATACAGAATATGCTCCGAACGCCGACGTTGATTTTACTTTCCTGTTACAGGAAGAAATTTGCATGTAAACGACAAGGATGATTCGTCATATGCAAACGCTAAATGGAAGAGCTATGGCAGTAATCTTGTGAAAAGTAATATCTCTACGTACTTCAACATTAACTTTATCAAAAAGCTCCAACTTCAGTTCATACTGGTGATTATCTGAACCGGCACTACCAGAGAATGTGAATGCACCATCTGGCTCGACATTAACCTTGGAACCTTTTGAGTCCGGGAGTTGCACAGTGATAAAGACCTTGTCGGATCTCTGGGCCCATTTCACCTCTGGATGACGACTACATTATATTTCAAAAAAAAATGTTATCAGCTATCGTAGATGTATTAAAAGAACTGAAGTCTCTAAACTCTAAAGATACCATAAAAAAAGTAGATGATATAAAAAATTGAACTAAACAAAGCTTGTGAGAAAGAAGATACCATTAGCAATAGAAGGGTATCAAAAAATCAAAGCCACAAACTCAAAAACTGAAACCACCAGCCAAGTCAGCTGATTTTTTTAAATAAATGCAACATCAAAGCCAACAAAATAAGGTCAGAGTTGACTACGTTGACATAACATCACCTGGACAACAAGCCTCAGCTTCGATGTCGACAAAACAACCTAAAGATTTATCTCAAGCTCCTGTAAATTAAAAGCCAAAGTGCATGCCTACCTAATATAGCATATGTTTTGAAATCCAAATACACATGATCTGACAGATAATTTTCGGACCCATGAAAAAAAACATAGTGAACATAAGAATCAAAATTCGCTGCTCTCCAAGAAAGAGAAGCAAGAACTACCTTTTAATATGTATTCATGACTTTCCCGACCAACTTGGGCACAACTCGACTAATATCAAAGGACATACGGCCGAACTCGAGAACATTTGAATGTCAGGAAAACCAAAGACTTAAGGTAGGTTGCCACCATGAATTGAACTCATCGACTCTCAGATCTTCAAAAGGCTCGTAACCACTAGGTCACTCCATGATGGTTAGAGACATTAACTACGTAGAACCCTAAATAAACCCCCATAATATTCCCTTGAATACTTCAGCAAAAAATCAACCAAACCTCAAAAAAAAACATCAATTACAAAACAGAGGAAACTTCCCCAGCTACTAAAATCATTCCGTAAGACATTCCAAAACAAGATTGAGTCAGATTATCCAAATCGAGAGTAAACAGAGAAAATCAACATCGAAGCTATACAAATTTCATAAATTTTGAGCGATCCAGTACAGAGTTCAAGTAGTAAAAATGCCAAACATCAAAAAAAAAACACACACACACACACACAAGATCACAGATCAAAAAGGACAATCAACAGAATGCAATCCAAGAACAATCTAGCTTGAAAGAGAGAAAAAAATTATTAAAAAAATAAAAGAAAAAGGAGCAGTCATTTACCTCATGGCTAAGTTGGGATTATGAGGAGATAACAAAAATGTGCAAAACCCTAGAGAATACTGAGGAAGATAAATAGAAACCCTAACTCCGAATATAAGCAAAGTATAAAATATGAATCTCTAAATTCTCAAATCTGGGATTTTGTGTCCCTTTTGGGCCGGGCTTGTTAATACTAATGGGCTTCAGTGTGAAGCTCAAAGCCCAAACACTGTGGGCTGTATAGGACACGAGGCCCAATGTAACTACTGTAAAATATGAACAAAAATTATGATAAATTGTCGTTTTTTTTAGTTTACTAGACTTAAAAAAATAATTATTATGATAAATTGTCTTTTTTTTTTAATTTAATAGACTTTAAATTTACTTTTCAAAAAAAAAAAAAATAGACTTTAAATTTATACATTTATCCTAAATATTGGATATTAGATTTACATAATTTATCTTAAAAAATATATTTATAGTTGATTTTTTTTTGAGAAAATATTTATAGTTGATTCAAAATTGATTAAAAAAAATAAATTTAATATACATTATATTATTGAATTTAAGTTGGGATTCAGAATTTCAAAAAAAAAAAAGTTGGGATTCATTATTTATGATATTTTTTAGTACGTTATTTATTTTTTAAAAAGTTTTTTAGTACATTATTTATGATTTGTTAGTGTAGGTTTTTTTTTTTAGAACAATTTTAGTGTAGGTTTAGATGAATATTATATGTATATATGTTTAAGGTTAGTAACATGTTGGTTTGATTGATTGATTGTATATTAAATCCTCGGTTCAAAGGAATGGACAATTGAAAGAAAGACATAATAATCTACTATAGTAAAATATTATTTTAATCATTGACTTAAACATTTGTTATATTTTGGTTTTTTAAATTTGTAAATGTTAAATTTTAGTCTCTCAACTTTGATATTAATTTCATTTAGTTTGTGAATTTTCAAAAGTTTAATTTAATCTCTAAACTTTGAAATTGTTTCGTTCTTGAAAAAAAAAAACTTAAAACAAGTTGTTGTAAAAAAAATATCATCTTGCTCAATAAATTTGAAAATGTGATCACATCTTGTTTTTTATTGCATTAAGAATATTAATATTATTGAATCAATTTTAATTAGTATTAAGTTTTTCAAAGTTCATGGACAACAAAGGTTAAAGTAGCACCAAAATGATATTTATTCGTATATAATTAAAATTGTTGGAGTAAAAGTTGAGTATTTTAGGAGTGATTCCCTTAATTTTAAGGCGGTGGTCAAACTATCCCTACCTACATTATGAGCGGCTTTTGCTTCTCTAAATCTGTTATTGAGGATTTGGAGAGTATTTGTGCTATATTTTGGTTGATGGAAGTTTCTAATGACGAGAAGAGAATGCATTAGATGAGTTGGCGTAAGCTGGGGTTTAGGGATCTTAATCTTTTTAACCAAGTCTTGTCAGCAAAGCATAGCTGGAGGATCCTCAGGGAATCCGGATAATCTATTGAGTAGAGTTCTTAGGGATGTATTTTGTGACGGGCTATTTCTTAAGTGCGGACCTGGGGAGTAATCCGTCTTTGGCTTGGAGGAGTATTTTGTAGGGTCGAGATCTCTTCCATAAAGGTTATAGATGGAAGGTTGGTGATGGTAGACCTATTTCTATCGGGAATGATCTCTAACTGAATAGAGAGGAAAATCCTTTTGCTCATGGGGTTAAAAATGAGTGGCAGGATTCCTTCATCACGGAGCTTATGTTGGGTGGTAATAGATGGAACAAGGAGTTGATCAATAATATTTTTCGTTGAGTCTTTTCTGGTACTTCTGATGAAATCATTTGGAACTATAATTCAAATGAGCTTTTTGTTTCCTGTGAAAAGTGCTTACAATCTTGTGCTAAATTTGGTCAATGCGAAGAAGGGTGTTGGTTCTTATGTGAGGTATGTGGCTAGGGCATGTAATTGTTTTTGGAAGTTCAATATATCTCCTAAATTAGGATGGGAGCCTCGACGATTACTTCCAATGATATTCCATCTAAGTGCAACGTTAATTTCAGAGGATTAACACTAATGTCATTTGTAGTTTATGCAGGCATCATGGGGAGTCTAATATACATTTGCTTAATAGTTACAAATATGCTAATTGAGTGTGGAATTTTTTCTTTCCTTAATGATTTTGATTATTATTTCAAGAACGTGGAGAATGATATTGATTTTTGGGATGAAATTTCTCTTAAAATTTCAAAAGAGCATTTTAAAGTTATCGTTATTATTTAAAGTTTATGGAGCTTGAAGAATTTAGTGTATAATGATAAAACTAAGTTGAAGTTTTGTATCCTCTATGATTTGATTTCCAAGGCAATTAATTCTCACTCGTTGATGGTTGCAGGTACCTCGTAGATTAAAAAGCTTATTCGGCATAGGGTTGTTGATCAGTGGAAAGCTTCTCCCTAAGGTTCTCGGAAGCTTAATATGAACGCCTCATTGTCCCAAAGTGGTGTGACATCATATGGGTGCTTCGTGATTGGAAAGAAAGGCCCAAGTTGATGGGTTCGAAGTCGGGTTTTATAAATCTTTTTGTCAAGGTTTTGGAAGGGATGGCTCTGAAGGAGGGTCTGAAGCACATTCGAGCGCTCGTGGATGCCCCGTATTCTAATCTAGACTGGTGCGTTGTAAGTGTTACAGACCATTAATGGCGATCACCATGATTATTCGGAATTTAATAACATTATTGTGGATATTAGGAATTTGATTTCTAGTAGGGATTGCGAATATTTTGCATTGTAATAAGGTGCCTTAAGGATTGTGAATATTTTGCACCGTAATAAGTTGTATAATTGCAGACTCTTTAGCCAAACAAACTCTTTTCATGAGGCTTAGCTTGTTTCATTTTCCTCTAATGGGGAGAATAATGTGGGTTTTAGACGGGGCATCTCCCCTATTATTGGCTCTCTTGGACTTGTATTGTTTTTTTATTATTGCTGGTTGGGTCTTAAGGAGAACTTCTTTCTTTAAAAAATAAAATAAAAATAAAATAGAGTGACTGGTTCAATTTGGTTTTTCTAAACCACCCACCCGATAAAAATCCCGGTTTTTAATTGTATACAATAAACCCTAGCAAATCCCAAATCCGTCTCACTTCGTCTTCTTCTTCAAAACCCTAGCCTCCAGCTTCGTTCACCTCGTTCACCATGGGAAGATCTCGAAGAAAGTACCAGAGATCTAGGGCAAAGGTCAAGGTCGGCCTCCCCAAACGGCACCCCAATGTTTTCAAGCCGTCCTTCTGCATGCCGCCGAAGCTCCGCGCCTTGCTCGCCGACCAATTCGAAGAAGATCCCTCATGGGACGACAAAGCCAGCGTCATTCACAACTACAAGTCCTTTGGCGTTCTTTCCAACCCTAATTTGCTAAGTGTTCGCTCCCGAACTAATCACATCGTTGAGAGCGACTCTCTTCAGGTCCCGCCGCCGCCTTCCGATGAGCCTGATTCCGTTCTTGATTCTTCCGGTAGCGACGTGGAAGAGGACGGTGAGTTTCGTTTCAGTTTGGTGTTGTTTTTAATTTCTGTTGGTACTCTGTTATGAATCTCTTTGGGTTTATGTATATTTGTTTGCTGAAGTTAGTTGGCTTTGTGAAATTTGATGACTTCTGCTCAAAGATTTAGTGAATAATCACTTGGGATAGCCAATACGAGCATAGCTCTACCACCATTTTGTACGATCTAGTAACCATGAGGTGGATGGAATCCACCTTCCCCAAATATTATTGTTTAAAAAAAATAATCACTTGGGATAGTTTCTGCATCTCTGTTAATTGTTTGATGTTCTTTACCTGGAAGGATTCAAAGCCTAGAAAACATCTGAAATTTCTGAATAGCTATTATAGTTTTTTATGTATATTTGTTTGTTTGGCTTTGTTCTTTGAAGTTTCTGAAATTGGGATAGTGTTAATTTCTGAAATTGCTGAAAGGTTCAATTTATGGTTGGGCCACCTACTTAGGAACTATTTTCCTAAGCTTTATGCGGTATGTCCGGTCTCCTATGAGAATAGTTGAGGAGGTGCACTTAAGCCGACACTCCCCGATATAAAAAAATGACAATCTTACATTGAACCAAAATAGCTGTCCAAATTGGTGGGATTTGATTTGATAAGCGATTTATGTAGAAGGAGCTTAATTGACATGTATCATCGACTAGTTCTCTTCTTGCAACTCAAAATGATTTTGTTGAACTAAAAAATAGGTCATTTATCATGTTTTTGCGAACTTGTACTGTATAGATGTTTGTGAAATAGTATTAAACTGAAATAGAATGATGATTGACTTGATAGTAATGTCATATTCTTATGAAGGCCCATGTGGATGCCAATTCCAAACTTGGTGTTTTGTCTCTGAGTTCATCTTTTTCTGAATTTTTGTTCTATCTTTTGTGATCTTCAGATTTGAAAACAGCCCTGGGAAAGAAGCGCAAAGATGGGAAATCTGGACCTCTAAAACCTTTGACCACAATTCAGCGTGTTCATATCGGTCGACTAGTCGAGAAATATGGAGACAATTATGAGGTAACCTTCAGATTTACTTGCTCTTAAAACTGTTTAATTGGCTTTTATCTCATTGAAAGTTGTTCTGCAGAGGATGTTCATGGATACAAAGCTGAACTCTATGCAGCATTCTGTTGCCACACTGGAGAAATTATGCAAAAGATATCACAGTTTTTCAGATAAGAATCCATTGATACTGATTCGTTAAATCTTTCAAATTGTTTTGTTACAAGAGGTGGAATCAGATAAGGTATGATCATGAAATCTAATTGAACAATATTGTTTGAACCCAAATATATGAGACTTGACAGATGGCTCATTCTCTTGCTTGCTGCATTTTTCTTCCTTTCAAGAAAATGCCCATAAGTTTCTCATGTTTAGTTAAAGTGGCATCTAAAGAGCTTTTTAATTTTGGGGAAATTGAGTGTTTTGCAAGAATTTTAGGTTGTATGAATATCAATAACTTAGCTACCTTTGGGGTTGCCTATGTAGGCAAATTCCCTAATGCATTTTTGATATAATATTGAAAACCATGAAACTGATGTTTGAATTTATTTACAAACGATTGCTATCACTTATTAACAATCCTGTGAAGTTTACATTATGTACATCTTGAAATTTATCTACAAAGTTTTTGTTAAAGATAAATTAAGGTTATGAAGTAACAATTAGTTCCTAAATTGTAACTTTTATTATGTATTAATTCAGATGCAAATTTAAGTTATGAAGTAACATTATTTCAACTATAATGTGTATGATAAAAAATGTTATGGATTTGAATCTTAATGTGTTATGTCTTATAGAAAGTAACATCTTCACTTATTAGATTGAGTCTCTAATCAATTTACTGTTCTACATGTTATGGATTCAGTAAATTGTTACCTATTTAAGTTTAGAGTTAAATTCTTACTAAATAAGGTGTAGGGACTACATTGTTGCAAACCTAAATTTAAGAATTTAATGGTTACATCGAAGAGTAGAGACTAAAAATGATTTTTAACCATGTAGAGAATTTGATCAGTGACACTTGGTTAATTTTAAAATGTTTTAAGAACTCAAATTGATTATTGAATTCTGTAAGACAATAAAGAATTTGAGATTTATATATTTTTCATAAATTTTTAATTTTCACATAATGGCTAAAAAGAAATTTAAAAACTATGACCTAGTGATTATGATGGTTTTGAAAAACTTAGATGGTGTGTGCAGTTCACTTAATTAGGAACTAATTATAGAATGAGATAAGAAGTTAATTTCTTAAGAAACTCAACATTTAATCTAAGAATTAATTTCTTATAAATTTCTTTGACATTTAAATATTGTATGGTCATTTGATATGTCATGTGACATTAATTAATGTGCACACAAGCACCAAGTTGAAGGCACAAATTAGCTCAAAATTAATGAATTAAGAGAGAATGAATTTAATTTACAGTGATCCTATAATATCTTAAAATAAAATATATTAAATATCTAAGATTCACTTAGAGACTAAGCCAAAATTAAGGGTCGTGAGAGAATATATAATATACCAAAATGATGTAGAATCTTTAAAATATTTACAAATTAATAACTAAATATAATAAGGTTAAGCTATCCTTCTATAAGAATAAGAATAATTATCTGTAAGAACCATTGATGCGTGCATCATAAGTCGTAAACAAATTATAGAACGATGCCGGGCACAATATTGATGTATCGAAACCCAGGGAGCTAGTTTACAGCAAACCAATTCGATCAAACTTAATTTCCAGGAACCTTAAACAACATCTGTACTATTTTAGAAAGAATAATATATTTACAGATTTCAAGCCAGATTGAAGGGAAAGAAGAACAAAAACAAAAACAAAAAATGATAAAACCACAAAGTTAGCAGGATCAAGCAACAGGAGATTTGGAATATTGAATTAATTAATTAAGAATAGTAAAAGGGTTATGAAGAACTAAACTCCCATGAATGCTCTGGACATGGATTCCCAATGCTCCTTTGCTTGCTGAACCCTCTCCGCTCTTTCTGTTTGGAGACGTTTCTCCCAGTATTCAGGGCACCTGTCCAAATATATTAAAATTGTCCATCTTAATTAATACGACCATCATAGCGTGTACTAGTGATTAAGAGGGTTTTGAAAAATTAAAAGATGTTGGGTTCAATTCACTGTGACCACCTACCTAAGAAGTAATTTCCTACCTGTTTCCTTGACATCTAAATGTTATAGGTCAATCGGTATGTCTTATGACAATAATAAACGTGTGTATGCGCATAAGCTTGCTCGGATAGGGATATATCAAAAAAAGAAGTAATATAATATATGATTTGATAAGCAAAAGATAATGAGTTCAAATTTCATCTCAATGATGTTGATTTTTTATTTTTTTTAAATGACTATCCCTTTGCCATATAGTAATTTATTAAATAATAAGTACTTTTACGTTTTTTAAACCAAACATCATATATTAAAGAGAAACCATCCTATTACAATCCTCCAAAAACACAAATCCCCCACCCACGGAAGGAGAGAGGCCGTCCAACAAAAATCGTTCTGGATAGACAACACTAAGCAAGAGAATCATGCTTTTTTTAAAAAAATATATGTGACTGATTCAACTTGCACGCACTCCAATTAAACGCGAGGACATATCGTCTTATCCTAGAAAATTAATTTCTAGGTAACCACTAAGAAATGATCTCATCACATTCTAGTTTCCTAAGATCTATTAACCACTAGGACACTATAGTTTCATTTTTGTGTTTAATAGATCTTTTAATTTTGTAAAATACCAAAAATGTCAACTATAACATTTTTTACAAGCCTCTCAAAAAAGAATATATATATATATATAAAACACGAGTTTAACCTAGCAATAATTGACATGTGTATTCTTGACCTAAAGGTCGTAGGTTCCCACCCGAATATTGTTGGAGTACTCTAAAAGAGTCTATAAAAAGACATCTCTACATTTTAGCCCCCAAAAAAACATATTGTTTTACATGAAGTTTGAAGCTACGAATATTCTCCTCCAGGTATTATTGTATATAGGACATTTTATAAGGAAACCTGAGAAACAAAATATCAACTGACCTTCGACTCAATAGAATGCTGAGCTCTTCCAAATGTACAGCACCTTCATAAACTCGTGCCTGCAAATCAATAAGAAAAAGAATTAGACCAAAATGTAGCAGACCTAAGATTGTTCATTTCCATCTTGTTTCTATGTTCAATTTTAAACAAAATGTTAGCTTAAGTTCATTGAGAGATGCATCCAACTGACCTCACGGCAGAGTGGGCACTTTGCTTTCGGATTTGCAGACTTCAGCCCGTCGACGATGGTTACGGAAGAAGCCGAGCAAGCACACATGTAGCAAAATATATGGCCGCAAGAGAGAGAAACAGGATCGAATACTATGTCCTGCAGATATAAAGATTGAAAAACTCCAATGAATAAAAAAAGATCTCAATTAAGAAACATCAGGTTCTTTGTGAAGATCCCTTGAAATTGGGCAAGTATGTGCCGTGTTCTAAAGAGAAGGGTGCTAATTGCAGAGACGATTTCATATAATAACATGTGTTTGAAGTTCAGGTTATTATAACAAAATAAATTACTATAACATGAGTTGTTATAACAATGTTGGAGTGTTGTTATAGTTGGGATGATGGGTTATAGAACCCACCAATTATGATAATAGGTGATCCAAACACAAGTTGAGTTATTATATCCCAACCTAATGAGCTCCAATTTTTTTATAAAATGATTTCACATCAACATTCTGATAGGTTTGAGGCCTTAGGATATTGAGGAATAATATAGAGGTATGTTAGCAATTACTTGGGGAGTAAATAGAGACTTGTGGTTATAAATAAGAGAGGTTGTGTGAGGGGAAAGATATCAAAATATTGTGAAGAATCATTAGGGCTCAAAGAGATTATTCTCTTGGGAATGGGAGATTCTAAAACTTGGCTTATCTTGTAGTTTCGGGGTTATTAGATATCAATATAGATCTTAGATCTTATCACATTCATCCCACGAACATTAATGTAAAAATTGGGTCGATTGACCTAACAGAAAAGGCAACCAACCCAGGACTCACTCAGCTCTTGTTTTAACTCACTGACCACTTCCTTTATGTCTCACGGGAGGGAGGGACCTACATGAAAACTAGGTCTTCATAACACACCAAATCCAAACAAACTAATGAAACCATAACATTACTTCAATGCATAAACATTTCTTCTGCAAGAATACATAACATTAAACATGGAAGGTTTCATGAAAGTGTGCAAAATAGAAGACCTAAAAACTTACCAAACATATGGAACACGTCAAGTCGATGTCGAGTTTGACTGAATCGGAGAGCTCACATGTAAGTGATGGCTTTCCATCAGTAATTATGAGAGAACATTCCTCAAATACCGAAGAGATCCTCTTAGATTTGTTCCGTGTCTCCTTCAGATTAATGTGCAATGCAATAAGCTCTGATAGCCATGGTGACTGAAGGATCTCAATGTGCTTCCTTTGTGCTTGTGACTTGAAGGTTTGCCCTTGCTTGGAGTAATGAATCTGTACTCAGCAACCCAACAAAAACTAAAGTAAAAGAAAGTTAAATAAAAAATTTAGAATGTGATCTTTCATAGTTATAAACAAAAATTGATTGATTTGATACAAACAAATGAAGTGATAGTTGATCAAAATATGGGACACTGGCAAACACTATCAAATCCTTTTCGCAGTCACTATTTTGTCAATTTAACTTAATAAACCATGAAACAGCAAATGTCATCAACAAGAACATAGTTCATATGTGCTTATGACATAGAGGTCATGAGTTTAAATCTTCTGTCTCCAAATATTGTTGAACTCAAAAAAAAAAAGTGTTGCATCATTTATATAATTTATAGTATTAACCAACATGAACTTATAGAGAAAGAAATTCAAATTTCCAAAAGTTGTAAAATAAAACAGAGACAAGACAACTATTAAATTTTTAGGAACCAACTAACCTTGTACTTAAAAAAGAAAAACATAGAAGTGAATCAAACAAGAAAAGTCAAAGACAAATTAGGCAAATACCTTATCATATTTCTTCAAGATCTTCCTAACTGCAATGGCATTCATCAATGCATAATTAACCAGTTCCTTCCCTTCTTGATCTAAGACAGCATGATCACTTTCCCCTTTGCCTTTGAGCCACAAAAGATACTTTTTAAAGCCAGAAGCAAGGTGCAGCTCAAGCAATTTCTGTGCTCGCTCATTAAAAGAGCCTACTATTGCAGACATTTCCTTGAGAAGAAAGGGGAAGAAACTCCCATCGCACACTACACCCAAACAAACACAACCACTCAAAATCACAATGCAATATACAACCAACACAAGCTGGCCTGGAATAATCCATGGTGGTTATCTAACTAGTATTTTTTTTTTTATATGCGTGACTGTTCGGGTCAGCTTTCGCGCACCTCGACTAATGTCGTAGGACATACCGCCTAATCCTACAACATTTGGATGTCAAGGAAATCCGTAGGAAATTAATTTCTAGGTAGGTGGTCACCATGGATTGAACCCATCATCTTATCAACTAGTAATTAATTTCTTTCCAGCTTCCTTGGTATCTAAATATTAGGGTAAGGCTGTATATCTCATGACATGAATCGACTAACACAACCTAGCGGCTACCTGCATAGTATTTTTTTTTTTTTTGAAAAAACATAGTAATTAATTTCCAAATTTTATTTGAAATCTAAATATTGTAGGATCACGCGGTATGTCTCGTGACATTAGTCAAGGTGCGCGCCCGGACATTCACCGGTATCAAAAAATTATATGTATACAACCAACGCAGAGTTGTAACTCAATCAAGCAAATAATCAAACACCTAGAGGGCAATCACAGAGAGATCACCAAAACTCAACAAAACCTAAACAGAAAGAAGAAACAACGAAGAAAATATAACGAAATCGAATGTTCATACCTGAACATTGATCCGGACAGCTCTGACCGGCGTCGGCGGAGCAAACGCTGCCGTCACCGTGGCGAGAATGAAAATCTCTGCTACAATTCTTCAGAATCTTCTTGAGCCGTTTGAATTGAAATCCAGGAAGCTTCAGTTTCTTCTCCTGACCTTGCAAATACTCCTCATACTTTTTGCAGAACTTCATCTTCTTCTTCCTCGAGATTCCACTCGATTTCTCGGCCGCAACGTTCTGATTTCCTTCAACAAATCAACATAAATCGCTAAGAACGAAAAGAATTCAGATAATCCACTGCCTGAAAGGCTGAAACTGATGCAAATCGATCATAAATTGAAAAAAAAAAAAAAAAAAAAACACGAACGAATCAAAAAAATTACCGCAAAATCTCGCCGAGAGACTGTGATTGAACTGAAAAAAATTATATATCCGCCCAATGAAAATTTGATAATGGAAAGGGAAATGTGTTTGGAAGCTGAGAAAATTCAGGATTCTTTATATGAAAGAAATTTTCTTGAGTTCTTAGAGAATATGAAGATGGAAGGCAGATAATTTATAATGCAGTATAATATGTATTGAAAAAATCTCCAAATATTTTTCAAAAAAAAAAAAAAAAAAAAAAAAAAACTCCAAATATAAGGAAAATAAATAAATAAATAATTCTTAATAATTGAGATAGAGATTTCTTTTCTTACTACCAAATACTAATTCTTGAGGTCGAGGACTCGAAGCTATAACATTCGTGTTGAACTGATTTACAAAAAAATAAATGTTGTTATATAGCAAAATGTCAACTAAGATGATAATTAAACTATTTTAATTTTTAATATATTAATAGAATATATACTTTGATTTCACGTCAATTTAATATTTTATTAAAGAAAATCAATATAAAAGTCAATTAAAGAATAAAAGATTAAAAGTGAATCTTATATTTTATTTTATTTTTTTAAGTACAAGTTGGAAAGATAGATTATGAATATCGACTTCAAGATATGAAAATCGTAAAATGAAAATGAATTAACATCAAATCAAATAATTGCGTAAACTAATATAGTTTTTGTATTTTGAGATATTTGAAATACATTTTGACTATTCTTTGGAAATAAATATATTAACAAATAGGCAAAAGTCAAATACCATAAGAGTTTTGGCTGTATCAGCGGCTGATCTAAGCCTTCATTTTAAAATTTTAAATTACTTTTACCTTTATTAATTTATTGCATAAATTAGAATTTTAGTCTTACCATATAAAAATAATAAATAAAAAAACAAAAAATGTGAATTTAGAAACATTTGAAATATTCGATACAAAACTTGGTTTTGTGTCATAATTTTTGTAAATTTAAAAAATTGTCAAGTGGATCCAACTTCAATTAAACAAAGAAATTGAGAGTTTATTAAACCATTTTTATGATTTATCAAAAAAAAAAAAAAGAGTTTGAAAGTTTAATAGGTTTATATAATATATACATAGTAAGTATTGACATTTTGATTTTGATTTTTATGTAACAAGGTATAATTGGTTACAATTATTAATAATTAATTTTTAAACAAAAAAATAGATTTACAAATAGTTTCAAATATGACTAGATTTGTAATTATTTTCACAGAAGTGCCTATCCACTGCAATTACGCTATTTTAAATAGAATTCAAACACAACCAACTCTAATAAGTTAAAACTTGACTATTACATTGATTTTTTTAGTTTAATATTAATTTAGGGTAGACATTTAAATTCATGATAGTAAAATACGATGTCAATTGAACTATAATTGATCATGTAATTGTAATTATTATGTCAATCGAGTGATATTGTATTGTGTTGTCAACAAGAAAATTTTGAAAGTTACAAATTCAAATAGTAACATTTTGGTCATATACATAAACATATCTTAACAAATTATTGGATTTATTGAATATCTTAAAATTGATATTCGTTATTCATTACTAAAATTGAGTATTTTTCTTTATATATTTTTTAAAATCATAACTTAAAGGAATTTAAACTATAACATTTTAATCATGAGAATACACTTATGACATTGAATAATTGCTTTTATTAACATTATTACTATGCGTTTTGTAATTTATTTGTTGTTAGAAATGATTTTTTTTTTAATAAGTTTTCTTC
The DNA here is from genome assembly GCA_037832685.1 of Sicyos baderoa. NCBI lineage: Eukaryota > Viridiplantae > Streptophyta > Magnoliopsida > Cucurbitales > Cucurbitaceae > Sicyos > Sicyos baderoa. The sequence continues at coordinate 9,575,339 of JBBMEF010000001.1, read as the reverse complement.
ATAATTAAGTGTTGTAGAATATTTGTGAAAAATATACGTTTTTTTTTTTTTTTTTTGCAGAATATGAAGTTTACACATATATCATGATTTATTTTTTTGAAGAAATGCTGATATCTGTTTTAATAATCTTAAATATAAAAAATAAATGGTTTCAAAAAAAAAAATAATAATAATTATAAAAAAAAAAGTTTTAGTTACGAAACCATGGGAGAACCGTGTGACGTTACGAGACTTTCGTGCAAGGCAAGCAATACCGCCGGCTACGCGCTAATCTTTACTGTTAAAAAATAAAATAAAAATTAATAAATAAGCTTAACTTTACAAAATTCAAAAACAAAATCTCAAATTTGGTAACTTTTTCGACAAATTAGGACAATTATTAAAGAAAAATAATAATAGATAGTGGGTTTTTTCATGTATAATAAAAATAGGTAAAAAATTGCATCTATAACACATTTTTATCATAAATTGGTTTATAGCAAAATTCCAAACGATTGAATTCAATCACGTATTTTATTATAAACTAATTTTTAATAAAAATGTGTTATAATTTTAATAGAATGTCATAAATTAATTCTCTATTAAATAAAGAAATGAGCGGTACAGGTTTATATTCAATTTAAGAGTATAATTAAGTACAAAAAAAAAAAAAAAAAAACAAATGTACCAAAAATATTTCTTCAAAAAAAAAAAAAAAAAAAATACCAAAAGTATTGTAGCATAAAATATAAGTTTTTTTTTTGTTGGTATAAAATATGAGTTTTATACCAACAAGATAGCTCAAACATAAAAATTGTGTTTATGATGAATTTGAACTTCCCTACTCTATCACTAAAAATACATGACACTAATTGCATTAAAAGGTTCATTTACACATTTTTATTCTCACACCAATAAAACTTCAAACAAATCTATTAGAAAAACAAAATATGAGAAAAAAATTTATTGATGAATAATTAACTACCATATTAATTATGAAAAAAACCCATCATATTCTTAATTTTTTTAAATGATATGAACTATTTAACGGATTTTTTTATATTTATAGAGATTAAAATTTAATTCGATCAAATATGTAAATCAATCCATGCTAATTTATTTAGTTCAAATAATAATTTTTGTATAAACTTAAACTGCCTACAAAAATACACATTTACGTTTATAATCGCAAACCCATTTATTAGAAAGAGGAATTTGCATGTATATATAATAAGGCAAAAAAATTGCATAAATAACAAAATAATGAAAATATTTATAAATATAGCAAAATCAGATTTATAGACTCCATCAAAGTGTCTGATAGACTCCATCAATAGACTCGATCAATAGTGTCTGATAGACTCTATCTGATAGACTCCATCAATAGTGTTTGATAGAGTCTATCAAAAAAAAGTTGCTATATTTACAATATTTTAAAAAAGTTGCTATAATTTTAATGTAGAGTAGAAAATTTGCTATAGAATGCAAATTCCTTATTATAAACCCTAAATATTTTTTTTTTTTTTTTAAGAAGAAAAAACTAAAAAAAAAAAAAAGAAAAAAAAAGCAAACCAGCAAACATCCATTTGAGTTTATGTCAACATTATGTTGTTCTTTTGTGTTGGGGCAGGCATGTGTATTCTTTTAAAATTTCATTGTGAGGACCATTCATATTCAATCAAAAAGAAAAAAGCATGCAAGTGGCTTGTGAGTTGAAAAACCTCCAACTCTATCTTGTCCACCTCTCAATATAATCCTTAAATCTTTAAAATATATTATGAAAATCTTCATCTTTATCTTTTAATTGACATTTTAGAATGGTTTGGCTTATTTATAAAATTCTATAGTACAACATATATTAAATAGGGAGGTTTTGTACTTCGATTACGAAAAACAGTGCATGTCAGTATGTTTGATATTCACTTTAGAATACTAAAAATTGGTAATTCAAAATTTGTGATATAAAACGTTCGGATATATATAATTTTTATTTAGATAATATACAATTAATTAAACAAACATATGATATAAATTAAGTTTGTGATTTTATGATTGGTAAGAATAATGTATAATATAAAATATGATTTGGTAAACCTAAGTTTAAGATAACTAGCTAACATGAACAATTCATCAGCGACATTAATCAAGAGATCTTAGTCATGGGTTCGAATCTCTCACTCTCACTTGATATAATCTCAAAAAAAGTTTAAATAGCTATATTGATCGTATTAACAAATATAGATTGGGATTGAAAAATTCAGCATTTTCAAAGCTTTTGTTTACAAATCTAAGCACAATCATACAATTAGATATTTTTTTTAATCTAAATCTAGGGCATGGAAAGTTGATCCATTGGAAATGGATTTGTTTTTCCATTGAATTGACAATATAAAAATAATATAAATGCCATTGTGGGCTATTGGTATTTAGGATCATACTTATCAAAAAAGATTTTTTTTTTTTTTTTTTAAAAAAACGAAAGTACCCCGAAGAATTTTTAGCATGTTTACTATTTTATTGCTTGTTTCATTTTCTAACAAATTTGGTTTCTTATTTTGTTATCAAAAACATATAAGTTTCGAATTTTTTTCGTCAAAAAAATGTCGTCTATATAACAAAAAAAAAGCGAGCCAATAGCAAATTCCAATAGAATGTATATGAACATGCACGGTAAGTCTAAATGTGACAATTTTTCTTTTTTTGAAATCTCTAAATGTGACAAGTTGAATATGGTGGGTAATATGCAACACACATATATATTGATATTTGTGACTGTCCAAACTAACTTACACGAACCTCCACTATTGTTTGAAGACAAACTAATTTATACGAATCTCAACTATTGTTTGAAGACATACCATTTGACCTCCAACATTGAATGTCAAGAAAACTCGCAAACTATTATGATAAGGACTACTATGAGTGTGTAAGAAATCCAATCCTTACCAAGGTGACCGACCAGTGAATTCGAGAGCACCAAAATCTCTACTCCAAGTCCTTAGACCTTGCCTCCAAAATAAGTCTTACCTATCTACATACCTCCTTACAATATTTATACTCCAAGAACTCCCTCCTTTCCCAATCATATAATAAACCTATTAGGAAATTACCCAATTTGCTCTTACTAGAATATTTATAGAAATTGAGGTCGACTCTTCATAATATGCCATGATTTTTCTTTCCGTGGTATATCCGATGAAAAAAAGGAATGACCCGTCTTAACAATTAACTCATTTCACAATACAATGGCTTTTCAAGGCCAAGACCCTTTCAAACAGAGTTCAAACAACGCATAAAAATTACTAATGAAGATCCAAATCAAACAAAAGGAACAAATAAACGTTTTTCAAAAATTTCTTTACGAAAGACATTTTGAAACCAAAAAGTCAATTGATAATGGAAAATTGGAGTTTCATCCTAATACATTACTTCATACCCGAGACACCCGCGCCTGTCCCTCATGTCCACATTTTGCCAAGTGGCACCTGTGGCCTGTAGAATGCACCAACTTTCTAAACAGTCACAAAATTTTAAACTAGATAGGAGAATTTTGGGAATATTTTGAGCATCTCTCACCTGAAAAACATCCTATACGAAATACACACACATCAAGAGTCCAAACAAAACATAGTTTAATGTTATACAAAAACATAATAATATCAAGTCTAATTAAGTCTATTTCACATATCAATACTCTGATTCCAACTCCACTCCGAGCTTATGGATATCGACATGTCTGCTTCCATCTTCATCTGTTCAAACAGAGTCGTTGTCAGAACGAAGGAATTGAATCACAAATGTTTAATCGTACAATGACTAATATGCCGTATGCACTGCTGCAGTAAAGTCTATTCGTGGCTGCAGAAATTGAAAACGGAATTACCAAAAGCTCTAATGGGTAGGACTCTTGCTCTTGCTCAGGCTTCGGCTCCGACTTCTGCTCCTGCTAGGGCTTTTGCTAGCATCACGTCTCTTAGGACTTTTGCTAGCATCACGCCTCTTGGGACTTTTACTAGCATCACGCCTCTTGGGACTTTTACTAGCACGTTTCTCACGCTGCCATTAAAACCATGGTCATATGGAGAAGGAAGATAAACACGAGATATATTAAAGGAGATTACATTTTAGTGGGAACTTGTGCGGCCAAAGCTACAAACAATAGGCTATTAGTCTTAGGAAGCTAAGTGGTGATACGTTCCATCCATGATAGTCACCTGCCTAGTAATTAATTTTTTACAACCATCATGGAGTGGCCTAGTGGTCAAAGAGGGTCTTTGGATACTTAAAGTGATGGGTTCAATACATAAAGGCCACACCTAGGAATTAATTATCTATGAGTTTCTTTGACATCCAAATGTTGAAGGATCAGACTGTATATCTCGTGCAAGCTGACCCGGATAATCACGGATATATAAAAAAAGTAACTAATTTTTTACCAATTTTCTTAACATTCAAATGTGGTAGGGTCAAGCAGTCCCTTGACATTAGTCGAGATGCACGCAAACATACTCAAACAATCGTGGATGTTAAAAAAAAAAGATCACTTACATTTGGCACCGGAGACCTGGATCTTGATCGTGATCTGCAAAATGCCCAGAAACAACTCAAATTTAAAATCCACGTTTCAATTGATCCAACAGCCTGACGCCTCTCATCCACAATGTATAAGTAGAGAAAGGAAAATAGTATTTTAGCAGTTCAACTATGAAGATGATATAGCACTTAAAAAACTCAAGACTCCAAAGTGAAGACCTAAAGTTAAAAAACTTCAATCTACAGGAACCTATAATATCGACACCAGTGGACGGGAGATGAGCATTCTTCCCTACTGTGCCTCAAAAAAGTCCACAGTGAATCTTGCAGCAGAAAATGTAAGTGAAAGTGACTTCCATGCCCAAATAGCACTTAGTCCAAGAAATCCAGCTCTACTATTGCAATCCATGATCTCCTTTGATCCCAATCTAGCACCCATGGACATTGCATTGCTAAAAGCATTAGAACACACAAGTACCAGAAGGTTTTCAAAGCTGCCCATCTAAAAAACAGCATACCTTCTCAACCAAAAGCATTGAACGCAATTGAACCAAATCCCATCAAGATCCTAAATTCCAATCCAATCCAATCCCCAGTATGCCGCACGATTAATCTAAAAAACATATGAGTAATTTTCACACACAAAAAGGACAAGCAATCAAAGAAATCTATTCATTTCTTAGCTATCCCAGTTGTTGAACAAAAACATTCATAATTGATAGAGCGGAAGGGAAGGTCATGGCGATGATTAATAAAAAAGAAAGCATACTCAAATATAAAATAGTAATAACTAAATTGAGTTAGTTTAGCCAACATTTCAATAGAGGGTACCAAACATTGCCCAGACTAATTTGAAGTATATCCAGTATTCAACTCCACCATTCTCAGAAGGTAATTTCAAATCCGTTGCTAAATGTAAAACCACTTGCCGACCCGTGCTTGAGCAATATATAAGAACTAATTCACTTTCGGTACTTTAATTTTGTTTATTACGCCCAGTCTAACATTATTCCCAATGAAAGACAGGTGCAACAAACGGACCCTGCTTGAGTGACATGACAACAAACTCAAATCATATAAATATGGATATAATATACAATGAGAGGAGACTGCGGTTAAATTTTATTCAAAAGGGGGGAGTATGAATAAAATATAACTTAGGATAACAAGAAGGAAAGATAATAGTCTACAAAACGAGAATACATACCCTGAAAGAGACGATGACTTTGACTGAGAGCGAGCAGGAGAAGCAGACCTTGATCGGGATTTGACAGGTGACCGCCGGGAAGATTTAGCTTTTGGAGACTTGCTGGTCAAAAGTTAATAATATATTAAATACAAGACTGAAACCAGATAACACTATTTTAATGCTAATAAAAAAATCAACCTCCTACTGCGGCTCTTGCTCCTACTTCGACCTCTACTACGACTACGACTGCGACTATAACTCCTCCCTCTAGAGCGAGATCGTCCACGACTTGGACTCCTAGAGAGATCCCTCTTTGAATCATATTCTCTCACCTACCAAAAACAAAATTAAAACACGTGAGGAACAAGAAGATAATGGTAAGACAGTTAGCTAATAGAACATGAAGGTATAGTTCTTACACGAACATATGACCGAGAAAATGCATTGCGGAACTCAGAGTCGTCAAGTTTTTTAATCTGCAATAACAAGGACATAAATATTATAGCATATCACCAACCAAAACTTAACCTCTCAAAGTCACGGTGACAATCCTACGTGCCACTTGATAACTAAGGGTTGGTTTAATCTGCAATAACAAGGCCTAAGGCTCAACATTTCAAACAAAGATAACAACTACTTACTGCATATTTCATGTCATCATGGTTGGTGTAATCCACAATCCCTGTGGTTCCTACAACACATTGAAAGAAATTATTTTCAAAATCACATAATAGTGAATTTGAATCTACTTCATCAGAAGTTATCTCACCACTGCCATCACGGAACACTTGGGCGAAGCAAACATCCCCAGCTCGTCGCATGTGATCCTTCAATATTAAATAATATGACATTCAGTGTCAATCAGAAAAATTAGAGTGTCTCTGCACATACACTTTGTGTCAAATAGAACAATGCTGAGTCACAGATGCTTACCTTTAAGTCTTGCCATGAAGCAGAAGATGGTAATCCTGAGACTAACACTGCGAACAAAAGAACATTACAATGGTGCCTAGCCTAGGGACGGGCATGGTCACCCCGGGTATAATAGAGCGAAGCTCGGATTTACCAATTTCAAAAAAAAAAAAAAATCTAATGTTTACAATTTAATATATTGAATGGTGCCAGAGAAATGGGTATATACCACGAAAATCAGTGCGCCGAGATACTCCACGCGCACCTCGGCTGCCTCCTTGGCTACTATAACGATCACTAGATGATGAATGACCATGACCACGACCACCATGAGCCAGCTCCACCTAGGAACAGACAGAAACAAGCAAAGCATAAATTACAACTGTAAAGCAATTAAGTGAAAAATGACCAATTCTTGTAACACTTGAGATAGAAAGTCTCACACGCAGCCTATGGCCATCAAAGTCATAGCCATCACGACCACGAATTGCATCTTCAGCATCTTCCGCATCTTCAAACTGCATTCATTAAGTTCATATTGAGAAGATTACAAATAAATAAAGGGAAGTGAATAGGTCCTATCATGTGCAGCTCACCTCAACGAATGCATAACCAGGAGGTCTTGGTGGAACCTTGAGTTCAATATGGGCTATGCGACCATACTACAACAAAAATTGCAAATGAGAAAAGGATTAAATAAAATATTTTGAACAAATAAGACTCCAAACTCAATACAACGTTGTTACAGATCATCATGAACCTTTAAGCAAAAAAAAAAACACATAACATGGGTCTATAACTTGAAAGACGGGAATTACTCCCACATTTGTAAGCTCCACACACCCTTACTCCAATTATTGAAAGCAAACGTTTACCATTTTTGCAACCATTGCATAAGTATCACCACAATATCCAGTCCCCCGAAGAAGAAAATAGGACAAAAATACATTGCAGCACAAAACTAACAGTTGTTTTTAAAAAATGGCGTCAGCTTGTGAGCACATGGACTATTCTTTTTTAAAAATAAAAAACAAGGGTAACCACGCATGTCCCTAGGTCAGGCCCCGAGAGACATCGAAAGAATGAAGACACGGGAGGTGTCTACAAATTAATGTCACTAGTGAGTCTTGAACCTGAGACATTGAGGGGAGCACACCTTCAAAGTCCAAGTCTTCAACCAACTACACCACCTCTTGGGGATGAGCACATGGACTATTCTCATAGAACAATGGTGGGAAATTCACTCTTAAATAAATGGGTAGGGGTGTATGTGGTTCGGATTGGGTTGGGTTAGAAGAATTTTTTGGACCAACCCAAATTTTCAAGTTGGTCTATTCGTCAACCCGTCCAACCCTATGTCTTAGAGCAACTTAACCCAACCCTATATTTTAGGTTTAGGTTGGGCTGGGTTCTCGAGTTGTATTAATTTTTTCTCTCTCTAAGATTCCATTCATATCCTATAAACATGTTAAAAACTAAAAAAAAAAAAGTATGATATTATACTTAAACCTATATTACATATCTTATTGGGGCATAATTCTTAACTCTTACAAGTATGCTAAGAACCTATTTTATTAATTCATCTTATATCCACTTTTTTTTTTGAAACAAGGAATAGAGACACGGGAGGTGTCTACAATTTAATGTCACAGGTAAGGGTGCACAAAAGAACCGATAACCCGACGAACCCGGACTACCCAACCCAACCCGATATTAATTTGGGTCGGTTCGGGTCAAAAAATAGTGAACCCGAAATTTTGGATCGGTTCTCGGGTTGGGCCTTTTCGGGTTGGGTTCAACCCGAACCGACCCGAATATATATATATAATGTAATGTAAAATCTGTAAATAGAGTTGCCTGGAGCGTGGTGGTTGTTGCCCTTCCTTAATACAGAAGCCACCTTGGTTCGAATCCTGAATGAAGTTTATTTTAAAAATTCTTTTTAAAGCATTTTTAAGGTAACATAGTCTTCCTATCTATTCTTAATTTCAATTTTTTAACCACTTCCCTATATATTTATTTATAAAATCATAGTAATTATCCAAAATATTCATTAAAGCTCTTATTATATTAAATTGTTCAAAGATTTTTAACATTATTTTTATTAATTCTTATAATATAATTTTAGATTGAATTAAATTGTTCACATTTTTCTATAACTTGAAATTTGGAAGGGTTAAGTGATTTTTTTATTTTTAGTTGAAGCAATATTCAAGTGTGTTATTTAATTGTTTTGAACCTGATAATCCAATCCAACCCAACCCAAAAATATAGGGTTGGGTTGGGTTGTATCTTTGGTTGGGTTGGGTTGAAAAAATGATCAACCCGAATTTTTGGGTTGGGTTCAAAACTCCTCCAACCCAACTCATGTTCACCCCTAGTCACAGGTGGGTCTCGAACCTGAGACCATTTTATACCCACTTATATAGAATATTATTCTTAGTTCGGGTATGGTTGAGTTGAATGAGCCAAAATTTTGCAAACATGAGAACCGACTCAATCCAACAAAATTATGCAAACAGGGGTAACCACGCCCGTCCCTTGGCCAGGCAGGCACGAGAGACATCGAAGGAATAGAGACACGAGAGGTGTCTACAAATTAATATCACAGTGAATCTCGAACCTGGAACCATCTTATACCCACTTATATAGAATATTTTTCTTAGTTCGGTTAATCGGCGTAAACCCCTGTAAAAGGGCGCCATGCAAGATTATGATATGGTTTATGCCCTCCCCCAGAATAAAATTCTCTAGAAAACTCTTATTCACCTAGAAATACCTCCGCATTGGTTCCAAAACATCAAAAATTTCAAAGAATTACCTTGTAAAACAAATCATCCACTTCCTTTTCACGAACATCACCCGGGAGATTTCCGACATAGATTGTTCTGCTAGCACGGCCACTCATTTTCCCTAAATACATGAAACGCCGAAACGAATAACATCAGCGATTACATCAGAGAAGAAACCAGAAACTACAATATATAAACCTCGAATGAGATCAAACTCGAAGAACATCATGAATTCAAATTGATTGATGAAGATTCAGTAATGGATTGAAGGTTACCTCGAATTCGATCTGGTGATGACGAATCCCAGAGGCGAGAGAGGACTGTGAAAGTTAGGGCTTTGAAATTGAAATTTGGTAGAACAGTAAATGTGCGGTACGGTTTTATAATCTGTATCGCGTTGCGTTGCGTTGCGTTTGACAGTATATGATTTTAATTACTATTTATTTTAGTTCAATAAGTATTTAGGGAATTTGCTCTTAATAGCACATTTTTGGCTCTTCATTACAATTATAGCACATTTTTAAAAATAATTTCATTCATAGCACATTTTGTCCAAAATTCCTATTCAATCATCATTACACTTCAATCGGTTCAATTCGTAGACTTTTGACTTCTATCAATTCAAGTGATAAACTTCATCAGTTTAACTGATAGACTTCTATCAATTTTGTGTGATCGAATAGTACGTACAATCAATCATTTTGTGCTACAAATAAATAAGTTTGAAAATTGTGCTATACATCATTTTTTTTTTCGTAATATACATGCAAAATCCCCAATAATTATTTTCATAGCATATTCTTGACTCTTCATTACAATTATAACACATTTTGTAAAAAATCTTATTCTATCATCATTGGACTTCTATCCGTTGAACCGATAGACTTTGGACTTCTATCAATTCAACTGATAGACTTCTACAGTTCAATTGATAGACTTTCTATCGGTTCAAGTGATATACTTCTATCGATTTTAAGTGATTGAATAGAGCAATCAATCATTTTTGTGCTACAAATGAATAAGTTTGAAAATTGTGCTATACATGAAATTATTTTATTCTTTTGTAATATACATGCAAAATCCCCAAGTATTTAGGTGTTTTTCATATATAATAAAAATGGGCTAAAAAATTGTATTATAACACAAAATTAAAAATAATTGGACATACACAAAAAATGGAAAATGTGCCATTTGAAAAGAGTGATTAAATTTAATCATTATTAATTGATTGATTCAATCGAATAAAGATGATGAAGCTCAATCACTTAAACAGTTCCATAAAGTTTATTATAAGAAATAAAAACAGTTTCATTGATAAAGATGAAATTCTTACAAGATTTTGTGTTCGATTATAAGCATTTTGTACCATGAGATAATACGATAAATACAAATTTAATCTCTCGAAAAGTTAAACAGTTCCATAAGGTTTATTATAAGAAATAAAAACAGTTTCATTAATAAAGATGAAATTCTTACAAGATTTTGTGTTAGATTATAAGCCTTTTGTACCATGAAATAATACGATAAATACAAATTTGATCTCTCAAAAAATTAAACACCCAACTTTAAATCTTAAAATAAGACGACTTGCCCATCCCGAGTATTATCTCAAGAATCAGCTACAAATCTAGGAGAAAGGACTCTTATGTCGAAAAATCTCCATAAAAAATGTCACAAGATCAAAACGGGTGAGTCATATGTGGTATCAACATCAAATGAGGAAGTGTGTGATCTCCTCTAAATACTCGATTTTTATTTGGTCAACGACCTTCTTGCTGGTTCATGAATTTTATCATTTGTTTAAAAATATGTCTGTTGTTTCAAAAGTTGTCCTTTCATGATCATAGCAAATATATATATACATATATATATATATATATTATATTCGAAAAGAAGAATTATGGATACTATTTAAATGTATGGAGTGTTAGGAAAACGGAACAACAATCAAAAGAAAACTGTAAAGAAATGTGAGAGGGAAAACACTCAGATTCACGTGGTCCATTGACAATGTATTAGCTACGTCCATAATAAAGGAGAGATCAATTTTATTAATTTGGAGATATAAGAATACATAATGTCAATAATAGACCAATCCATAATGGTTTGTTTTATCACAGTTAAGTAATGGTCAATAGTCAATAAAATTGTGTTACCAAAATATTTTCCCCCCAACCAAGCTTTTTGGTTAGAAGTTTCAATCCATGTAAAGAAATTTCCTGATCTACAAGTCAAAGACAACATTGTAAATTCTGGTAAAAGAGAACACAAATCTTCCTAGATTTCCTTTATCCCAAAGTTCATGAAATCTCAACTACCATTCACATGTTCTTCACCTTCTTAACTTCATTCAGCTCACCACTTCCTCTTCAATGCATTCACACAAAAAGCTATTTCATTTGAACTTTCTAAGTCACGCAATTAATACCCTTTTCCCCACTATATAAACTCATTAATCTTCCCATTAATATCAATCTCATTCACAAATCACAACACCAAGCTGCATTCATAGAACTTAAATCCCCCATTTCCACATACCAAGCGCAGCCAAAACGAGCATGTTGCGTGCACCCACGGTCATCTTGACCCTCATCTCAATCCTTCCATGGCTAACCGATTCAGCCAAAACGAGCTACATCCAACAAGCCTGCAGCGTAACACAACACACAAATCTCTGCATCCAATCGCTGTCGCCATTTTCAAGCACAGCCAAGCGCAGCCCCACGAAATGGGCAAGGGCGGGCGTGTCGGTTACAATAACGGAGGTGAAAACCGTGGCTAGATTCTTGGTGAGGCTGAAGAACAACGGACGAATGAAAGGGAAAACTAGGGGTGCAGTTATGGACTGCGTGGAGGTCTTCCAAGCCGCCAATGATGATCTTCACAGGTCGCTTGGGGTTCTTAGAAAACTGAGTAGGAGGAATTTCGAGGCGCAAATGGGGGATTTGACGACGTGGGTTAGCGCTGCGCTGACGGATGAAGATACTTGCTTGGATGGATTCGAAGGGCAAAGGGGAAAATTGAAGAATATGATAAGGAATCGTGTGGTGAAGGCTAGTTATATTACGAGTAATGCACTCGCTTTGGTTAGCAAACTGGCTGAGTCTGGTTTTGAAACTGCCCCAAATCAGTAAAAAAATTGGACTTCTCTCTATGAAGAACCCAATGAAATTGGAAATCTTTTTGTTTTTTGTTTTTGTTTTGTCTTTTGAATTTAACCAAATTTGGGTGAAGAATAACCTGATAACTTATCAGGTCATAATTGTTAGTTAAACTCAGCTCTAGTTCTCTTATTCTTTTTTTGTTTGTTCTAGTTTTCAATTGTTTCCATTTTGGGGCCCATTTCTGGCATTTTGTCTTTTATCTACCAGTTCCTTTGGAACCTTTACCTCCACCAATTCACTTGAGAAAGAACAAACAATTACACCCAAGCTTATCTTTCATTTTAACAAATTAACAATATCTTATTATGGAATTTTTATGAGTTTGGTGCCTAGACTGTAGCAGTGAGATACATTGTAGGACCGGAGCAAATTTAGGGGTCGCCTGAGAAAATAATCCCTATAATCCCTACGGCCGCCTCAAACCTAGGACCTTGAGAGGAGCCAAACCCATAAAAAATCTATAATAAGATATTGTTAATTTTTATGCCGCCCTCTGAGGGGACTTTGTTTAGTAAATTATAAGCTTGGTCCTTCACCTTTTTTAAGTTTTTATCTTATGAGTCAATCTTTAAAAGGTAACTGATTGATTAAAAAAATTGAAATATTTAGGTCAGTTTACGCGCACCTTGATCATTCTTACGGTTATAAAAAAAATCGTAGGGAATTAATTTCTAAAAAAGTGGCAACTATGAATTGAACACGCCTTCTCTTAGATCCTCAAGGCCTTGTTTGACCGTCAACCCATCCCATGATTGTTAAAAAGTAATTAATATATCTCTAAAATTAAACGGAGCAATCAAAGCAAAACTCAAAGCTTAATGAAATTCCTAGAACTGATCCTCAATAAATTAAAGATCCAAAAAATAGTTAATCAAAGACGGAATTTAGATGTCTCAGTAGCAACAAAGGAAAGAAAAAGAATATAAGCTACATATAATGATCATCTTCTGAAAATGTGTATTGTACATAATATTATATCATAATATATGGATCTTGGAACTAATTTTCATCATTTCCAGCATATCTTACCGGAATTTAGCTGCAATTTTGAAGATTGAATCAACAATGTGAGTTATTGTCCCTCCTCCAACATATGAACATTTCTGGAAACTTGCTGAATTAGTTTTGGAAAGTGGACAGGAAGACATGTACCTAAAAAATTTCATCATATTTAGATAAAAAATTATATTGGTAAAAATGTCATTTTGGTCGCTTTGTTCCATTTTGGTCCCTAAACTTTTAAATGTTCAATTTTAGTTCTTAAACTTTCAAGTTTGTTCAATCTGGTCCTTAAACTTTCAAAAATCCAATTTTAGTGCTCGACTTTTAAGTTTGTTCCATTATGGTCCATAGACTTTAAAATTTGTCCCATTTTGGTCCGAACATTCAAAATAAATTAAACTTGGTCCTTATTGAGAATTTTTGTTAATTTTTCTTTAAACAATTATCATCTTTATTAACATTGTTGAACCAATTTAAATAAATTTGAACTTCAAATTTATCCTAGGGACTAATTTTATACTTTTGTTTTAAGTTTAAGGACTAAAATGGAACAACCTTGAAAGTTCACGCCTTCGTGGACAAAATTGAACTTTTAAAGTCTAGGGAAAATGGAACCTAGTATTTTAACCGAAAATATTCTATAATGCAGCATGTAATTCACCAGTTGTAGTGAAAATGGATTGAATGTTGAATACCTCAAGCCAAAAAGGGGCATTCTAAAGTGATCTTGAATATTCAGCTGCAGCACTGAAGGCAGAAACCAGGGCAGCCGTCCAAGCTACCTGTGACAAACTTCTAGTCTTTGTAGCAATTGCTGCTCCTGTCACGGCGCCCGCAATCAAACCGTTTAACTGCCACGTCAGAAAAAGATAGGTAAGGATTTATTTCCTGAAGTTACTGTTAATATGGTCTCTGAATAGTTGGTATTTCAGGCATCATGATTCATTCAAGTAATCACAGGGATATTCATTCTGAGGAAATATATAGGTATTCAATATAAACCAAAAAAATATATGTTTGGCAAGCATACATTCCCAAGGAGATATTGCATATCCCCATGCTAGAGGTATTTAATATTAGTTTTTTTTACTTCAACAACAATTAGGGTTGGAGGATTTGAACCCATGACCTCGCCATGGGCACACACTTATGTCGATTGAGCTGTTGTTCTTCTTGGCTATTGAATATTACTTTCTGAATTTTCAACCAGGTCCATAGGATGTATACAAAAAGGGTCAAGAAATGGCAAGCAAAAAACACAAACCAACGACTGGCCTTCAAAAACGCCAACCTCAAAAAGAAGACTAGCAAGAAACTAAGCTACAAAAACGATTCCGATCTGTACTAACAATGTTTTAAAAAAAAGCAAGGTGCACTAAGGCGCAATGGCCCTCTGGAGCCTGAGACGCAAGGCACATCAAAAGGCGAGGTTTTTTTTACTTAAGACGCACTATATAAAAAAGCAAAAAAAATCTATATAACAACATAATATTCAACTATCAACCTTCACGCACTTCGAATGGCAGTACAGGGATCTAAAACACAAAAAACGCAAAGGAAATAAAAAAATCCTATGAGGCGCACGCCTTTTGGCGCCCGGGGCTTCACGTAAGGCGCTAGAGGTGGGACTTGAGCTCAGGCGCGCCTTTTGAAACACTGTGTACTAACAAAAAAATTACTTCAATCCAAAGGAATATGATACGATCCCGAGAGCGGCATTGAAGGTTTATTCCAGACGCAACAAGAAGTGATTCTTGTCTGGAATATTATTTATGTTATTGTTATTTGATTTATAATAGTCTTTTATTTACGTAATAGGATTTATTGCTTATTTAGGTTATTTCCTATGTTTACTATAAATAGGAAATAATAGGTCATTTGTCATTATCAAACAACTATAGACTTTTGTGCTCTGGCTCTTTGAGAGATCCTCTCTAGAGAATTATCGTTATTCAATATATTATGGTAGATTCTATCAGAATAAGACCTATCAAATAATTTCAAAGGAACCATAAATGACCTGGAAGAAAGAGAATCTAAAGACCTCCTATCAGGAAACTAAATAAAACTTTCTTTTTTTAGGAAACAAGCACACTAAAGAAAACTTTAGATTCAAAGTATAATGATTCGAATCTACCACACCGGATTGTGATCGTAACTTTAGATTCAAAGTATAATGATTCGAATCTACCACACCGGATTGTGATCGTATGTCACCATAACCTAATCTTTTATTGAAGTATCCATTGGTTGATATGATAAAATTTACGTCAACTCATTAGTTTAAGCTTTTGAGTTGATTGGTGATTTAACATGATTCAACATGATACCAAACTATAAAGGTCATACGTTCAAACAAGTGTCGAGTCGTTTCATCTTCAATTAATATTGATTTCTATTTGATGGACGTTCTTAAATTTTCAAGCTCACAAGTGGAGGAGATTGTTAGTTGACATAATTAAATTTACCCCCACTCATTATCTTTTGTTTTTTAGTTGATTGGTGATTTAACATGATTCAACAACTGAAATGGTCTAGTGGTCAAAGAGAGACTTCGGTGCATAAAGTGATGACTGATGAGTACAATCCATGATGACCACCTACTTATAAATTAATTTCCTACGAGTTTCCTTGACATCTAAATATTGTAGGGTCAGGCGGTATGTTTCGTGACATTAGTAGAGGTGCGCGTAAGCTGGCCCGGACAGTCACGAGTATCAAAAAAAAAAGATTTAACATGATTCAACATATCTTCATGTTGGTGAATTGGACATCAAATGCACAGAGAATCAAGGGAGGTTCAACATTCTGACATAGCAGCTAGATAATCTTCCCAATATAATACATTCAAACAAGTGAAAAGATTGACCATAAAAAAGAAAAAAATCATTTACAAGTCTGACTAACCCAATCATTTTTCTTTCTATATCTTTGAATCCCACAGTGAGCCAGAGTAAAAGTTGCAGCAACAAGTCCTAAAACCCAAAATCTTTAGCTACTTTTTCGCTCTTACATAATAACTAAGCAAGAAAAATAAGCCACAAACACAGCTCAACAATCTAGAGATTCCACAAGGCTAAGAAAATTAACCATTACCACATTGAAACCCGTAATTTCCAACATATTTTGCCTGAAAAAATAGACAACAAACACTCAATTCAGAAAAAAAACGCCACACTACTACAAATAAATCAAACACTAACACCCCGTTTGATAACCATTTGAATTTTTGTTTTTTGTTTTTTGTTTTTTTAAGTTTATTTTCACTCAAATTCTCTACAAAGAATTTCATGTTTATGGGAAAGTACGTCAATCATAATCAATTCTAAAACACAAAAATAAGTTTTTTGAAGCTATCTTTTATTTTGTTTCCAAATTTTGGTTTGGTTTTAAAAAAATTAGGCAGAACGTAGATATTAGGATCTCACAATTGTCCCACGTTAAAAAAAGGAATAATCCAACAATCATTTAAAAGAGATATAAGGTTGCTCTCTTCATTGCCGATTTTGAGGTAGAACTCGTATTCTTTAATAGTACATATCAAATTAAGAAAAATTATACAATGAAGTAATTGTTATAAGCTTATGTTTCCTTAACACATTAATGCCCAGCGATTAGTTAGTCGGGGGTCTCGCTGCGCATTCCGCTTTCTATTGCGCGAATGCGTTTCAGTGTGTGAACGCATTCCGCATTCCGTTAACCGCATTCGTTGAGCATTATCTTTCCGCATCGCATTCTATTTAAGTTTACGCACTCTGTAATAGGGTTTAATGAGAGCAGCCCATATATAAGCTCGAATTAAACCCTAGCCGTTTATGATGTTCATTATTTTGTAATCTCTGAATACAATTGTTCTCCCTCTCTGCCAATAGACTAGCTAAATTTGTGTTCTCCTTTTTTCTCGCGTTTTTCTTTATCTTTGTATCGATTGTTGATTGTCGTTTTAATAACGGCTTAAATTTCAGAAACAAAAAAGAAAACAAAATAGTTATGGAATTAAGTATATGGTACCACGAAAGCGGCATGGGCGACGCCACTGAAACCTGTAAAATAGAAAACAATTGCAATACAAAAATCAAATGATATGATAAATGCTATGAAGTTGAAGCTTCAGATTACCATTTTTACGAGAATCGTACGGACCCATACACAAGCCCCATAGAGCGCCGGCCTGAAGGATGAACAACAACAATTGATTCAGAGTTTCAGATGAGATTTTGTCGAAATTAAATCATTGATTTGAGAATTTGTTTACCGTTCCGACGCGGATGGTGGATTCGACGGCGACGGATGAACATGGAACGACGCCGTTCAGTTCGTCTTCCATCTTTTTATTTCTCTATTTTTCTTCACCGAGTCATAAGCTGTGCTGAGCGCAAACTTCCCATATATACTACGTCGTTTTGAGCTTTTTTTTCTCTTTTTTTTTAAGTTTTTCTAAGCAAAAACTGATTTATTAGACTGATTTGAATTTTTCACATAATATTATACTTATCTTTTCGAGAAAACCATAAGTTCAGATTGATTTCAATTTGTAAAAATCAATAAAAAAAAATTAGAATAGAACCAAATCGATATTTATTTTTATTTTATTTTTATATATTAATTTAACTTTTTATTAATAAATGACTAATTAATTTTCTTTACTTTTATTTTAAATTTTGAGAATTGTATCAGGAAAACAACATTAAAATAAGGATGGAAGGGAGAATAACAAGTAAAATAGTAAAACAAAATTAAGTTATAGGAGAACCGAATTAAATAAAATTGAGTCACTAATTTTATTATTTATTGGATATTGGTTCGATTTTTTTTTTTTTTATCAAATCTTTCGGTTCTCAGTTTGACTTAGAAATTAAAAAGAACCGAACTAATGTTTTTATCTTTTATTGGACATTTGTTTGATTTTTTTTTTTTTTTTTTTTGTCAAATTCATTAGATCGGTTTGGTTCTCAGTTTTATCTACGACTAAAAAAACCGAACCAAAATCACCCTTAACTACATAGCAACTTCTTTTTGTCCATTCTTAAAAAAAATTTATCCATAGCATAAAGTTTCTTTTTTTATTTTGTATTTCAATTATGTTATTGATTGAAAACTTTACGTGACATGGTTGTGAATTGATGTGACTTTATTAAAGACCATATCTACACTAATTGAAGTCTATAGGTTGTATTAATTGAAATTATAGGCACATGAGTCTTCTTGTCTTTTTATTATTCTACTTTAATTTGTTTTTATCTATTATACACTAATTTCTTCTAAAATTTGTTATTCTTAAAAAAAAAATGGAGTTTTTATCATACATTAAATTATTCTATTCAAAATTGGTCTAGTTTGTTATATATGATCTACAAAAATGATAGATGATTTAAAATATACAAGTTCTCAACTTTTTCATCATAAACTCAAAATCTAAACTTTAAACACAAAATTTGGAGACATTTTATGTATTTGACAATTTATTATTGGGAAATTGAATTGAATAGTCTAATTTTACAATATAAATAATACACAGAATTTAGACACATTTTATGTATTCGACGATACTAGGCAAATTTGAAAATATTTAGCATCTACGGTCAAATATACAATATAAATAATACTCATCATACTATATATTAGTTATTTAGTACTAAAAATATTACTTTACGTATATTTGATTATGATTGCTAATTTTTTTCAAATTTACCTAGTATTGTAAATATTTTATCTATTCGTGCAAAAACCGCTTTATTATTTAATACATTTTTGTTTGAACCCCACATTTACCCCAACAACAAGATTATGGATATTTTGAGTATCTTTCAAACATCTCATTTATTACACACTCATTTTTTTTAGTTCAACCACATTAGAAGAGATCTAAGTTCGTGCTTCTTTTTTTTTTGTCAAATACATGTACTTTATTATAAGAGAATTGAAAGATGTGAGTATTAGTCATAAACATGTTATTTTCCTTTTAGTTCACCATCATGTAAAATCATAGACTTACAAACATTTGAATTTGTTGTTAAGACATAAAACCCAAAATGTTGAACGAGACACCCCACATTTTAATTTAGTAGTGATGTCTAAAATAATCTTAACGGTTTATAATAATTGCTATTAATTTTGTGTTTTATATGTCTTGTCATATTTATTTAATTGACTAGTAAGATATTGCAGGTTTGAATCTCACAACTCTCAATATTGTATTGAAGTCAAAAGAAAACTACCAAAATTCATTCAACATCTTTTGAAGTACACAATTAATTCAAAATTGAGGTAAAGTATTATATATATATATATATATATTTTTGCTCTTTAGATATAGTGTTAGTGTAAAAAGTGGTTATAGGGGACTTCGAGTAAATATGATGAATTTGATAAAAAAATAAATTTTCCTTGAATCAGATTAGAGTGATTGTGAAAAAATCATTCATTAATGTAAATAATTTTATGAATAATTGTGGTAAAAAACTCTTTCGTTTGAATTGTGAGTTCATAAAGATTTATAAAATTCATATTAAAATTTTATGATTTTTTTTTCTGGGAAGGTTTAGTATAAATTGTGAGAGAGAAACTTCAAACTTTATACAAAGATAACTATTATTTTTAAGTAAATGAGAATTAAATATTGATTTTTGAAATCGAACATGTAATTATAGTATTGAACTGAATTACCACTAAAGAATAAAACCAACAAAATCGCTCGAAAAGTTGAGTAAACAATAAACAAACTTTTTATCCAAACACATACTAAAGGTTCCATATATTGATTGACAATTGAAGAACAATATGCTATTTTTATGATTTAGAAATAAAATAGTTTGCCACCAATGGCTCGTATCATGTATCCTATGACTAAGATGTAATGGTTTCGAATCCTCTTTCTCTAACTATAGTCGAAATAAATAAATAAATAAAATAGGCTAGAATAATTCTTAAAAAAAAAAAGAAAAAAAAAAAAGAAAGACTAGTTTTACAAATTTGAATTAAAGTGGATCATTTTTGTAAAAAACCCGAATCTCCTTCAACCTTTAAAAACAAAAACTCAAAACCCTACAAAGCCAGCGCCGATCATTGTAAATACATCTCTCCACGGAATTAGGGCAAAAAGTCAGAGCAGCTGGAAAAATGAGCCGCGGATCGGCAGCTTCCGGCGGGCAGAAGGGGAAGAAGAAGGGAGTGAGCTTCGTGATCGATTGCGCGAAGCCAGTCGAGGACAAGATCATGGACATCGCCTCATTGGAGAAGTTTCTTCTCGAGAGGATCAAGGTCGGAGGAAAAGCCGGCGCACTCGGCGACGCGGTCACCGTCACTCGGGAGAAGAACAAGATCACCGTCAACTCCGATAGCAACTTCTCCAAGAGGTACTTAAATTGATTTGCAGTTCCTTGAGTATTGTGTTGTTCTGGATTTGTGACGACGAATGCGGTTCTGAATGAGATTTGTTTGGAAATTAGCATCGAGTCGATTCAAGCGTTGTGCGTGTTGTTCTTTGTTTTGTGTGATTTCTTGGGATTTTGTTGCATATTCTGCTGGATTCTGGATTTGATGTGTTTCTCGAATAGATCTCGATATTTCAGCCACGTTTAGCAGTGGAGTTAGTTAATTCTTCAACAACTAGTCGTTATCTCATAATAGTTTATCCCTATGAAGCATGGATGCGGACACGAGACACGGACACCGGGATATGAGAGGATACACCAATTTCTAAAAATTTAGGACAAGGATAGGCTGATTTTTTAGTTAAGTATAACCTTAATTATTGAGTTTGGACCTTACATTTAGGCTCAAAGATCACATTTGTGTCCAAGGTGTGTCCGATTCGTTTAAAATAATTAAAAATGAGGACTCTTTAAATGGCGCGTTGGACACAGATTCTTCCACTATTTTGAATTGTTCGGCTTCATAAGTTTTCCCTCGTCGTGCCATTGATTTGGAATTTTTTATTTATAGTGTATTATGATTTACGGGCCATTTTATTTCCCTCGTCCGTTCTATCGCCCAACTTAGAGTGTTGTATGTGTATGCTAGGGATGGGCATTTAGAGGAATTAGGATTAATGTAGGGACTTTTGACAATTAATTAGGGAGTTAGTTATGGTATTTTGTTATTGTAAATAGAGAGAGTTGGGTAGTGTTTTAGTATTAGTATCGAGTGAAGTCATAGTGGGCTCTAGAGGATGGGAGATTCCAAATCCTATTAAAACTTTATCTTGTAGTTTTTTGGTTATTTGATATCAATAAAGATCTTGGATCATTTTTGTAAGAAAGAATATGATCATTGTTTTTCAGTTATCTTTTTTTTGGAAACTAGCTCTTTAAACTATTATTAAACTTTGGGATTGTTCTCCAGGTATCTTAAATATTTGACTAAGAAGTATTTGAAGAAACACAATGTTAGAGATTGGCTCCGGGTTATTGCTTCGAACAAAGACCGCAACATCTACGAGTTAAGATACTTCAACATTGCCGAGAACGAGGGCGAGGAAGAAGATTGAGTTTGAGTCCTATATTTTGGAAGCATTGTTTGCAGTTGTTGAAATTATAATTTCCTTATCTAGTGTTGAAGCTTTCTATATAGATCAGCAAGGATTCTTTGAGTTATGAGATAATGCAGCTCTTGTTTACTTATTAAATTTTAATATCTATAATTTTTGTTCATTGTCTCTGAATAAATGTGTTTTTGGTCTGAAATATGAATTGAATTTTTATCCTTGCTCCAGGTGCCATTTTATACATTTGGATAGGAGTTTTGGATTGAATGAAAACGTTTGGGCATGTTTGGTGGAAGGATTAGGATTAAGTTAGTCGGTGTTAAGTTAAGCGGAGTATTAAGTTAATCTGTGTTTGGTATACAGACTTTTGTAAGCTGGATTAAGTTAAACTAAATGTTGTTTGGAGTGAGTATTAAGTTAAGCTGAGTGATTTTTTTTTTTCCACATTAGTTGAAAGTTATTGAGATCCCATTGTTGTTGGGAGTACTTTGCTAATAAGTGTATTTACACTCAAATTGTTTTTTCTTCATAATTTATGATATTATAATATATTAATTGTTTAAGACTGTTTTTATTATTAAAAGAAAAATGGTTTAATATCTATTCATTCTCAATCTTAAAAAATCTAAAATAATTCATTCTTGATTGATTTTTTGTTGAGAAATATTTAGGTCATGCCCGATGACCTAAATAATAATGCCCACTAATATTAACCACATGTTATTTTATGTTAAGTTCAAAAAATAAAAAGAAAATGAGTTTGTGGCCTATATTAAATCACATATGTGGGCATTAAAATTTAAGTCATGTCCGGGCATGACCTAAATATTTCTCTTTTTTGTTTTGTTAATATCGATTGTTTCAAATAGTTGATTAATATCTATTCATCCCAATTTTTTTTTTTTTTAAGAAAATTCGCTTAAATATAATAAATTATCATTTTCAAAATATATTTAGCAGTATATTTTTTAACTTAAGATTAAAATATGAAAGTAAAAAATACAAACAAATTAGCACTATTTGATTTTATGTTTACAATTCATAGTATAGGTCATCAAATAAGTTTAAATTATCAAATCTCTATTAAAACTCTCTAGCATTTAAAAAAAATCAAGGACTAAAATAGTAATTCAATTGAACTTCAATTTTTTTTAAGTAAAAGAGGTAACTTCACAGAATGCAGCATAATACTCCATCCTCAAATCTCTAATTGTTCCTTCTCCCAACAAAATACTTATTATGAAAAATATATCAAGGGAAAAAAACTGAATTAAAGTTTAACACAAAACAGAGAAATACAAACGTAAAAAAACTGGTTGAATATGATACATCATTCCTTTTCTTTTCTTCTTTAGGTGGCTCTTAAAAATGAAGACACAAAAACTAGTTAGACGAGATCTTCTCAGAAAACGAGAATGAGGGTCGAGGTAAACTCGCAATTGGTATAAAAAAAACAATGTCTACAAAGGCAATGTTAGGTGCTTCGAAAGATCAGTACAGAACTACAAGAAGAGGATATTCCTGCTTTTCGATTACCCCTAAGCGAGGGCGCCGGTGCAAGCTGTGGCTGGAGAAGGATTAGGCTGTTTCTTTGTGGAGTTGTATTTCTTGGTAATGAATCTGCAATAGGCAAAGAACTGAGTATATAAATATAATGTTTCAAGAGAATAAACAACCTTCTAATCTCTCATTAAGTTCTACAAAGCAATTTTAATTTGGGTCCAAGTTGAAACTACGAAAACTGTTAAAACAGATAAAACCTGACTAAATTGACCGCCAACGAGAGCAATAGCTCAACCGTCATAAGTCATAAGTGTGAGGCCGATACATGACCTTAAAATTGTTGAATTCAAAATTGAGTCATTCGATCAGTTTTAACCATCATAGTTAGTTGGTCTGATTTTCTCACTTATAAAAACTGTGAAATTGTGTCAATTCACTTTGAACAGATTTGGTACATTTTGGATGTTTTAGGTGGTTCTTGACTTCGAAAATTTGGTTTTGGTATGGATGGATAGTTTTTCTTTAACCGACTCCAACTCAAGTCGACTCGTAACTTGAGCTAAGACAACAATTTCCAGTGAGTTGATCAACAAATGCCCGAGAAAATTGAGATGCATAAATTTTGGCATTACCTGAAGAAATCCCTCCATAATAACTCAAACATCAGCCAGTTTGTTCCAGTGCCATTGCCACCATCATTCTTCCTGTAAGCAGAAAAGGTTCCAGATATAAGAAGATTTTCTCAATGATTAATGTGTTTCGATAAGAACTTTGGATAGGCTAACGAAGACGAAAGGGGTGGGTATCGATATGCACCTGGAAACAGTTTTGTTAAGTTCATCATATACTGATCGAGGTGAAATGCAGCCCATGGTTAGCCATGGAGAAATTTTGTTCGAAAAGGTAGCACCATATATGCTACTCTGAACACCGCTGTTCGTTGCCTTTGGCGGTTGGGCTCGACACTCAGCTGCATATTTTTTAAGCCTATGAAGTGCTTCAGTCTCCCCTCCCACTTGAGAAGTATTGGAAGCTAACCATCCTTCCTATATGATGAAGTTAACAATGTTGAGGTAAGTAAAGAAAAGTAGAAAACACTCTCAAGATAGTGAATGTCACAAAGCAAGGTCTGTTGTAATCAAATAATTTATTCAAAGTCAAGAACTCATAATCATGCATCTGCAAATGATGACGTTGACGCCAAACTACTAGAAATCAGTTCAACTCATGAAAACTTAAGAAAGTTTCAAGAATTTCAATAATTTGCAGCATGAAAATCCCAACAACGCATAGTCCAAAACTACAAAAGACTATAATATGCAAAGGCACATCGAAACTACTAGAGCGTCATTTCAACATGATTCAACTACATAAAAATCCCATTGAAAAAAGCTATCCAATTTTAGCTCCTCTTTGCCACTAGAATAACGACAAGATCTAAATATCAATGTTGACGACCGCTCGTAGAGCTACAGCATTTTCTTGTAACTCATTATCCAATTCCTCTTGCAGAATTCAAAATTTGAGACCCACTCTCAAACAAGGAGCCATGTTGAAATATCTCAGTACTCAGTAGTAGGCTAGACATAATGCAACTAAATGCGAACAAGACCCCAAAAGACAATCAAAATCGAAACATTTCGAGTAAAAAACCAGATATTAAATGAGGTTATTTTATGATCCTCCCATTTTATCAGCCAAACATCACAAAACAGAAGGAAACTCAAACACAACTTCAAAACACCAAGGTATGAAATTGAAAATTGAAATCAACAACTAGACCAACTCATACTTTTTTTTTTTGAAGTGGCAACTAGACCAACCCATTCAATCATCAAGCACTTATTGAAATTCAAAATAGCCACTTACTTAAGAATTAAAAAACCAAAAGGTTGTGGGTTGAATTCATGGTGGCCACCTAACTAGAAACTATTTTACTACCGATTTTCTTCACTTCCAAATATTGTAGGCTAGGAATAGTCAAGGACACTCAATATTATAAAATAATTAAAAAAAACAATTCCTGCCACTAACAAGTTAACCTTTTTTTATAACCGAGAATCAAGTCTTCGCCTATCCCGAAGCCCAGACTTGTGAGACAACAAGAATTTTACACTTGATTTCACTTCACTAGTGTATTTCAAACCCGAGACCTCCAAAAAAGCATATCTTAGAGACCCGAGCCTACTAATTAACTAGGTAGACCCTTGGGGACAAGTAAGATAACCCAATTAAACACAACAGCAGAATAATCCTACACTTCAGCCAGAAAAGCAAAACAAAACAAAATTAAAGCAACAAAGAACAAGAACAAAACCTTAGACATTGCCACAGGTTGATTGAGACCCAAATCAGACAAAGTAGGAATATCCCCAATCTCGACATCGCCACGAGAAGGCAACCCCTTCATCTTATCCAAACCTTCAATCGTCTTCCTCACACTCAACCCTTGAACTTTCTCTCTAAAACCGCCATGACTTGAAGGCATATCCTCCAATTTAAAGGGCAAATCATCAACATGATACAATGTACTTCCCCAAAAGTACTTAACCTCAACATTCTCCTCCTTCATCCCACTCACAATCCTCTCCTCCGTCTCCGTTTCGTCTCGCGAAACCTCGTGATGAGCATAAACACCATCAGCCCCAATTTCCCTAGCCAATTCAACAAGAACAGTCTCGGGTTTCCCAATTCTAACAACCAAATTAGACCCTCTTGCCTGGAGATTCTTCCGCAAATCCGAAACCGATTCGATCACAAATGCAGCTCGAAACGGGCCGGTTTTATCAAACCCAGATGAGGACTTGCCGTAATCTCTCGGATCGAAACAGTAAACAGGCAAAACCGACATCGAATCATTGTTCGCCGAGGTTAGGGATTCATTATCGTGAACCCGTAGATCGTTCCGGAACCAAACGATGGTGGCTCGGCGAGCGCCGGCGCCATTGGAGGGCTCTGAAGGTCGGCGAGGGGTTAAACTGAGAGGGATTCGAAGAGGGTTAGCAGAAACGGTGGATTTTAGGGAAATTTTTGGTGGGCAAAGAGAAGAACAAGAAATGGGTAAGCGAGAAAGGGAATAAGCTTGAGTGGGGACACAATCCCTGTTTGGCTGCCGAGAAAATAGCCCAGAAAATTTGGGATGGACGAGAAAATTGGAGGGAATGACGGCTGAGAGAGATAAAGTGAGGGAAGCGGCGGCGAGCGGCGGCGGGTGAACTGGGCCGGCCGGAGATTGGTCCTCCGGTGAAATGGGTTCAGAAATTTCAGGGATTTGGGAGTTGGGATCCATGATTGAAGCTCCAAAGATGGGAATGGAGATAAGATTTTTGAGAAATTTGCTAAGAGAGGAATTTGGTGTTGGTGGAATCAGTGTGGATTAGATATTTGAGACTGGAGAATTGTATGTCTAAAAAGTTCATTTTATTCTTTTAAAAAAGTACATTTTTTAGGATATTTTTAATTTTATTTAGATTATAGTAATTGTTGGTTGTTTGTCTTATTTAAAAATTTGTTTACTTGGGTCAAATTTTGTTAGTTAAGTATTTGATGATATTCTTATGTAATTAGTTTATTTTGACATATTTGACTAAAAGTAAGTGACAAGTGTGGTGTTGTATTTTCTATTTTAAGAAAGATGTTTTTTTGAAGGCTTGTATGAATTATTAGAGAAAATATTAAGATCTTTGTAAGTTACGATATTTAAGGGGTAATACGAAAATGTTTGTAATATGGGTGAGATTTTGGTTCGATTTTTGTTGGTTTTGTACTAAATCGACACATGAACCGAAATTTTGATTTAAAAAAAAATGGATATGATCCAATGTTCAATAATGTATAGAACATTAGTTTGGTTCGATTTTGGATCCGATATAATGTTCAATTTTTTTTAATATATCAAAAACAACATTTCTTATTAAAAAAAAAGAAAAAAAATTCTCATAAACAACCATCTTTTTAAAAGTCATAAATATTTTTGAACTTATTGAACTTTTTTTTTTTTTTTTAGTATAAATTGGGGGGAGTGAATTACAATACCGACTCTTCGAGGATTCGAACCCGTGACACTGGTGTTGAAATATTTTTAAACATTGAAAATTATTTAAGGATGTATTTTACTTGAAATATGAGTGTAATTAAAATCATTGAGATATATTCGCTTTTTTGTTTTGGAAAGTGTATTAACTTTTTAGTAGATTTATATGGTGGGATGGAATATTTCTACGGTTAGATTTATAAATTATCTTCTTAGATTTTTAGTGTTCAATAGCTAAAATTAAGGTGATTTATTTGTTCAAGTACATGCAATTTTAGAAACTATCTGTATTACTCTTACCTGCTTTAAAGTTGAAGAAGTTCTTATAATAAAATAAATACTTTTGGAAGGTAAAGATAAATAAATGAGTTTCTCACATTTTATTGCCTTATTTTGTCAATTCTTTAAAAATGACATATCCCAATATGAAGTGATTTGCTTTCGGTGGTTCTTTCGTTCACATTGTCAATGAATGAGAAAGATATGAACTCTAACAAGGTCTTTCCATTCGATTTTCTTTCGTAAAATTAGTTTCAAATAGATAATGATAACTAATATATATATAAATTGCAACCAATCTTAATAGGTTAAAAAATTAAACATAAAATGATGACATAAAGTGATTTTTTTTTTTTTTTGGCTACATAAAAATTTATAGTCATACAATAGTAGGGAAATTTTGCCTACCTCTCCCATTGACTATCACTTGTTCATTCTGTTAAATTAAATTTTAATGTAGGCCCATTTGTTCTTCCTATCAAAGGTTGGTTGAAAGTTGAAATAATAATATCCATTCTAAAAACGACCAATGTGAATATATTTACCAATTTTTTAACAAAAAGCTTATGCTACATATTTTCAGCAAAAAATTAACTTCGAGCATATTAAATATAATTAATTCCAATATATAGGAATCAGAATCAGCATCAAGATTTGTTAAAATTATATCAACAGTGATTCCAATCTAAATGTCATACAAAAATGACGATAATAATAATAATACAGCTTAAAATTGGATTAACTAAAAATCATACAAACAGAATATAAATAAAGCCTAACTATTATCAGATTGCCTCATGTCAAAATTTATCAAAACCTTCTACAAAATCGATCTCATCTTCGCCTGCCACGAGCCTCGCCATGAATGTTCTAAACACCATGGCTGTGCAGAGTGTGATCATCAACTGATTTTAGGCCCTAGCTTTCTTTATCTTTTTGGCCGATTGTCCATTGTTGGTTTTACTATTTTTTCTCTTTTGTTTCTGTCCACTCTGTTTGTGCTCCTCAGCTTTTCGTTGAGGATCGACTTCCTCAAACTCGATCGGTTTTATTATAACACCAGACTTTTTCACAACCTGTGTAGGGGAATTTAAAGAAGTCAATATGTTTCTATCAAGAATGGTCTACCGGTAATTATAATGCAAATGAGTTGCTGACCTCAGGTCGATTAAGAGCTCCAATTGCTGATGCTGGGTTGAAGTCAGGGCCTATAGGCATACGGATGCTGTGCTCGAATACCTCTTTTTCTGTATAAGGAAAAGGGAGTGTCTTTGTATAGAGTTTCTCGCCCTGTCAAATTAAAATGCCGAAATTAATCATAATTTAATATGCATAAACACAACAATGTCTACTACAGGTTCAAAGAAAGTAGAGCTCAGTGTTTTAAAAGGCAAAGGCTCGCTGGCTCGCACTTAATGTTTTAAAAGGCTAAAAGCGGCTTTGAGGCGTTTTCTCCCAGTGAGGCAAGGCATAAGCCTCGAGGCGATTTGAGGCGTCAGCCTCATTTTATAGATAAAAAATATATTTAAATCATAAAAATTGAAACCTTTTATATTCTTAACTTTGTAATACTCCTTAAAAGTTGTATAATACTCCTTAAAAGTTGACAAAAACTAAAAAAAATTAAACAACTTTATAAAAAAAAATGTGCAAAGAAGGGAAATGGAAAAGAAAATGTGCAAACATCCCTTGGTAAAAAAAATAATAATAATGTATTACAAAAATAGAGAAAAAAAAATAAAAAATAAATAAAGCATTGTTTAACTTAGTAAATAATTAAAAAAATCAACAAACAAGAGGTTAAAAATCAATTTAAACAAAAGGTGTATGTCTTACGCCTCTGAGGCGTAAGCCTTGAGGCTTTTTCTTGCCGCCTCAAGGCGTAAGCCTCACACGCTTTTTGAAACAACCGTCTAGCACCACGCCTTGATTGAATTAGTGTCTTCCTATAATTAATTGTATACATATAAAAAAAAATACTACCCCTAAATGCAAAAGTCCTTGAGTTTAGAGTTTTGTTATTTATTACTTAAAAAATGTAGCATTTACTAACACATTTTTTAAAAATACTTCCACTCTAACTATGTCACTACTTTATGAATGTTCTTATATATTTCCGGTCCCTCACAAAGTGCAAAAAAAAATGCATTTTTTTTGCACTTTGCGCCTATGTCCCAGTAGGCTGACTTAGTGCGCGAACTTTTAAAAACATTGGTAGAGCTATTACAAGTTCTAACTTTGCAGAGAATTTTCAAAATGCTAAGTCACTGACCTTTTTATCCAATTTCTCAGAAATGATAACATGTTTGAGATTTGCATCCTTTCTTTTCTTGAGAGCTTCCTGCCTCTTCTTGTTTGCGCGGTCATGTTCTTCAACCATCCAAGAAGGTAAGCCTTTTTTCTTCTGGACATGAGTCCATTGGCCCCATCCAGGTAGCAGAACAGGCTTTTCGGGTTCAGGATTTTCTTCATTCAAGATTTCCTCTTTTTGCCTCTCAAATTCCTCCTCTACATTGTCTCCAGCAAAAGCTTGGTGAATCAACTCGGATTGAGATGGAAGTTCATAAGCCTCGTTATTAACCGGGGCCAAAACGCCTTCTACCATCAGCTCATTATCCGAGTCACTTTGATCATCCACATCTTCCACAGTTTCCTGTGCCAGATCAAGGAAAAACATGTAATAATAAGATCAATCATGATT
The DNA here is from genome assembly GCA_037832685.1 of Sicyos baderoa. NCBI lineage: Eukaryota > Viridiplantae > Streptophyta > Magnoliopsida > Cucurbitales > Cucurbitaceae > Sicyos > Sicyos baderoa. Next base: position 9,544,767 of record JBBMEF010000001.1, on the reverse strand, counting down.
CATAACAAAAAAATATGGAAACTACACGAATAAATAGATGAAAACAATCATACCTTCGAAACATGACCTTGTAAAGCTGGCTTAGATACAGTGGCAGAGGCTGTAGATTCCACTTTTTTGTCAAGATTTTTTGCCTGCGTATAAATCACACATACTAATTATGAACATTTTTTCCAAAGTAAAATGTTCAACAAAGACAAGATGTTTAGACAAACAATGAAAGAACAAAAGCTTCAACCTTTTTCCATGTGTCTGATGCAAAAATGGCAACTTCATATGTTGTCTTAGGACCTGGATCTCTAACAGTTTCATCAAAGCTCTGGGCAAGAAGATAAAGGGAAAATAATGATTATTCAGTAAAAAAAAGATTGAATAAACCACGGAGATACTGATTAAATTTTTCATACGAAACATTCATACTTTAAATACTGAACTATGATTCCTCTTGGAGTCTTCACAAAGAATATCAGAACCAATGTTTGCATCAACAATTAAACTGCTATTATTATCGTCCCCAGCATCCTCCACGCCTTCCCTAGCTTCAGGGTCATCTTCATCATCTGTATCGCCATAATATTCCAACTTCGTCTTCTTCCTTGGTTCTGGAGCAGATTTTTTCATTGCACCAAAGGTTCTTCTACCACTGGTAGTTTCTGTATTAATATTCTGTGGTTTAGAACTATTAAGCTGATTTGAGAGCGATTCAAACTCCTCGATGGCAAGTTTGGCCTCTTCAGCAGCTGCCTCTTCCCTTTTCTTCATCCCCCGTACCTACCAGAAAAAAGAAAGGTCAGATCATAGCAAGGACGATTTTTTACGAACACAATCAGATAAATTCACGTTTGTAAGGTTGTAGATAAATTCCTCTGAAATAATTCCAACTCTCCTTCCCCCACAAAGCTGCTATCAATATACCATACAAAAATCATATTCCAAGGAACAATACAATTTCCCTTTTACATTCCTTTCTTTCCTGATTAACCAGAAAATGAAACTTCTTATGATAAGAGACTATTTTGTGGTAATGTAAACAAACGATCTTTTTTAACAAGATATGAAAGTGAAACATAACATTGCATGCTACATTGCGACGAAATTAACCTATGAAAATATGTTGGGTAACATACAAGTATCTGATGATGTATATTTAGAAAAACCAGAAAGAACATCACATCATCCCTTAAAATGCAGGTTTAATGCATTTCAAAACCCAAGTTGGTAAAAGTAGAATCATTCCGTCAGTAAGTTGTATAAAATTCATGGTATTTCAAAACCCGACTCTAACGAGCATTTATTACCATGAAAGGCAAAGCAAGCAATCCAGAGTTGGGAGCTTCATCCCCATCTTCTAATGCTTTTAAAGTCTTGTCTTTTGCTCTCTCCAGCAGTTTTGATGCCCTGCTGTGGTTTTTATCCTCTGACTGATCATCTGAATAATCTTCATCACTACTACTTTCTTCGCTGCTACTGCTGCTGCTACTATCTTTCAATGTGTTCATTTTTCGAGTCAAAGTAGCATGTTGGTGGAGTTGTTCAGCTATTGCTGCTCGTGTACCATCATCTTGGATGTCCAAACCACGACTTAAAATGCGCTTTGCCCACCGTGAGCTATTTTTGTGTTTCAAAGTCATACGCTCCTGCATGGAAACAGACAAGAGGCAAGATTGAAAAGATCGAACCTTAGCCATAAATTATTAAGAGTAGTGGGATGAAAAAGCTATAATAGGAACATAATAAAATCTCAACTCAGTATCCATAACATATTTTAAAAAAATGTATCTATAACAATAATCACCTCTGCTCGTTTGAACTCTTGCTTCATCGCCAATTCTTTAGCAGCATCAGGATCCATTTCAATCAGGGCAGACGCCTCCTTCACTCTATCTTTCTTCAACAGGCGATGGTAAGTTTTCGATTTAATTTTTTTAACGTGTTTTGCCTTCATCTCATGGCGAAAAAGAAGGCTGCGCATTTTAGCAATGCGATTCTGACGATCCTTCTCATCCTCGAACGATACCTACCAAAAATTTAACAAGAAACTGTCAACAGTCGACCTAAACATGAAAAGATGGCCCATGCAATATTAAAAAACAATTGTTACACCCTAACAGGCCCCCCTCTTGGCAATACACAAATTTTCAAAACTGGCAGAACATATGGATTTGGGGGGCTTACACCTCCGTGAGGATACACCAGAACGCTTTACGCCTTAACTAATGGCTAAAATAACATTATTTATTGCCTACTCTTCCTCCGTTTACGTTTGTAATACTAATCTAATACATCCTCAAAACCTACGTCACACGTAAACTAATATAATACACCCTCAAAACCTACGTCTCACTCCATCAAGAGAAAAAGGGTCTCGATGTCATATTTAGCTTGGCTCTATCTTTCCAATTACTTGAAGTAGAAATCCAAAAATTGAAAACTACATAGAAAATCAATACAAGCTAGTTACATCCGTACTGATAACCATATTAATTTTCTTTACAAAAGACAAAAAAAAGTGCTAAGAAGCCTCCATAACAGACCTGCAAGACCTAATGCATTGAACTTTCTTGGCAATTAATCTAACATAAAAGTCAAATAACATAAGAACAATCTGACTCTGTTCCCTTTGTAGTTAATTAATTCATATTAAGAAATTAGAATAAAAAATATCCATAAAGACTGCCAACAATAGCTATGAGTGTGTACCCATGAACCAAGACGTCATGGATTCGAATCTCCCACCCCAAGTTGTTGAACTAAAAAAACATCCATAAAGACTCGTGAAGAAAATTATTATTATCTTATTATGAGTATCCAAGTCCAACTTACCTGCACCTTAACTATTCTCACTGGACAACCCATCTGACCATACAACATTTGAATGTCAAGGAAATCCGTAAGAAATTAATTTACTTTACAAGTCAGAAAATATTCATGAATGAGTGACATACTAATCGAGATAATTTTACTGTCAAGTACAAGTTTAATACAAAACCCAGCCTCCGTGAGGACATGCATGAGCATGATTAGATGATCTATGGAATCTCATCAACATTTTGTCCAACACAGGGTTCAAGTGACACAAAAATAGCAGGATTTAGCTACCGTTAAGGTTTATTAATTAAAAAAACAAACAAAAGAAATTCAAGTCAGCAGACATCTCCAACACTATACCTAAGTAACCATATGAAATCAATAAGTTTTGAAGAATAATTTATGGAATATGAATGTGAGGAACAACTAATAAGGAAATAAACACTAGCTATATGTAGAAAAACCGCATGAGCAAGCGGCACTGGTCAAATACCTTGTTTAATTCAAGAAGCTTGGAACCATCTTTTCTGTGAGCTTCCATGATCTTCCCATTATGGACAAGTGAAGCAATTTTCTTCTCAATTTCAGTTCTAGGTTCAAATTCAGAAGCTATTGCTCCCACCGTAGAATACCCTATATCTACTTCTTCACCTAAGTACAAGGTAGAAGCCTCCCGATTTTTCTTGACTATAGGCTCCCACTTAGTGACTTCTTTCTTTGACTGTTCATAAGCAACTTTCCTCTCCACTCTTTCTCGATCTGTTTTAGGAAGTGGAGCTTGCAGTGCCGTAGATTTTTTCTCTGATTGATGTGTTCTCTTTCTAAGCATGCTATAGCCAGGTTTTCCTTGAAGAGGATCGAGCAGGTCTTCAATGCTAATGCGACCATTACCATCCAAAACATCACGACTGGGATTATATTCTGACTCTTGATATGCCTCAGATACAACAACATTGTTTTTCTTCTTTCCTGAAAGATAGGTCATCGACAGTCAAATAAAGAAAGGAAAATATAAAAAAATCCATCGATTTTATGTGTGCACTAGACTAAATATTTTAAGCTATAAGTAAAAAAATGTTTGAAGGTATTACAGCCACTTAAACATCCCCTTATGCAATAAAGTCTTTAATTTATATTAAATAATAAATATTAAGGCCCCTTTTGATAACCATTTTGTTTTTGGATTCTGAAAATTAAGTCTATAAATACTACTTTGTTTCCTTGCTTTGTAATCTCCTTTTTATAAGTATTTTCAAAAAATCAAGTCAAGTTTTAAAAATAAAGAAAAAGTAGTAAGGAAAACTTGTTTTTGGAATTTGGCTATGAATTCAGATCTTTCTTTAAAAAGAATCCAATGTAGATAAATTGAAAGAAGACAAGTTTATTTGAAAAAAAAAAAAAAAACAAATGAAATGGTTATCAAATGGAGCTAAATTATTAATTTTGAACTAGAGAGGAAAATTTGAAATCAACATCTCTGATTATGACACCAAATAATAAAACAACCAATACCAAAAAACTTGAGCAATTACGATAATGTTAGCAAAGATCATAACATGATTCATGAAAATATAGTACTAAATAAAAGAGGAAGACATATAAAATCACAAAATTACCCAGAAGATCAATCTCTCAATGCTCTATTGAGGTGTTGAGATTAGACAAATGGGTCCAAAGTTGAAATGCCAGAGTAAACCTCCATACTCTTAAATTTCTGTTTTATTCAAATTACATATACATAATCCTGCTTGATATAACCACATTACCTTCAAATGCTTCACGAGGCATTCCAGTAATACTTTGTAACATCCTAGCATGACTACCATCATCATCATTTTTAGGATCGGCATCATCTGAATCTTCAATCAACTTTCCTTTACCATCCCTTTCATCAATTTCCTCCTCGTCGTCAGAGAATATATCCTCATCCTACAGTCATATGAAGCATTAAGAACCAGTCCAGCCAACCATGAGACACAAAATGCATGTATTGTAATTCATCCACCAAAGACAGATCATTGGACTTCATGACATAGAAAAAAAACTCTAAATACAAGATTAAGGCATTGTTTATGGAGTAATCAATTCATTCCAACTTACTGAAACTACACATTCTTTCAATATACAGACGTCAAAACTGTGAAAAGGCTCAAAGATGTCATTTAATTAACTTCATTTTACCACGCTTATCTTTCACATGCTTCTACATCAAATTCATCGACATCTTTGATCCTTACCAACAAACTCTCAACTTCAAGACAGATTATCACATAACATGCATTAATTCAATGTGGAAATAGAAAAATTGCTAAATAAGAAGAAATGGTGAACCAAAATAATGACCCTTACCTTAAAATTATCGGGCAGCTTGTAATCATAGTTATCAACTGTATCGTAACGACGGTTCTTCCTGGACTCCTCCTCAGGAATAGCCTCTTCATACTCATAAACATCCTCAGCAAAAGTCTCTCCTTCATCAAAATCGCTAACCTCATTACTGTTGAACTCATTATCACCCTTCCTTTGATCGACTTCTCTCAGTAATGAGGGTGCCAAGTGAGGGCCCCTCCTCTTCGGCCTCCTCTTATCATTACTATTGTTTTTCTTCTCAAAGACTTTAGTGTGTTTTTTCTCGTTGCTCTTCTTCTCCTTCACTTGCCTTTTCTTATGCCTCACCTCACCCATCACTGCACGTGAAGATTTGAAAATTCAGCTCAAGAAGTCAGATTTACCCTTCGTATGGAACCCCCAATTTGGAAGGACATGATTTGTTTTATATTTATAAGTGTTCGAGCAAAATTATAAGCACTTCAACCATTCTTACACGAAACCTATCTGACTCTACTACATTTGATTGTCAAGCTACCCCATATCATCTTACGTGTTTGATATGAATTAAAAAAAATAGAATCTGAAAATCCCACTTCACCCATAAAAACACATCCATCCAAAATAGGTAAGATTTGAAAAGATTATACACTATATTTGGCTTCATTCCCACTGCAACCTACTTATAAGTTGGTAGTATTCAAGAACGCAAAATAAATAAAAAACGATCCCTGAAAACTCAACAACGAGAGATTGAATGACCTTGGCATATGCTATAATGCTACTAGCACTAGGAGAGGGAGTGTTAATGTGGGATCAGGATGTAGCAGGGAGGGAGATAAGGAGAAGAAAGAAAATGGGAAAAGGAAATTCAAGTACAACCAGCCATGGAGGTCTAAGTTTTCAAAATAAACTTAGCTAAATTTTTCTTTCTTAGTTTTCGTGCCAACTTACGCCCACCTCGATCACGTGACAACTTACCTACAATGTTTGGTTATCAAGGAAACCTGTAGAAAATTAATTCCAAAATTGGTGAACAATGAATTGAACCATAACCTCTTAAAGCCCGTCTGCGTTTTTGGCTGGACCATTTTAATTCTAATATCTGTGGCTTTTTGTTTGTTAGGGAAAGTTGGTTCTTAGGGTGCATAAGGTGATGGGTTTAATCTATGGTGGCCACCTACCTAGAAATTAATTTCCTACGAGTTTCTTTGACATCCAAATATTGTAGGGTCGGACATGGGCATAACATTAGTCGAGGTGAGCGAAAGCTGGCCTGGATAGTCACGAATATCAAAATATATATATATATTGCAATTTCTGCAGAAACTAAAGAGATATACAGACGATCAAAGCCTCAATTTGCCTTCAGAGTGATTCCCCTGCTATTCAGCTACTGTTGTAACAAAATCAGAATAACAACAAATCGAAATAACTCCTTCATTCTTTCGATTTTACCAGTCCTAATTTGAGTTTTTCAAATAAGAAGAAAGACATAAATGAAGATTGGGCGAATACCTGATACAACAAAAGTAGAAATCGGTGCAAACCGCTGAGTAGACTGCGACAGCACGATCGAGATAATAGCGGTGGCGACACTCAATCGGAGAGAGGGATCGGCCGGCGTGATGAAGAAGGTGAAGCAAGTGAGAGAGGGAAGGAAGAGAGGGGGGTTTTAGGGTTTACAAATTTTGTTTTTTTCTTTTTTTGGTAAAATATAAATTTAGTATCTATGTTTTAAGAAAACTAGAGGAGTTTAGTCTTATAATTAAAAAAAAAAGTTAAATTTAGTTCACATGTTTATGATTTTAAAATCTAATTGTTTTTTTTTTAGCATTCTAAATGAAAATTAAAATGGTTTTAAAAAACCTAAGATATGGTTTATTTATTTATTTTAGATTACAACAATTGATGTAGGGAGACTCGAACTTTAGTCATTGAGCATATATCAATGCAACAATTGCTCATGTTAGCCTAAGATATAGTTCTTATCATATGTATTTGTCCGCGTATTAAGTACAGTTGCTCATTCTTGCATGAATAATATGATTGTACCAACAAGAGCATAGTTCTACGTGCATCTTGTATAACCTAGTAGTAATCATGAGGTTATAGGTTGAGTCTCTTTCCCAATATTATTGTATAAAAAAATAATAATAATATAATTGTTTATTTTATATTAATTTAGTTTATAGTCAAACAATAAAATAATTGCGTCATTTACCCATTTAATAATTCTAACATTTTTTTAAACCATATAAATTAAGTGTATATTTTACCATATTTTTTTTATTTGATCGGATAAAAGTAGGTTTGATTATTTTTAATGTCTTTTTATACATGTGATTGTCTAGATAGTTTGCATGACCTTAACTTATGTTATTAACTCTACAATATTAAGATGTCAAAAAAATTAGTAAAAAATTAATTCTTAATTAAATGTTATCCTAAATAAAATTCACATCTAGCTTCCCATAATTCTTTTGGCACTAAATGACCACGATAAAAAAAAATTATAATATATTTCAAAATCAAATAATTTACATTTAATATTTGTAGTATTTTGTGAGTTTTGTTTACTTGTTTTATTTTAAAAGAACAATAGCCTAGTCGATAAATTTGTGTTCGATCGTTAAAGTTTTTTTTTTTTTTTTAAAAGAAAGATTAGTGAGGTTTAAACACTATAAACCGAATAAGTTAAAAAATACCATGTTTATTTATATTATGATTGTGTGCATCAAATATGATGGTAAATAGACAAGTATATTCCATATTGTCACATTTGCAATAAATCTATACAAAAAAAAAAAAAAATAGTCTAATGGATAAATATGTATTCCTCATTAAAATAATATGGATTTGAATCTCTTAATTATTTTGTATAACAATATTAAAAAAAATGAATTCGAACTTGTAAATTCATGATTACTAAATTAGTAAGTTTGACCGGATATATGGACAGAGCTACACTTTTGTTGACTGAATATCTCCATTTCAATTGTCAATAAATAATATAAAAATGTAGATTATAAATAGTTATTTAACCAAATTAGGTAATTTATATAATATCAAGCCGTCTTAGTTCAGTGGTAAAGCGCGTGGCTTTTAACCACGTGGTCGTGGGTTCGATCCCCATAAACGGCGTTGTTTGTTGAAACAGCCCTCCATGTCTTACCTTCCCTTTACATTGTTTTGAGGATCAATGAGAGATCTACTTAATTTATCCATGTACAAAAATGTGTGTGTATAATATATGATAAATATGTATTCCCCTTTGCCTATTCAAACCATGATCTTCTCTAACTGTAAAAAAGTTTTAAAAAAATCTGGCCATCTTCTATCGCATGTTCATTTGTTTTTGTTTTCTATCAAATTATAATTTAAACTTTTAACCTATGAGTTTCACTTTATATAATTGAATCTTGCATGCATCATGGAATGTTATGATTTTTACCATTCACAGATGTTGGAATTGTTAACCATCTAATAAACGTACCAAGTGAGTTAGTGACACAATAATTTTATTATTTGGTTGTAAACGAGTTGAACACTAACATTAGAAATTCCGTAGAATTTATATTTACTCTCATTTTCCAATATTATTATAAAAAAAACATATAATAAACTTTCGATCACTACAAATTATTTATGTGCGTTTGCTGAATAGTAGAATATTGTTAGATGCACAATTCATGAAACTAAATGAAAAAGGACATAAAAATTGTTTTTGTTAAGATGTGAGTTAAAATTTTGGAAAAATACATTTTTAGTCTTTAAGCTTAGATCAAGTTTTAAATTGTTTTTATGTTTCAAAATTGAATATTTTTATCGATAATATTTCAAAAGTACTTTTACTTTTAGTATTTGAAATAACAAAATCATTAATTTTATAGTATAATGTTGATTAAAATAATGATTAGACTAATTTTAAATTTTAATACATGTATGTAATAATTATTTTTATTTTAAATTTTAAATTTCATATGAATTTAATTTTTAAAAGAAAATAAGTATACAAGTAAATTATAAAATCACATGAAAGTGAGTATTGTTGTGAGAGATTATATTGAAAATATATCAAACTTAGGGACTAAAAATTTATTTTTCTTAAAAATTTTGGTTTTCGAGTAAAGAAATCAAACCAATGATTTGTAGATCACAATCACACACTATATCACGTTATGATTTTGTTGACATTATAATGTATTACATATTTTCTGTTTCAATTTGTTTGTTTAATTTTTTTTTTTTTTTTTTTTTTTTTTTTTTTTTTTTTTAAAGAGCAATAACTGAATTCAATTATAACTTACAATATTCTAAAAAAAATTAAATGAATAAAAGAAATGACAACTTAAAATTTATGGATTTCAATCCACAAAGAGATGAATTCTTCATTTATATATAGTCTATGTTAACAAAACCATGTTATTTTGATTTTTTTAAAAAATAAAATGTTATTTAATAAATTAATTATTATCATTATTTTAAAATGTTATTTAAACTTTCAAGAAATCACTAAGCCGTCTTAGCTCAGTGGTAGAGCGCGTGGCTTTTAACCACGTGGTCGTGGGTTCGATCCCCACAGACGGCGTAAATACTTTTTTTATCAACTGAGTTTTTGTGTTGGGCCGAAAATAGTGGGCCCAATTATAGTCTTTACAATAATTTTAAGTTTGTTTTTGTTTTTAATGTATTTTTTTTAGAATTCAACTTGTTCATCTGATTTAAGCTTGTATGTACATAAATTCTCTCAAATAATGTCTGAAAAAAATATCTCTAATAAAGTAGATGTGTTTACTTTTTATAATTTTATATTTTGTTTGAGATTTAAAAAATAATAAATTTTAAATATATTTTGTAAAGATTTGTTTAGTTTTTAAAATAAAAATTTATACCATATAATATTTCATATCTAATTTAAGATTTAAAAAAAAAATCGTTTATATATGTGACATATATATGTATTCATTAAAATTTCAACACGCCAAAATGCAATTGAGTTTTTTTTTTTTTGTGGAAAAATGCAATTGAGTATTGTTCTAAAATTATTACTCTACAAAAATATTTCTACCCTAGTTGAGTTTGTTCAAAATTATGATTGCTTATCAGCCAATCTGGTTCATTCACATTTTTAAATACTTTGAAATTTAGTTTACTCAATTAAAAAACAGTTTTGGTTTAAATTATATCTGATAAAATTAAATTATGTCAATTTAAAAGAATACATAGCACAAAGAAACTAAGCCTGAATAACAAAGTTTATATTGAAGTCCAAAGGTGGTTATAATAATTGTTCTATTTGTATTTTATGTTTTTTAAGTCATTACCCAATTTCCTAGCAATTATTAGTAAGTTCATTTAAATTTTGAGCCAATCAACAAAAAACAAAAAACAAGTTCTTAAAATTTTTATTATTTAGGCGAGTTAGATAACTATTTTTTTTTTAGTTTTTTATTTAATTTTTAAAATTTAATCCCAATAATAACTTTATTCTATATTTTTTTCTTGCTTATTTATCTACATTCTACCTATATTTTCAGAAACTATATCAAAATTTAAAAATAAAAAAAAGTAATTTTTAAAAACTTATTTTTATTTTTTAAATTTAGTTAGCACATTTACAAAGATTGATATATTGTAGAAAATATGGAACATGTTTATATCTTAATTAGTTTTCAAAATGTAGCTTGACAAAAAAAAAACAAAAAACAAAAACAAAACTATGAAACTATATAAAAGGTAAAATTTATAAACTTAAAAATAAAATAATTATAAACATAATCTTAATTACTTACCGAAGTCATAGAAGAATATGAAAATAAGAAATAAGATAAAATAAAGGTGAAAAGACCATGTTGGAGAAAGGGAGCACGTGCAAAGGATACCGAAACGGTTAATTTGCACGTGCCCTGCTTCTCCAACGAGAACTTTCTCACCCACCATTGAACTTTGAGACTCCATTTGTACACTCATTTTTTTATGTTTATTTTTTTCTAAGGTAAACCACGGAAGTTGAAGGTTGAAGAAGAAGGAAGAAAACTTGGAGTATTTATAGTGCAACTAAAGGTTGTGTTTGGAGAGAGAAAATAAAAATGTTTGGCATGGTATGCCATACCTTCATTAATTATGGTGTTGTGTTTGTTTGTAATACAAGAAATTTAAATGAGACCAAACAAGTCATTTCCTCCTTCATAAATATCTCACCAACCCAAAATTCTTCCTAAATATCCTCAAAAAACATTCAAAAATAATTAATGATTTTCAAGATAAATCTTAATTCAATTGTAAATGTTGTAGTTTTTTTTTTTTTTTTTTTTTCTCTTCTTCTTTGAATTATGTAAATGTTTTAGTTTAAACCTTCTCCAAAGTGCAAATGTCTTTTATTTTCTTTACTCTCCTTTTAGAATAAGGCACATGATCATATCAAATACAAAATAAAATTTCCAACCTCAAACAAAGATTGGAAATAATTCAAATATAATTGTTTCAAATAACTTTGTAAGATTTTTAACTAATAATTTATGTAATATTTATGGTGAGATATAATGTAAGGAATTATTATTTTTATTATTAGTTTATTGTTTAGGGGAGTAACATAATAGATTTTGTGATGTTGAAATAAATGCCATATGGCAGCAAGGCCTTGGATCCATCAAGTTGACTCTGATCAGCCTTAGCTCACACAATGTCAGAGTCCCCACAAGACCACCTCAATTATTTTATTTTATTTTATTTATTTATTTATTTATTGTTACACCATGGGAAATTCATAATTACATGAGAAAAAATTGAAGTGAAAAATATGGAGAAGATGAGAATTGAAGAATGAGAATAATAATGTCGAGATTGCGTGTTTGCTTTTCATGGCTTTTGAGTATGGAGGAAGTTTTCACATTTATTATTATTTATTTATTTATTATTATTATTATTATTTTTATTCTTATTATTATTATTATTATTATGTGAGAGAGAGATTGTGACTTTACCCATATGACACTTTTCTCTTCATTAAAACACACACACATGCTCTAATATTTATAATGGAAATTTGTATACATGTCTCCATGTTTTCACCCCAATCTAATATACTATTTTAAAATTTCATTATCATCCTTATATATATCTTGCTTATGTGACAAAAAACCAACATTACAAATTGCTGAATTTATAGATATAATAAGTGAGTTTCATGATGTTCGCATCATTATCTTCTATAAAAATAATAGGAGAAGTTCCAATAGAAAAATATTAAAAAAATACTACAAAGATGAACTTGTTTCTTTTAGAGGGTAAACAATTCAACTATTATGTAATAATATAGCTTTAGAGTTTTTATTTATTAATTATTTATTTTTTATTTGTGATTATCTAGCTTAACTTACGCACAACTGACTAATATCACATAACATTTTTTTGATTCTACAATATTTAAATGTCAAAAAATTTATAAGAAAAAATCATGAATTAAATCCATCAACTCTTAATTCTCTAACCTCATGATTTTGATTACTACTCACTTCATAATTTTTAAAATTTGAAAAACTATTGCTCAAATAACTAGTGTGAAATAAATTTTATTAGTTCAACAAAATTAAAAAAATAAATAAATACTTACCTATACACATTAATGTGTAGACATACTCTATTTATGCACAGATGGGGTGCCACATATATTTTTTCTCTCTCATTATTTAGTCTTGTTTATATAAAAAATTAGGTGGCACTAAATGTTGCCACATGTATGTATAAGTAGAGTTTATTTATTTATTATTTTTTTTTTTTTTGATATATGTGACTGTCCGGGCCAGTTTGCGTGTACAAGCGCACTTCGACTAATGTCATGGGCATATCGTCTGACCATACAACATTTGAATGCCAAAGAAACCTGTAAGAAATTAATTCTTAGGTAGGTGACTATCATGAGATTTGAACGCTTATGTACCCCAAAGTCCCCTTTGACCAATTGAGTCACTCCATGATGGTTAAGTAGAGTCCATTTACACGTTTCACATGTCAGATAAGTATATTTCTTACATTAATTAAATAGCGTGAGTTTCATCAAAAAATTAATCGATAAATAGGATAAGAGTAACGCATCTATTTTGTATTAAAAATCTCAAATAAATGTAAAGATTCAAAACTCTTTTGATGGGTAGATGGAGAGAAGGTTTAATTTATTAATTTTTTTTAATTCTTTTTTTGTATATGGAATTTGAAACACCCAAATTTTAATAATATTTATGACATGGTGACCCTCTAAACCTTGAAAATATTATTTGGCCTCCAAAATAAATTATCCACTTTTGATCATAAGCTCATATTTCATATCATTTAATCAAAATATGTGTCACCTATAGAACTACATATTTTCATTTTTCTAAAACAAAATTGACTTAATTAATGAAGAGAGAAATATCAGAGCGACAAAAAAAATAATACAAAAAAAAATATGTGATCTAGTAAATATTTTAAAAGTACTTACCCACTCAATATTACTGATATATGAGGCAACAAAAAATCTTGAAGCTTTGATGAAAAGATGTAAATATTAAAACAAAAACCAAAAAGAAATGTAATCTATATATCTTGTGGGAGAAGAGGATAGATTGAGGGTGAGGTCAGCGAAGAATCTAGAGGAAGACTTTTGAAAGACAAGCGTGTTGTGTTGGGATTTACAATTGGACATGTTTTTTCTTGCAACAGAAATAAATGTCAAAAACTTTTTTTTTCCTTCCCAAAAAATACATTTTTATTACAGTTTTAATGTTTGCTTTTTTAGTTAACTTTTAATCACATTACATTATAAGATTAGCAATTAGAAGGATATTAAATTGAAGCTTGACCTCAAATTTAAAGATTAAAAAGATATATTTTTTTCCTTTTTTTTTTTTTTTTAAACTAAATTTCATGAAGGTATTTGACTTTTTAAAATGGCCAATCAAAGAAGAACAGCAACAGAACAAAAAAAAAGGGAAAAAAAAAGAAGAAAAAAGGTTGTCATTGTACCTGTTTTGTTGAAATCTTTGTCCCTGCAATCGATTCTGGAGCTGATTGTATCTTTTTCCCGATCTCCAACATCATCACTACAAGGAAAATGGGTTACTTGTTGCCCATTCACACATCATTCCTTTTCACTGTTTCTTTTTTCTTTATTTTTTTTATGGAAAAAAGTTTTTTTTTTTTTTTTTTTGAAAATTGGGAAATTCAAGCTCGCTATTTAATACCTAGGATAACCGGATCTAAGAGATATTAAAGGAATGAAAACACGGAAGATATTTATAAATTAATGTCATGGTTGAATTTTAAAATTTGGAATCTTGAAAAGAGCACATTTTTAAAATTCAAGCTTTTAAAATGTGTGTACGGAGAAAATTAATTAAAAGATCTTTTGAGTCATAGAAAATGCAATTCTATTTATTTCTAGCAATAACTCTTCTTTGGGAGGTTTTTAGTTTGAGTGTGTTGTCTGTTTGAAGTTAAAATTTTGAAAATGTGTGTATGTGGGTTGGGTTGGCTTCTAGACATTGAATATATTGATGGATTATATTAATTTTTGTTTAACCCGTTGTCGTGAAATTGAATTGAAATAATTAAAGAAGATGCCATCACTCAATTGTTGAAAGCTTTTGTTGGTTTTTATTTTTAGATTATACCAATTGGAAGTGGGTAGACTCGAATCCAAAACCTAAAAGTCATTATATGAGCATTGATACCGGTTGAGCTATTACTGTTGGCAGCTTTTGTTAGTTTTATTAGCTAATAATTACATATTTCCTTTAGCTTCATTAACGTCACAACAATTACCTTTGGTCTAAGCCCACTTTGACACTAATAATTATATTCTATCTAATGAAACCAACATTTCAATACAACACATTCATGATATTCATAAATCATAAATACACAAAATCAAACGATGATAAATGTTCTATCCAAATGAGTTTTCCTTGGCTGAGCATGAAAATTTTAAGACTTTTTAATACCTTTCACGTATTATATTAATAAGTATGTGACCATGTACCAAGATCATAAAATATTATCATTTTACATTTTATCATGTCAACATTTCAATGCTCAATCTTAATGAGCTTAAGTTTTTTTTTTTTTTTTTTTTTTTTTTGTTGGCGTAGACTAGAAGAACAAGAGTCGAACAAGTGCTTACAAAATATTTTAGAAAGTCATTTACAAGTAGCTCCTATAGTGTTCCAAATTTAAAATGGTCCTATAGTGTTTTTTCAACTGCAAAACAGAGCTTTGCCCTATTACATGTCTGAAGGACTCCATATCCATCTCAAAGCTCGAACTTGAGATTTTGCTCACTCGTGAGTTTCAAATTTGAGACTGACCTCTAATGAAATATATCTTAAAGACTTCAAACCTCTACCAACGAAGTCCCCTCTTGAGCACCATATGTGAATACCTAAATTTATATGGTGTTTAAAGTTCTTTACTTGGAAAGAGCTTTTCTCTTTTCCCTCTACACTTCCTTACACTTGTGCAATAACTCTAACATAGAGGAAATAAACAGAATTTTCTAATAGTACATTACAAATATTTGCTCCCTTTATCACCAAAATAGTAACCACTGACCTAAGGATGGGTCACTTGCAGAAGGAAATGGGCAATGCTTGTGCAGTCACTCAATGCTTAAAATGGAAATCCACTTGAACAACATAGCGCATCCTTATTTGATCCACATTGTACACTATATACTCATTATACAACAAGGCACCCTGCAAAAGAAGAATCACAAACCTTTATTGATACTAAATTTTTGGTGAATTGAATGATTTGTGAAAGATAAAAAAAGAAATGGACTTTGAAGCAAAACATGTACAACTAATCTGTGGGTTACTGAAAACTATACCTTGCGACGCTGATTCTGTTTTGGTTTTCCCAAGGGAACAACCACGCCGTCATCGAGCGTCAATGCTTCGGAGAGATTCGGTTCTGTTTGTCCTACTCCTTTTGTGCTGCAATGCCAGGCATTAAGTTTAGAATTGCTATCTGTGAAATTAATTAATGTGACAATGAGTTTAGTTCCTCTAAGACCTCATTCATAACAGGGTATAAAGAGGTAAGTGAAAACTTGAGGGGCTGTTTGTTTGGCATATTTAGGTAGGATTTAGTTTTAGGAGTTGTTATATTGAGTAGTTAGAAATTGAAAGTTGTAACCAAAAACTCGTTTGGATGTAATTTTTGTGCAGAGGAGTTAGAGACAAAACCTTGTTTAGATGTAGATTTAAAATGAGTAGTAATTTCTAGTAGTTAAAAAAGAAAATATTAAAAATGAGTTATTTTGATTGATTTGAAAGGAATGATTAAAAATGAGTGGTTAGAAATGATTGAGTAGTTATAAATGAATGATTAAAAATGAATGGTTAGAAAAAGTTATTTTTAAAAGTAAAAATAAGGAATTAGTAAAAACTCGTTTGGATGTAGATTTCCAAGGAGGAGTTAATAAATTCTAAAACTAAATCCTACCTAAATATGCAAAACAAACAACATCCGAAACTTTTATATGAGAAAAACTAAAAATGGGTTGAATGGGCTTGAGAAACCAAAAGATTACGAGTTCAATTTATGGTGGTCACCTATTTAAGAATTGATTTCCTACCAATTTTCTTGACTACCAAATATTATAGAGTTAGGTAGTTTGTCTTGTGAGAATAGTCGAGGTGCATAAACTGCCTCGAAAACTTACGAATAGAAAAAAACCAATATCATGACATGATGCGAGACAAGTAATATGTTATTTCATGCTCAATAAGCTTGAAATGACGAGGCAACAAACCTCAGCTTCCCCTCGGGCAACTTGTCAGCATCATATTTTGCATCTAGAAGTTCAACCATGTCACCGAGCGCGACCTAGAGATTTCACGGCTAATTTTAAATACATTCAATGATGACATTGGAGGGCAAATGTAATCTTCATATTAAGGATAAATGATCATGGTGAAGAACAACCTCACATAAAAGCAGAACACCAGTTGTGGTAGCTTTAGATGCACAACAATAGTTTGCACTTTTTGAGAACATATCGGCAAAGTAGACACCCTTCCCAAACATATAGCCTGTCACGGGTGCTTCAGGCGGAGCTATACGTAAACCTGGTACGACATTCAAATAGAATTGACCGTTATGTATAGACCGAGCAAACAAAAATAGAAGTTAAGTAATCGCATAAGATTGTGAGAGGGAAAATGAAACTCAAAATGAAGACCTTGGGACAGAATGCCAGTCCAATTTGTAAGCCGAGAACCATGCCACAGGAGCTTCCTGTTCTTTGTATTAGAGAACTATTAACAGTGTAAAAGAGAATAATTAATAAATACGATTAAGTCTATTATTAATTTTTTTGATATCTATGACTGTCCGGGCCAACTTGCACACACCTTGACTAATGTCACGAGATATACTGCCTGACCCTACAACATTTGGATGTCAAGCAAACTCGTAGAAAATTAATTCCTAGGTAGGTGACCACCATGGATTGAACTCATCACCTTAAGCATCCCACGACCCTCTTTGACCACTAGGCCATTATGGTTATTAAGTCTATTATTAATACATTGAAACTAAATTATGACACCACAGATAAATGCCAAGCACCTTTTCGAAACGCTCATTTTCTCCCTTTCTTGATACCCTAAATATTTGAACAATATCAACAGCATAGTTTGTATGCGTTTTCGCATGTGTATTTTGTGCATATTTCGAAACCTGAAAACAAAATACAGGAAATTCAAAAATCAAAGGCTTGTTATTTCTGCCCAGTACAAGTGATACTGATACATCTTAAATTAAAAGACAAAAAAAAAAACAAGCAAATTGAAATAAGTTCATTATTTTATCAAAATAAATAAATTCATTACCATAGAGAATTCCTTAGAATCCACTTCGACTGGTGACAGTTCACAATGAAGGCGTTGATAATGAGAATACAGGGGGGGTCTTCCTGTTATAATGACAGAATCAGACAAGTAAACACAACCTAGCAATAGAATCAGCTAGCTATCATTCGACAAATCCGAGATCTAGAATATATCAAAAGATGTTATATTTCAATAAGAAAAAGTATAATTTATTAGTTTATTTTCACAAGAAACAAACATTTATCAAATAAGAATATACATACATCATTGAAATAGTAGCATAAAAGAATTAGAATATAAAAATTATAATTGATGCCTCACTATACAGTGAAGAGGAGACTAAAGGAAACCAAAATCATGTGCTTAATAAAACAAAACATGGGAGTTTCAGGAAATTGCTATATATAGAAAACATAGGAATCACACTTTGACATGATAATACTTGTAGTTCATTAGATTTGCACATTCACTAACGCAGTAGGAAAGGATCAACATATGCTTCACTCTTGAGACGTGGTCAGAAAATTCACAAAAGTTTTAACAGTAATACCTGCATACTATTAACTTCCTCCAACAATTTTGTGGCTAGCTCGATTTCACCCAACGCCTCAACCTTCAAGTCAATAAGTAACCAAATATTACTTAAAGGTTTCTTTCAATATAATTTTTTTCACTTTTCTAATTATTTAATCATATCATTTTGGGAAGATCTACACAATGGAAAACTTAGAGTAACATATACTCCAATGGAAAAAGAAAGACAACATTACCATTTCCAACTTGCTTTTCAATTTTTGAGGGGTGTCAATTACAAATTGACCTGCCATCATAAATTTCATAGTGGTTCAGTGGTTAGTTCAGATTAAGGCAATATGTGATTGTGAGAGGGAGGAGAGGACTCACCCATTTTCTTAAATCCGAAGTCATGCGGAATTACAGTGTAAAATTCCCTGCAGAAAACATTTGCGAACTTTTTGAATGCTGAAGTCAAAACTGAATACGAAATTTAGGGTATAGAATTTGAAGAATAATTGTACTCTTTGAGATTTGGAGAACATAGAACATGTATAGGTGAGAAACCATAGAGCAGGGAGTCAAACTTACCCAGTTAGTTGCTCAAGTAGACTCCTGTTTGACAGCCCAATCACATCAGCAATTCTTTTCAAGACCTCATAACCCTAAATAAATGGAGACAACATTATCAAGTTATAAGTTTAAGTTCAACACTCTGAAAAAAAAAAAAAAACAGGCGGCCATAACCCATACCTATACTAAAGGCAGTGCAAGTAAGATCTAAAATAAGACACATGATAGAAGTCATAACGAAGTTATTGAGAAAGTTGAAATACTGTCCGGATAAGACAACCATATGTGCTTTGGTGAAAAACAAAGAATCTGGCATTCAATCTCACTAAGTACTTTAGTGACTAAAATATTTCTCAAAATTTGAAGCACCTTCCTATGGTTTAAGTACAAGAAAGTCAATCTCTTTAAGATCCATAGTAAGGCTAGCACATATTTAAATATCATCCATGTTCTATATTTGGCCTTGGGGCAGGTGTGGTACCAAACAAAGCTCCAACTTTCCAATTTTTGTTTTTTTGATATCCGTGACATTCCAGGCCAGCCTGCGCTCTCCTCGAATGTTTTAAAATGAGTGTTTAGGCACATGCCCCAGCACAAGGCTTGGAAAGGCAAGGCGCGCTTAATAAGACATTTCAATACTAGTCATTTGAAGCGCGAGATAACTGATTCAAGACATTTCAATACCTTAAATAACTTAATTCTTCAACTCACAAAGACAACATAGTTCCTAGTTGAATCTTATGTATGTTTTGTATATATTCTTGGTTAAACTTCATTTCTTTCTATGAAATGAAGGTTAGTAGTTAAACATTATGTATGTTTTATATATTATTCTTGGTTAAAACTTCATTTATGTCCATGAAAGTGTTTTTATTGTGTATACACATATATATAAAAAAAAATTGTGCTTTTTTTTTTTTTTAAATATAGTGTGCTTTAAGTAAAAAAGTCTGAACCTTTTGGTGCGCCTTGTGCCTTAGACCCTAGAGGCCCATTGCGCTTTGGGCTTTTTAAAACACTAATTCTTAGGTTGTTGGCCACTAGGACCACTAGGCAACTCCGTGATGGTTCCAACTTCCCAATTATCAGGAAAAAAAAATTGTATTTTTTTGAAACAAGGTAATCACGCCCGTCCCTAAGCCAGGTACCGGAGATATCGAAAAAAAAAATGTGTTAGACAACATTTGTAGGCGTAGTCATCTTTTTAAGATCATGACAAAGACACTAAAGATTTTTGGATAAGAACAAAGACGCTAAAGATATGGTTAAATCCCTATTAATTCTACAATAATCAACTTATCGAATGCAGTACAAGGACCAAATAGAAACTCCACTCAAAATCTAGGGACAATATATTTTACCCAATATTATTTTTCCAAAGAGTAAGAATGTCAACGGTACTAGATAACATGGAGTTTCATCTCATAACCAAATGACATAGTAGCTTATCATATAAATGCTAGAGGTCTCATCACCTTTCTAATGTGGGTTCCTCAACATGTCCCCTCAAGATGACACCTCTTTAGATTCACCAATCTTGGATCAAATCCAAATTTTATTTTCATTGGACCTGAAACCAGTTTAAATTTAATGGACTCTAATATCATATTAGATAGCATGGGATTCCATCTCATGACCAATTGCGATAAGTGGAGTAGCCCACCTATCTTATAAATGTTAGGAGGGCTCATCCTCAACAAACAATTTCTTAAGCTTGTCATAAAAAGTGCAATTATTTCCTAATGTGAAGTTGTGAGCTTAGAAACATTGGTAACTGAACACAAATAAGCATGATTTTCACAAATTTCCAATTCCAAATGATAAAACAAAAAAGCTACATATCTGACAAACTCAAGAACTCGGTTGAAACATAAGCAAATAAGAAATTTCAACATATCAAGTACTTTCCTTTAGCTAACTCAAGTGGCATACGAGCGTGACAATAACCAAGAAGTCATGGTCGGATTTGAATGCCCTCACCCCAGTTATTATTGAACTAAAAAAAAAGACTTGCCTTTAAAATTGTAGATTTGCTCAGCTTTCCGAGTGGCAACTTTTCAGCATTATACCCTAGGATCATTAAAACAAATTACATTTAAAATATTGAAAAACATTTCTTTTAGACGGTTGTTCTCATGGATTCATTAAAAAAAAAAAAACTCTTAATGGATCGCTTGATAAAGCATTAAGTTATTTTTTATTTAATTTTAACCTGGTACCTAGAAGGAAAAAAAATTGGAAGTGTTAAAAAAGGCCAACTGACCTATTTCCATCATCTGTTGCTTCATCATACTAACGTTGCAAATGAGAGAGATAAACTTTGCAATGTGTGGCTCAAGTTGTGTTTCACGAGGTTGAATCTCTGAAGTAGATCCATGTTTCTCATTGACCTAAAGTCAACAATAAAATCATAAGCAGAATATTAACTTTATTTCCACTTGAAGCCAAGTGTCACTTTTTCCTATAAAAAATAGCCCAACAAGATGAGACAGTGACATTTTTTTTCTTTCTATGTTTCAATTTTGGGGACAAGGATGGTTTACATCAACCCTTCTCCACTTTTACGAAGTATAAAGGCAATAATTACCATTTCAGGTATCAAAAAGTTTTTTTTTTTAAATGAGCAAACTTCATTAACCAAACAAAAAGGAAATGACAACAGGAAAACCAACACAGGAGACATCCCCCAACACTAGCAGCTTGGACCCATACCACACAACGGAAGATGGCCCCCCAAAATAATAAAAACCGAACATAAGAACTACCTTAATCAAAGCAGAATCAAACCGAACCAGGCCTTTGCTAGCATGGGATACAAAGAATCCAACAGAAAAAGACTAGCCGAACATTGTCAACACAACCATGATTGACTTTTGAGATACTTTAAAGAATAATCCAAAACCAAAGTTGGAAGGAGAAGGATCAGACCCTCACATGACCTACCCTTACCCCAGAATGATCGACCTAACATCTGATAAAAAACCCTTTATCGACCCGTTTAACCAAAAGACGTTCCAACAAGAACAACTCAAACAACAGTACCACTAAACAAAAACAACTACACATAAAGACAACCCCTACGAAGAACATTAAAGAACCATGACAGTGAGACAAAATAACCTCTCGTCTAGTAGAAAACCAAAAGAAGAATCAACAACTAAATAAAAGGAAGAGCAAAAATATCAATTAAGGAGCCTAGGAACTGGACCACAAACCCTCTCATTCAACTGAACCATCAATTTGGTCTGAAAACCAAGCCAAGCCAACTATAAGAAACTGATTAGGTGGACCATATACCAAAACTTGCATGCACGTCAGCTGTTTTCACATTGCTGCTACCCCCACCTTTTTCCATGTGCGCCTTTCCCGCAATCAAAAGCTAACTTCCCCTTCCCCCATCCATCTCCTCTCACCAAATTAAGAACCTTGCTCTCCTTTCTCCTATTGTCGTCTAAAATAGGTTTTGACTTCTTTGATCTCCCCATCCCGGACGAACCTTAAAGAAAGCCCAAAGAAAACAAGGAATAGAGGCCAAAAACCATAGAGTCAGAGACAAAACCTAAGCTCACCCTGGAAGCTTCACCACGAGAAACTTTGAAGACGAGCTCCAGCTCCCAACAAGCGTAGCTTCCCCACACGAAAGAGATTCAACCTTCACAAATCTGAGATAAAATACCTCCCAAACTTAAGGGCTAGGCCTCCCAAATCCGATGCCAAGCCTCCCTAAGAAAAACCCTAGCAGAGCACTTCTCTCTAAAATTGAGAGAGAGAGTATTAGAACTAATATGGTATCAGAGCCCATAAAGCCTAAACGGGTATCGGTCCAATGGGGTTCCACCTCAAAACCAATTGGCAATGAGGGGAGTAACCCATATCTCTTTTATATTGATGTTGGACTCTCCCACTTTCCAATGTGGGACATTCGTGAGATCCTAACAGAGAGAGAGAGCCATGTCAACAAATTTTTTTATTTTTATATCCATGAGTATCCGAGCCAGCTTACGCGCACTTTGACTATCCTCACAAGACATACCGTCTGACTCTTCAACATTTGAATGTCAAGAAAATTCGTAGAAAATTATTTTCTAGGTAGATGGTCTACTGGTCATCATGGATTCAGCCCATCACCTCTGTGTTACTATTGACACTCTAACTACGTTACTCCATGATGTGTAAGCTAATTAATCCTTTTAGACCAAAGGTTCAGTCAAGCCACCACATTGACGAAGCAAGGTTTTTACCATAAAAAAATCTCTTTAACGGTCTTGTCTATGTATTTTAATCCTAACGTCCCAACTACATACTTCACAAGATAGCTTTACTTCTAATAAATCGAGTAAAGGATATCAATACCAAATTAAACTATGTGAACCTCGAGATTCTCAACATTCATAAATTAAACGAAAAACATTTGGAATTGAGACCGCTTACTGTTAATTCCTTTTCATTTTCTTTGTAATCCATCTCCAGCCAGGTATAACTCTTCGGGTGACAAATAAAATCTTTTCTGTCAGACCAGTTATTCTTGGTTTTAGCAAAGAATTTTTGTTGAAATTCCTCAATTGCACTTCCTTGTGATGTGTAAGGACCACGTAAATTGTCTTGTCCCTTCACACCTACTCTTCCCCACCTGAGGTAAACCATGTAAGTACTGCCACCATCCGATTCTGCAAATGATGGAAATTCCAGCATTTAATGGATCGTATACAAATTAGATGAAATTTCAAGACTAAAGAGAAAAAGGGGAAAAAAAACTTCATCAAAACCGTCGTATCTTCTTCAACTATAAAATATAAAGTACATTAACTTTAAGGGTTAAGCTTACAGTCTGGTCTATTTATCCTTTAGGAAAAATGCAAGCTACACTCTGTATTATATATATTTTTTTAGATATCTACACCTGAGCATTATAGCAGTCATGTGTGATCTGCTACATGAATTATGTTTGAACTATTCATCCACTCATAGCCCTAAATCATAAGGGGGAGAAATGATTTTGTATATTGGAATAGTAAGCAGAAGCAAAACCAGAACATACAATTCCAAAATGCAAAGAAAGAAACCATCATGGAGTGGCTCAATTAGTCAAAGAGGGTCTTGGGGTGCATAAGGTGATGGGTTCAATCCATGGTAACCACCTACCTAATCTTGTAGGGTCAGGCAGTATGTCCCGTGACATTAGTCAAGGTGCGCGAAAGCAAACCCGGACAGTCATAGATATCAAAAAAAAAAAAAAAAATGCAAGGAAAGAGACAAACATGTCAAACGTCATAACACAACTGAGTCTGAGATAGCACAATTACTTAAAAGAAGATTAAGAAAAGACACATTTACTGTAAAATAAAAATCAAACTCAAGAACATGATGTTCTCGGAAGGGACGATTAAAGCATACCAAGTGCTTGAATCACATAAAACTTGTTATTGTTGTTTCCAACATTAGTCTGATTCAACATGGCATCGTAGATTTCATCACCCTGCAAAAGAAATAGTTGCTTTTCATGCTTAGAAAACAAACCAATATGTCAAAGGTGTCAACTTACCACTTTGTTAAAGCTATGCATTTCTACTAAAACTATTGGGACTTACCACTTGCAAAACATGATACTGTGTCTTAATATGATCCGGAAGCCACTGATCCAGCACCGCTGCACCCTTCTTGGTCGCTGTAACAATCTTCTCCTTCGTGCTGACATTTCTATCCTTGCTTGCTGTGAACAAATCACGAAAAAAAAAAACAAATTTCCCCTAATTGAATGACAATAACCAGTGTTTCTAAAATATTGTTCTACTATGAACATTTTTCTTCCATTACCAAACTTTTTTTTTTTTATATCCGTGACTGTCCGGGCCAGCTTTTGCACACCTCGACTAATGTCATGGAACATAACATCTGACTCTACAACATTTGGATGCCAAGGAAACTCGTAGGAAATTAATTCTTAGGTAAGTGCCTACCATGGATTGAACTTCTCACCTTATGCACTCCAAGGCCCTCTTTGACCAATACTTCTATTACCAACTTCAAAACTCTATTTTCGACATTTGCTACATTTACAGCTCAAACGCATAATTTATAATTTCTCTGTCTTGATAATTGAAATCTTCTTCCACGTTCAACTAAGTTCGACTGCTCTAACTACATTTACGACCCTGTGATTATCCAAGCCAACTTACGCGCGCAGCTTGACTATTTGACCGATGTACAATACGAAATTAACCCTATGTAGAACTGAACTGAACGAGTAACTAGAAAACAAACGCAATTAATTCTTCAAATATTAAAAATAATACCGATATACCTTCATTTCCATCTTCTTCTTTTTCCTTCTCACAATCTTCACAAAGCCTCTTCAGCAACTCCCTCTTCAAACCAGTCGAATCAATGCCGCGATGAACCGCTTCTTCTCGCAATCGCTGCACATTCATTTCCCGTAGCTTCTCAACATCTTTAATTAAGTCACTTCCATTCGAATCTCCACCATCTTCCAACTCCCTCCCCCTCTTCTTCCTACCAGAAATTGCAGCAGCATCTTCATCTTCCAACAGTTTCTCCTCTTCGCGAATGGCGGAATCCAAGCGACGAATCTGTATGAGAAAAAAAAAAAAAAAAAAAAAACGAACACCGCGATCAATGGAAGCTGAAGCAAAATGCGATTGAAACAAAAAAGAGAGTAGAAATTCGGATTGAAAACCAGAGCGGGCTTGGTTCCAGAGGAATCGAGTCCACGTTGAGCCAGTTGAGCTCGGAGTTCTTCCACTTTGAGCTTGTTCGCCATTTTCGCAGAAATGAGCTCTGACAGTTGAATTCGGAGAGGAGGTTTTATAGTAAACGCCCTCGCGGTGACATTTTACGGACAAGTAGCACCCAAATTGTTCTGGAAAGACAATTTTGCCCTCGCGTTGCTTTAATTTCCAATTTATTATTATCGGGTTTGTTTCATATTTTTAAACAGTTTACAAAAACAAAAAATATATATTGGCTCAATTTTATTAAAAAGGTTGTAATAAAATATAATTAAATTACAAATTTAGTCATTATTTATTTTTTATTACTATTTGAGTTTAACCATGGATCGATTGAATTTATAATGTTTTGGTTTATGGATATAAATTTATTTATATATATATATATATATATTTTTTTTGTTGGCATAAATTTTGTGAAAGTTAGATTTTAATCTTTATAAATTTAAATATTTTTAAAAAAAAATATTCTCAATTTTTTCTCCTTCAAACGTAATTGTTTTTATATAAATTAGACCTTGGTTAGAAATTGTCATTTTAAAGCCTACATTTTTGGAAGACATATCACTAAAATATAAATTTAATAAAGATAGATGAAGAAATTTTTAGTACAAATTAAAAGAAAAGTGATTATAATATCAATTATAGTGATTGAACCCATAACAATGGAGTGGAAAATGATTAACACCAAACCAAATAACCAATCACGAAAAAAAAATTAAAAAAAAAAACAAAACAAAAACAAAAAAACATTAGTTTCACTAACTTAACATAATAACAATGAAGCTACATATTTGAATTTCTCGAGATGAAAATAGGAGTTTTTGAAAAATAAAAAGTAACAACAATAATGACTCATACATATTCATGTATTTGAATCTCTCCTCCTAATAATAATAATAACAAAGTATATAAAAAAAAAAATACATATAAAAATAGGGAACTTCACAATAATTTAGGTCCCTCTTTAATAACTACTTAATTTTTTATTTTTTATTTTTGAAATTTAAATATACAACAACTACTTCATCATATATTTTTCTTATTTGAATATTTATATATTACCTATATTTTTTTTAAGTAAAAAAAAAAAAAAAAAAAAAAAAAAAAAAAAAAAAAAAAAACTCTAAAACTTTGTTTTGGTTTTTAAAATTTGATTAGTATTCATGTTATTTTTTAAGAAATAATGAAACATATATAAGAAGTTTAAGTTTTTTTTTAAAGTACATATAAGGGAAAAAGAACAAATATCAATTCTTAAGATCGAATCTATGATGTTTGTTGAACTAGATTATAATCAAACAATAAAATAAATTGCATCACTCACTTACTGTAAGAAGTTGAAGTAAAAATGAAATGATTGGTTATAAAAGGGAGGCTTAATTTGTATAGTGAGTAGAATGAGGGGTAGTTTAGTCTGTATAGTTTTGAGAGGATTATTTTACTAATTTTAAGAATAGAGGGCTATTTTCCATAATATAGGAGGAAGAGTCCCTGAGAAGCTGTGAAGAAGAAATATTAGTGGGAAGTTCAAAATGAGGTGCTGGATAAGACGACGTCGTTTTGGAAGAAAAAAAATACAGTTTCAAAAGAGTGCGTGACACGATTCTTTGCTGGTAATAAGTCCTAACTAGTTTCATTTATAGAATCAAATTTCTCTCATATTTAATTAAATATTATGTTTGATGGTAAAAATTATACATTATTTGATTATGTAGTGAATCGCTAAATACAAGTAAAATTAGCATAAAATGCCTTTAGTGAAAATATTAAAAAGAAAAGATGGAGCAATATAAAAAAATATATTTGCCATAAAAGAAATAGATTTTGTTTTTTTATGAATGACAATGGAAAAAAAATATAAAATATTAATGTTGGGCTTAAGCCCAACTTAAAAAGTGACCGTAGGGCAATTTCTTTTTGATTTTTGCTATATATGTGTGCACGTGCCCCAAGTACTAGCAAAATTAAAAGAGAACAACAGAAGCTTCTTCCATTGGATCGATTATTGGCATATGTTTTTTTTTTTTTTTTTTTTTTTATTATGAATAGTTAGGTTTTATTTACAATTCAAGGTTAGTTATACTTTTGTGAGCCTTTAGACTTAATAGATATTTTGTTTTAGTTTAAAGATTATTTGTTTCTTGTTCTTAATTTTATGATTGATTGTCAGTAAATTGAATTGACGACTTAATTTATTATTGATTGATCTATGCTAAACATGATTTTGTGATAAGTAATTGTTTTGAATTATGTTAAATTGTAGCAAGGGGTTGACTCATGCGTGTGTGATTGTGGTTTTTCCAAATTACATATCTTGCATGATATGCTCTAGGGAAACAAATAAACATAATTAATTAATTTTGTAGTCATCCCGGTTAGTTAATTTTGGTTTGGTCGTATTGTTTTATTGGTATGGAACGCTATCGTGCCCTAAATAATAAGATTGATGGGTCAGAGTCAATACAGTATGAGAACTTACCTATTGGTTTTTCCAGGTAGGTAGACTAATGTCTTGAACCGAAATTTAAATAAGTTTTGTAGCCTATGATCAAGACTACAATCGGATTAAACTAAACTCTTCAAATTTTCGTAAATTGTTTATTTTATTTATTTTTATTGTTTTACTTATAATTTCATACAAAACATCAAACTCCCTCTTTCATTTGTTTTTAACTTTCATAAATTAATTCTTAGCTCCTTTGAGATTCGACTTGGTTCCACTATTTCTACAAGTTAGGTATTTCTATAAATTAGGTTTAGTAAATCAGTTTATTTATTTTGGCGGGTTTCGACAACCATGCCAAATTTACATTTTTTTTTTAGTATAATAGAAAATTGAGAGAATTGAACTACATATTTCATAATCACTCAATCATGAGTTCAGTACTTGACATCGATATTTGATTCTCATTTAATTGAGAGTAATAATAAATTATATATATATATATATATAATTTGTGGTTCATCCCCTTCGATATATACTTATTACAAGTATTAAAATAATGATTTGTAGGTTCAATTTTACAACTCTAAATATTTTGATTGTACTCATTAATATGGTAAATCTTCTTATAAATGATATCTATATGATTTCTTCTTGTTGTATACATTTTTTCTTGATCTCTTATTTCATTTTTCATGTATATTTATTTTTATGTTTCATTCACAATCACTTTTTTTTGTGTGTGTGTTTAGGCATTGTTTTTTTTTTTTTTTTTTTTTTTTTCTTTATAATAATTTATTAATTTATAAACAATATAAATATTTATTCAATGCTAACAAAAGTAGTAACTCAACAATATTAGTGTATTCTCAATAACTAAGATGATAATATTCTACTCTAATTGTATTCTAAAAAAAATCACTTACTATTAAACTTCGTACAAATTAATTCTTTTAAGGCAATAGATATGTGTTTTTAAAGTTTTCATCAAAACAATAATATCTTAATCAATTCAACTTTGTTTAAGGTTGGCAATAAAAGCAAAATTTTATGGGAGAAATAGAACGGTTTCTTTTTTTTGAAAAAAAAAAAAAATAAAGCACACAAATTCTTTTTCAAAATTGTAGACAAAAAACGAATATTTTGAAAGTTTCGTTAAATAGTCGGGCGGGCCAACAATGGGCTGTCTTGTGGGTGAACGTTTGGCCCAATGCAGAGAATATGGTTTTTCGTAAAGTTAAACCCTAAACCCAAATATCTCGATAAGTTTATGTGCAACTCGATTATTCTCACACTAAGTAGATGGTCATTGTTAGTTGATATAATTAAATTTACTCCAACTCATCAACTTAATTTTTAAGTCGATTAATAATTTAACCTAATTTAACATGATTTTAGTATTCAGAATCGAACTCATCATTTATCCATTAAACTCAGGTGGTTCTTTCAATTCTATTACAAAATCTTTCAATTTTGTTAACGTTGACAATGATAGTTATTTTATATATTTTAATTTGTATGCTTTCATTTTGTAATATTTTGATCAAATTCAATACGTTTTGATTGTAGTGGCAACAATAATTAATATAAGTCAGAAGCAACCTTCTTATAAAGTCAAACCCTAAATACATTGATGCTTTATTTTTGTATAAACTGGGGCAGTAGATCACAAACTTTATAAATAAGACATGACTACTCTTAAATAAATAAGAGTTAAATATCAATTTTTAAATTAAACTCATAATTATGATGTTGAATTAAATTATTATTTAATAATAAAATTATCAAACCACCTTTAGATAATACTTAATCCATTAGAAGATTTTTGATAAGATTTGAGTGTTTTTTTGTTAGAATTAATATTCTAAATGTGGGCTAAATATATAAATATAATATAATACGACAGTCAATTAAATAGTCAATTACAGTTGTGGTCTATATTTAGATTATTGACTATAAAGGGGTCAAATGGTTATAGGAATTAAGTGTAGAGACCTTTTGTAATTTCTATTTCGTTAAAGAACCGAAATATAAATTAACCTAATCTAACGGTTATTATTAGAAGGTCGTGGTCTCCAGGAATCAGATATCAAATATAAAAAAAAAAGAAATATTACGTTCCTTTGAGTAATGCTTCCGTAAGTTTCTGATCTGTTTTCTGAAAGGCCACAAACCTTGAATTCGCTGTTTTCCATTGTCAACATACGATGATGTCAGGTACGCAAATTGTTTTGTTCAATTCAAAATTTTGTAATCTAATGATTATACAGGATCCTGACTTTAATTGAGATTTAATGTCTTGTTTTTTTGACATTTTTGTCATTCAATTAAAGTATTTTATTGTTTTTATTTTTTTGGATTTAGTATTTTGTAGTTGCTGATTTTAAAAGGGGTTGGATTTGTATATTTTATGTCGCATTTGGGTATTTTAAATGAAAATACCTTTTCCTTTAAAAAAAAAAATGAAAATACCTTTTCAAACCAATTGACTTGAGATCTAAAAAAAAAAAAAAAAAAAACATTTGTGTGTGTTAATTTTCCACCCAAATAGATCAATATTACCATTTTTATTTTCACTATTTAAAATCTAGAGCAAACAAAAACAAGGTCTACAAATCATCTCATCTTCTTATTGAATTGGAAACAAATTTAGAATTGGATGATAATTTTAGATTACATAAATTTCCTACCCCACATTAAAATTATAGCAACATTTTAAAAATATTGTAAATATAGCAATTTTGTTTTTCCAGATACTATTGATAGACTCTATCAAACATTATTGATGGAGTCTATCAGAAACACTATTGATGGAGTCTATAAAATCTGATTTTGCTATATTTGCAAATATTTTCATTTTTTTGTTATTTATGTAATTTTTTTGCGTTATTGTAATATACATGTAAATTCCCCTAAATTCATTTGACAGTGAAGTTTTAATCATGTTCATCCCCTACTTAAAAATTATTTTTTTATAAATTTTATTATATCAAAATATTATACAATCATACAACAAGTATAATTGAAACGAGGATTACTCATTAATATTTAAACAGAAATACAAATTTGACACCTAGCCTATGTAACTTTAAATACTTTATCTGTATTATTTTTTATATATGTATATATATATTTTTTTTTTTTTTTTGAAGCAGGTGTATATAAATTTATTTGTAAATTACTAGATGACTTCATCTATTATTAACCACAATACCCACATAAAAAAGTGTGATGATTACATTACTTTATTTATTCATATAATTAATAATCTAAAAGCATTATTTGAAAGAGTCACATTTGACCACTAATATATGGACACACCTTTTGTGTTATATCTAAGGTCATAAAGCAAAGCAATTGCATTATCATTGTCCTAATGGCCATATATTTATTAATATTATTTTTTCTAAGTGATAAGGTTTGGACTTTAATTGTAACACAAATCAAATACAAATAGGCCCTATAGCACTATTTGCCAAACTATTTTATACCAATTATTCATAGTGCTCATTAATTTATGTATTTTTTCTGCTCTTTTTTAAACTTCCTAATAATTTAATAATTTTTTAAACAGATGGTATCAAATTAGAACCGTTGAAATTAAATACTATTGAATTTTTCTTTTGTGTTGCTTCTTTAGGGAGGAAAAGAATAAAGAAATTATGCAAATTAGATGGTAATCAACCAAAACATGGCCAAATCAATGAATCAAACATCAGCAAATCATGCTAAATTTAGAAAGTAATTACGGTTTTGAGCGGCTCAAATTTTAATTTGGAGATAAGACAAAAAAATATTTGAAACAAATAAAGTTAATAGGGGATGAATTTGGCTCATATGTCAACTAGTTTCTGTTTCACCTAAAAAATTGATGACATAATAGTTTCATCCTTCGATGGAAATTCAGTTAAATATTATGTTCACAGATTCGATTTCTATAATAAATATTTGTAATTTTCAATCTCCAACTTATACTAAAAATAAGAGAAAAAAAAACTAATTTCTATTTCAAATCTCCACTTGCAAATATTATTGAAATAAAAATAATAATTATTATCTCTACTATTTTAGCTTTTTAGAAATCATTTTGATAATAAAGAAAATTTGTCTAATATTGAATCTTCCTTATCTAGTTTCTTGAGCGGACTTGATATTAGAATTTATTTCAAGAAACAAAATCTTATTCACTTATTTCATCACACGATACCATTAAAAACACAAACCTGTAATTAATTGATTAGTAGATGATATATTAGGACATGAATCCTTTTAACACTCACAATTATTAATTCACCTAACAAAAAATAATTTTAATAAGATTCCCTATAAATTATTATTTTAGGGTTATAAGTTCTACCTAATTTTGATACCTTTATTTTATTTTAAGTATATATAGCTTATTTTATTTTATTATTATTTTTATGGAATATATAAATTAAGTGGAAGGATTTTTTTTTTTATTTATTTAACGATGTAGATGTGAGATTCGAACTTAGGATCTGTCAATGAATGTACATAAATATTATTGAACTACTGTTTTTGTTGACAATTCATTAAGTTAGAGTACAAGTTAATTCACAATTTTAAAATTTGTTTGACTATTTAGTTTTTGAAATTATACTGATTGCGAAGAATCATTATAGAGTAATTCAATTGGTCAAAGAGAATTTTGGGTGCATAAGATGATGAGTTTAATCCATAGTGACCATCTATCTATGAATCAATCTATGGGTTTCCTTGACATCCAAACTCAAAAATCCTAGTGCCATATTCAAAAATTTTAGAAATTAACTTTAAAATTTATATTTAATTTATGACCTTTGAAATTTAGTTTTTTTTCCTTTTTTTTTAATGTCAACTACGTCAATAACCTATTAAACACTAAATAAACTGAATTTTGAAGTCGAAAAAAACAATAATTCAAAGTCGCTAATATATATCTAATGACCAATATAGTCGTGAGTTTTAAACACCACATACTCCTAAATGTCAAATGTTATATAAGACTAAAAATTATATTAGTTTTCAAATTTTAAAATATATTGAAGAGTATTAAAAATAAAATTAGAAGTTCAAAGGTGTTAGTTTTAAAGTTTAAGGGTTGGTTTGACAAATCTAAAAGATAAAAAATCTATTTGTAAGTATAAATATCAAATAGACAAAAGTTAGGTATTTAACTTCTCATTAGTACAAATTTTATTTATCAGAAATTGTAAGTTAAGAAGTTGTTTTAGAACAAAAAAAAACTTATAATTAACTCAAATTTTATTTGTACTAATTAAAAAAAAATCTACAATCTTTTTCTTTCTTTTTTTTTTTTTGAGAAAAATCTACAATCATATTTGGTAGTACATTTTTTCTAATATATTGGTTATTAGGTTATGTATTTTATTTATTTATTTATTTGTTTCATGTCTGACCGGACCTAAGAAATAGATAGATATAAACTAAACTAAAATAAGATAAAACTGCTTTAATCAAAATAAAAAATATAGACGGGAACAAGTAGAAAATTGTATTAATCCACTCAATTTATCTTGAACCCATGATTATATTTGTTGAAATTGCATTAGAAACAGTGGAATGTTTTGCTAATTGTTTAATTGTGTTGCAAATAAATTTATTCAATTTCCCCATTTCATAACTATAAACTAATATGATTGACTTAAAATAATAACAATAATAATATAATAGTTGTTCTATATTTTATATATTCTATTCATAGAAATCCGTTCGCATGTCGGTGGAACTTTGCACACCAAGAGACATGAACATTTCGTTATGGATAATGTAAATGATGAAGACAATAATAAATTTTAAACTAAAAAAAAATGTTGGTTGTTGAATGATTTATTCGTTGTTTTAGTACAACAAAGTAAAGAAATGAATAAACTTTTTAATCACAAAATTGTAAAAGTTTTTCGTTTTTCAAAAGATTCATTTATTTTTAATTGTTGCAAGTTAATTGGATTTTGAATGAATTGTTCGTTTTTTTTTACAACAAAGTGAGAAATGCATAAACTTTTTAACCATCAAATTTGGTCATTTTGTACGGACCATCCCATTTTTCGGCTAGATACGTAATTATTTTTTTAAAAGTATTATTGATAATATATATTTTTTATTTTGTTATACATATAAAATTCTCATATATTCTTCTTCTAGAAAAAAAAGCCCCCTATACTAATTTTTTTTTTTTTTTTTGAAACATATTAAATTTACTTTTGATATAATAATTATATATATATATTTTCTTTTTTTTTTTAAAAAGGCAATAACATTTTTTTTTTTTTTTTAAATTAGGAAGGGGATTACAAATTTTATGGAAAGTATTATTTTCAAATACTCGTATGATTATAAGGTCGAATTAAATTACAACAAAAACAGTTTTTCCACCCTTATGAAAAACGAAAAATTAAATATTATTCGGTAGCGCAGTCATCTTGTTTGATGTTAATTTATTTGAAGTCAACTCGAGCCTGAAAATTGTATTTGACTCTCCTATTATTTGAGAACAGTTATGCCATCTATGTAAGATTTGTAGGTTTTTCTTCCCCATTTTATATTAAAAAACAAACAGATTAAATATTATTAAAATGTATAAAAGAAAAAAGAAGAATTGATTTTTAAAATATAATTAAAAAAGAATGGAAAAGAAAAAAGAAACGGCGTTGAAGAAGGCAACGATTCTACGCCGCAGAGTCCGGTTTCCGCGCTTTTACTTGCTTGCTTCTCTCCTCTCTCCTTATTATTATTATTATTTAAATTCAAAAAACAAAAACAAATTATATCAGTCTCAAGTTGGCCTTTGGAAACAACCTTGAACCTTTCTTCCAAAAGTCATTTTCTCTTATTTTGAAAAGTATATTAATAATATTTTTTAAAATTTAATTACTATTTTGGTTATTTTTGTTTTGAACTTATATGAATTAAAAAAACTTATGTTTCAATTTGTTTCATCGTCTTAAGTTATCCTTGTATTATAGATTTTTGAAAAAAATATCGTTTTAGTTCCTAAGTTTTAGGTTAGTTTCAATTTGGTCCATAATTTAAAGAATAAACACGTTTATTCTCTTACATTTGAATAATACTCAATTTTAATCGACATAATATTGGTTGAGATTATGATTGGAGAGAGGTTTGATGAAGAATTTGGGTGGAAATTTTGTTTTTTCCTTTTTTTCAAAAAACATTTGTGGAAACTGTTTGCCCATGTGTATTTTTGAGCTCCATGGAGAAATATGTGGAAAGAAAGCTTGTTGTATTTACCTAAGATTTCTTTTGGAAAGAGTTTAAATGAATTGAGATTTTTTGTTGTTTCAAAGTGAAAATTCAATTTTGAAGATGAACGGTCTCAATTTATTTAAGGTTCTAAAAAGGTTTGATATTTCTCGACTTGACTTGCAACTTGGCTTGGTGTTTTTTTTCCAATTACGTGCAATTTGACTTGAAAACAACCTTTTATTTTTATTTTTATTATTATTATCATTATTATTTTTAATTTTTAATATTCCGCGCCAGCTTTTATGCATATTGACTATTGTCACGGGACGTGACATACTGCTTGACTGTATAACACTTGAATGTCAAGGAAATTGTAAAAAATTAATTCTAAAGTAGGTAGTCACCATGGATTGAATCCATAAATAACTAATTCATATGTAAGTGGTCATCTTATTTATGGCTTAAACATCATTCAATTTAAATTAAAAAATTTATGTATAGTTAGTCATGATACTTTTGTTCCCTTAAAAAACTATGATACTTTCATTTTATTTTATTTTTTAATATTATTATTTTTTGAACAAGTCGAATGAGGGGATTACAAATACTGATTTCAGGGATTGAACTTATTACGTTGGTGTTGAACTGGTATACAAACCAAATCTTTATTTTATTTTAGTATAGTGACTAGGAGATTGAATTAATTAAACCATATGACTTGCCAATTGAGTAGTAGTTCAGCGACATTAGTGTATACCTAAGGACCATGAAGTCTTGAGTTCGAGTCCCCCACCCCCAATTATTGTAATCTCAAAAAAAATAAAATTAAACCATATGACTCTGCCGTTACTTATATATCAAAACATACGATCAATCTATTGTTCTTTTGACACTGTTATTACTTGTGTTCGAGTACATAATTTGTGCAATTTTAAATTTTTTGGGTTCAAATAAAATTTTAGTTTCTATCCTTTTAAATTGGTTGATTTTGATATCTAATCTCTTAAATTTTAGTTTGTTTACCGAAAGAACTTACGGTAAATTTTTGTTGATCTTTCATTTAAAAAAAATGGTTCCATCTATAAATTTTATAAATATATTTTCAATTTTTCATTCAATATTATTGAACTAATTTTGATTAATACCAACTTCAATTGTATTATTTCTCACATATATATAAAAATTCCCCAAGCAACCAAATACAAAATCTCACCATTTTCACCGAGTAAGAAATAAAACTCTTGTGTGTAATCGCATTAAAAATGAAAAAAGAGACAAGAGGAAAGAACAATAATAAAGATGAGTAGTGATTATTATATTTAATGTTATGATTCTCTTACCTATTTTTCTAAAAATATTCTCATAGTCTCAAATAAAAAAATAAAAAAGGTATCCTAGATGAGATGAACATAAAAAACTATCAATTTAGATGGAGATAATTACAAGTCACGAGAATTTTGAATTTTGAATTAGGCATAGAAGAAAATAATACATATAAAAAAAGAATATATATTTATATATTTTTTTAAAAGGATGCAATGAACCTAAATCATAGCCGCGAAAATGGGGCGGGTACTGAAAAAGTGAAGCACTATCACAGGCCAAGCAGCCCTCTCCTATCAAATTCTCTCTATAAAACCAAACCCACCACCCAAATTTAGCTCATTTCGCAACCAACCATTTTATGTAAAATTTAATTTTTTTTATTATTAATCATGGTTAACTTGAAATTTTGTTCTTCTAAATCCGAGACACCACTAGTTCCTCCGAGATATATTTGTTGGACCTAAATTGGGGCTAATGAAATTTGAGTAAGAGAGTTAGTTGTACAATCATTTTCATTCACTTACGCCAAACTCTATGAATAATAAATTACTTTATTTTCAAAAAAAAAAATCATTTTTATAATAAAAAATAAGGGAAATTTGCATGTATATTACAATTAGGCAAAAAATTTGAATAAAATAGCAACTTTTTGAAAATATTTGCAAATATAGCAAAATCAGATCTATAGACTTCATCAGTAGTGTATGATAGACTCTATCAATAGCGTCTCATAGACTCTATCAATAGTGTCTGATAGACTCCATCAATAGTGTTTGATAGAGTCTATAAAAAAAGTTACTATATTTGCAATATTTTTAAAAAGTTGTTATAATTATAATGTAGAGTAGAAAATTTGTTATAGAGTGCAAATTCCCAAAAAATAATATATAATTATTAAAATTTTCAAAGTGTTAATGAACTTATATTTTAGAGTAACACTTAAGTAAGGATGCATAAATGTGGAAATACTTACCCATTCTTAAAGTCACACATTTTTATTTTCTTAAATGAAAATTGACTTTGATTATTAGAGAGAAAAATGTTAAAGTAAAAATGTGTGGCTTTAGCGTTGCTTACTCACCCTTACCAAGTATTGTTCTATATTTCATGTTTCATAATTTTTTGAACTTAAAACATAATTTTAAAATAAGAGACGTTGAATTCATAACCTCAACCAGTCACTTGAAAACATGAAAATTAATCTCAAATTCATAAATTTACAATATTAGGCCCCGTTTGATAACCATTTGGTTTCTTGTTTTTGGTTTTTCAAATTTAAGTCTATTTTCTCCCAAAATTCCT